>OZ038391.1:8303729-8706229 GCA_964036045.1 Eutreptiella sp. 'Long Island Sound 2002'
ACGCGGCACAGTGGCTGAGATCTCTCGACGGATGGTGCCGGAACACAGTGGCGGGCAGAGTATGCATGGATCTGTGTGTCATCGCACCACCTCGTCTGTGAGTATTTTCGCCGCGCATGCATCACAGAATGTGTCCCACGTTCCGCTGCCTTCCCGGGCTTGGCACCGTCTCCCTACCTCCCATTGTGCGCCGCGTTCTGCTGCCCACCATCGGGTGTCGGAAGAATGTGGCGCCTGTGGAGGCCAGTGGCAATGGTCCCCGAAGATGTGGCGCACAACAGACCATCCGTGCCTTCTCTGCAAACTGTCGCTTATCACTCTGATAAGTGGCGTGCAGGATCCTGTGCCCGGCTGCTGTTTTGCAGCTGGAAAGCTGCCTGACGCGAACCCGTGCCGGGGGAGAGGGGGGTATTCCTTGTCTAGGAAAATCGGAATCTACAATTCTGGCGCGACAAACCCGTGCCATTTCTGAAACATGAGCGAACAAATCATGCAGGGTATGCAGGGTCTGCAACTTCCATGGGAAACTAATTCTCATTAACCAAATCCTTTGGCATGGTACAAGTGAGCAAAAGCACAGTCTAGGTGTACCCGTGCAAATCCTTAAAAACGCCGAACAAACTGCGCACAAAAATTTCGCACAGAATTCGTGACACAGAAATTCGACCCTGTAAAACCCCCCCGTGTGACATTCCGTCTAGTTGTTGCTCCTTTACGGGGCCCTGGACAGTGACCCGTTCTTCCCTTCGCATGTTGCGTCGGGTCGCTGTGTTCTGTCGGCCGCTGCGGCCGGTGCTCTTGCTGGTGTCGTTTCCGCGTTCGCGGAGCCCAGCAGTTGGTGCGTTGGGGCTGTGCTGAATGTGGCATGGTGTGCCGTTTGCGCGCCAGCGGCGCCCAATAATTGGCGTATTGAGGATGTGCTGGTTGCTGCCGGGGTCGTTTGACTGTTTTTGCTGTCCACGCGCCTCTGTCCACAGGCCGTCCGTAGCCTGAATTTCGCACAGAATTCGT
Source organism: Eutreptiella sp. 'Long Island Sound 2002' (assembly GCA_964036045.1). NCBI lineage: Eukaryota > Euglenozoa > Euglenophyceae > Eutreptiales > Eutreptiaceae > Eutreptiella > Eutreptiella sp. 'Long Island Sound 2002'. The sequence continues at coordinate 8,304,741 of OZ038391.1, forward strand.
GACACAGAAATTCGACCCTGTATACCCCCCCCCCCCCCCCGGTATGAAAACAGCGTGTTCGTGAACACCAGCTCGAAGCATGCCGTACTGCTGCCACATGGCGGAGGCCCCCGCAGCCGAGCATTGCAAATGGCCACTTTTTGTCGATATTGATTGTCATTCTTGGCTTGGAATCAAATCGGGAGGCGGGGAAGGGGTGCTGGACACCCAGGGCTGGGTTGGCCCTGGGCCAGGGCGCCGCGCCGTGTGCAAGGGAAGGGAGGGGGGGGGGGGGCGGTGCCTAGTCTTGTCCTGTGGGTATCCTCGGTACATCTCCTGAGTGCGGGCGCCTGGCCTTTGTTCACGTTTTCCGTGGCAACTGACGTGAAGAGGACATTGCAGAGTCCACACATATTCAACGCCCCGGCCTCTCTGTCCCTCCCCCTCCGAGATCGATTGCCAGACCTGAATGCAGGTGCCGCCGTACAGCGAGACCAACCCGTTCCCCTCCGGGTTGAGGGTGCACAGCTCGCGGCGGAGGTGATTGACCACGGCGCAGACCATGGGCACGTCTACGGTGATCTGATTCGAGTCGTCCTTCATCTGCAACACTGAAGGCCCCATGCAGACCGTCACCACCAGCATCTCGCAGACCTCATCTTTGAGCCGCAGCTCGCGGCCACGGAGCAGGTCCGCAAAGAATCGCGGGTGGATGGCCCTGGAAGATAAGGTCAGCCCCCGTGATAGCGACTGCAGGACGAAAGACACCGCCTCAAAATTGGTCGCCTGCGGGTGTGAGAGCGTGAGGAACAGGGGTGAGGGGCGGGTATGGAATAGGGGTGGGTGAAATTGCGGTACCGTAAGCAACCCTCCATAACCCGCAAGGAGCAACAGTTCTGGACAGGTGGTCTGCGAAGTTGTGCACACTAGTATCGTTCACCGTTGACAGCAAGTGGCACCGACAGGCACGTAAGATGGGCAAATCAGAAAAATCGCGATATATTGCGGGAAATTGCGAAAAATTGCGAAAAATTGCGAAAAATTGTGGAAAATTGCGGACCTCAATCCCGCCCCTTCCTGACTGTTTGTTTTGATGTAAAAGCCTTTTGGTGTCACCCTTGGTGTTTTCCTGAAAAAAAACTTGATGCAGATCTCAATCACGGCACCGGATGCAGTATTCCCCCTGACTCATAACCCCCAGTGGCTGCTGAGGCTACAGTGGTCGCGAAGCCGGTTCCGTTTATCATCCATTGTACCCGTGCTGCATCCGGTGCCGGGATTGAGATCTGCATCAAGGTTTTTCACGAAAACACCGAGGGTGACACCAAAAGGCTTTTACATCAAAACCAAACCAAACAAAACAAGTGCCCCCCCCCCCCCCCCGGTGATACCTATTGCTCGTGCTCAAAGTATTGGCTTCCCCCCAACCCCCCCCACACCACGTCGTCACACCGTTAGGCACCCCTCCAAACCTGCATCTCCCCAAAAGAATTCCTCTTAGTTAGTATCAGTTGTTGGGGGTAAATGCAGCCAACTAACACACAGGCCCCTCACCTCAGCACCTTTCCGCGTTTTATTGCCTCTGACCAGACACCGCCTTTGTGCACTTGTGCACGCGCAATGAGGTAGGCAGAGGCAATGAAGGGGGCATAGGCAATAAACCTGCGCGTTTTCTATGCACATGAAAAGCCTTCAACAGGAACAAGTGCCGTAGTGGTTTGCGGGCCAAGGCAGGGAAGGGGGTAAATCCAACAAGTGGGCAATAAGGTGGGCAAAGGCAGACACATATGGAGTGCCTTCGGACAGCGTACGCCGTAGACTTTAGTTCCGGATGAACCAACCCCAAAGCAGACGAGGAAATGCAACAAAACGTGCACCGCCTGATGCAATCCATCCATACTGCCATGCCACATATTCCTGACCCAACTCCAATGCCACCAATGAGCAAAAATTGGCTCAGCCTTTGCCCTGTACCCATGACCATCATTGCCAAATACCCGGGTGGGGGAAGTCACCAGAGTGGAGAGTCACCAACTCCCTTTTGAAGCTAGTTTTTGTGGATTCAAGTCACCTTGGTGCACCAGAAAAGAGTCCAACACAAAGGCAAGCCTGTGGAGAACCTAACAAAGCTTTTTCAAAAGGTGCATTAGCGTGTATTTGAGTCACCAGCGCACCAGGGACTGACGAAAAAAGTGACTCTCAACACTAGTGACTCTAGAAACACCCGGGGAACTGTTTGCCCCGCATGTGCCCAGTGTGCCAACGTACCCTCGTAGGCAAAAAGCATAACAACAGACAGGGGCAACACCCAGGTAGACAAAGGCAATCATGTGGAGCACAAGAAACCTTGCTCCTCACAGTGTCGAACGAGCGCATGGCCCAATTCCCATAGACTGGGGATGAGATTGGCTTGTCCTCGACGATGATAAAATCTTTGTGGCGGCGGTCCCCTTTAATACCTTCTGCGAGTCGACTGAGTATAGGCTGCGGCCCCTCAAGGCGCTGCAAGAAGAAGGGCATTGCCACTAGTAAATACCCCGATACCCCAAGCTCCGTGTTGTTGGCGTTGGCGAAGCGCACCAGGGCGTCAATGCTGTACTGGTCTTTGAAGAAGCCAGTCTCCGCACACGATATGTACACAATGGTCCTCATTGAAGTGTCCTGAGCAGCATGGAATGGTCAAGACAAGGTGTAGGGAGTGTAGAAAAAGGAGGCCAACAGTGAGGGATGGCGAGGGAAGATGGGACAGACTGAGGGAGGGCCACGTCTAGGGCATACCACACAGACTTGTGCAGTAAACCTAGGAAATGGGATCGCCACACAAGTTGTGCACAGGACTGTGGCGGTCTACCCAGGTGGCCCACTCGAACCCCAGGACAGCAGAGTCTAGGGACAGGGTGCATGTCCTACGCACCCAGCTTAACCTCCCCCCTGGACACCATATCCCCATGCGGTTCAAGGACAGAATCAGTAAGTTGGTAAGAACCTCCCAACACCACAACAAGAGCTCACCTACCTTTTAAGGTCCAAGCCGCTTGTGTGCGGAGGCTGATTGCCAAGGGAAGGCGCCGGGAGTTGGTCCCTGCCCTCTCCCTCTTTAAGGTCTATCCCCTGGTGCAGGGTGCATCAGCCTTGGCCCTCCTGAAGCCTGAGGTATTACGGCAGCCTCCCCTGCCCCGAACTGTGGCCGGCATCCCTCCGAAGGTGACACATGTCCCTCGCTGTGTACGCCAACCGGCCCACTGCTAGCGTGGCCTGTGCCGGCACTAAGCAACGATGCGTGTGGGGGGGGGGGGGGTGGCTCAATGTCAAAATTTGCATCCCGCCCTGCTCACCTATGCAGACACAGAGCCCCCTGAAGCGGGCACTGAGTGGCGGTGTGCTCTGTAAAGAGGGGGGATGTTGCGTGCGGTGCAGGAGGGTTTATTCCTCTGAGGGGGCATAGAGCTTGTAGATGGAGTTGTTGGCGCCTCCTAGAACCATTGTGCACAGGGGGCAACCCTCTTAGTATGCCCCCTTTCTTGCTCATGTGTTTGGTCACGTTTGGTTGGAGTCTTTGCGACCACTACGTGAGGGTGGCGACTGCCTTGCATTGCAATTTTTGGGGGCCGAGACCTAATTTAAACACAGATAAATGCAAACCAAGGCAATGCACTCCACCATAAGGCATAAGTGCATCTTTATTCTCTATGCCAAACCTGATCAAACATTGCAATTTGGGGGACCACGTCGCCTTGCACTTAGATTTCACCGAGGCAACAACAACAATGATGGGTGACGAATGGAATTGATGATGGACCACTCCATTTTTGTGGCGGAATGTTGTTGCACAATGCCTTCTTCATGGGCTTTTCATCCTGAGCCACAAGGCTAGGACATTTTCCTACGCAAGGTGATTTGGCGTACTATGTGCAAGGTGCTCATCGGCCAAATGAGAACGTGGGAGCAACAACTTGCTGTAAGTTTCAATGAGTTCATGGTTACTCCCCCCCCCCGTGCTAGTAGACCCACCAGCAAAAACGTTTTAAGAGACCCAGTCCAATCTGAGACCTGTCCCCGACCAAAACGACAAGAGACCCACTTGGAAAAGTACTGTATAAGAGACCCACTTGAAACAGGTGAGACACGGGAACCTGAACCAATGCCCAAGCCCTAATGTGACAAGACAATTTTAATAAAATGCTCCTGAATTGAATGTTGAGGCTCTTGTCACACACAATTCCAACAAATGGATCTCGGATTGACATTAGTGCCGAAGCCCAAGGCGAACACTTCGCGCCAAGGCACAATCTCGCTCAATTGCTTAAAAAGCATCAACCAACTCCTGACAACCTGTCAAGTGTGCAATAAGGAAGAGCCCCAACAAAATGGTTTTTTTTTCGGTTAAAAAATGAAAACGAATCTCGGTGGGCTTGTTGGATGCAGCTTGTTTTCGTGAGTTAGAGCATAGGTCACATTAGGGCCTGGAACTACAATATACGAGACCCACTTGGAAAAGTACACTCTAAGAGACCCGGGGCTTTGGCTCTGGGTCAAAAAATTAAGAGACCCGGGTCTACTGTCACGGGGGGGAGGGGGTAGGCGTGATTTCATTCCTGGCCAAACACATTTTGGCAACATAGCTCATTTGTTGCATAGCATGCAGGTTTGTCATTTGTGAAAAGGGATCGTTATTGAATGTCCAAGGAGGGCACACCCACGACGGTGCAAAGTCGGGGACAATGAGAAATGCTCGAAAACCGATGGCGTTTGCAAGGTGATGTTGGCAAGTGAAAGCAACCCAATTTGTCCATGAACTTTCTTCAAACAAAGTCAAAAGCGCACCCGATAATGTGGTGTAACAACCTACCTTCTTGACAAAGAAAATTGTTCAATGGCATCCGGCGATGGTTGTGTGACATAGTGAAGGAAAACCAAAGATCCAAAAGAATGTTGCAGAAAAATTGTGAAAAGCGTTCCTAGTAATGCTATGTTTCATGCAACCAAACATTGAGCCAACGGACCATGCGGACTTCTGAACAAAAATCCACAATCCACAATGCACCCGTTAATGTGCAAGGAAAAAGAACACAAGAACCAATCAACTTCTTGAAACAACATATGTTGAGCTAAGGGAAGCACATATTGTAGTAGGGGCAAATCATTAGAAACAACCTCAATCATTGCACTTAGGTGTGAGAGCAACATGGTGCATGGAACTGCCACTTGCGGTGGTGTGTTGCACACATTTGAATGCATGTGGTGTCAGCTTGCGCTAGTTCCAAACAGCCCGTTGTCACAAATGTATTCTCTACTTCGTTCTACATTTTGAAGGTCTCGCACTATGCATCCAATTTTATTGCAAGAATATGTTGCTCGTTTTGTTATGCATTGTGTACACATTGGTGCTGCACTTGGACTTTGCATTCACATACAAAAGATTTGCGCTAAGCGGACACATGGAACACTGGGGGGAGAAGGGAGGTGTTTTGGCCCAAAACTCTTCCATGTCAACCTCTGCACAAGAAAGGGGGGCGTGTTCTATTCCCAGGACCCTTTGCCCAATACATTGCACAACAAAACCCCCGTTGTGAAGAATCACATTGGGATAATTGTACGCCACCTCTTGTGCCGACGCATCCCATACCAAGACACCGAGCACAAGTACTGTGTGACACCGCATTGAAAGTGGAGAGTGAACCACTGTGCTAACCTCTATGATATCACGCTTGTGCAAGCAAACGTTGGAGACATATCCCGAGCCTAGACGACTCGTGAGTCCAAGGCATCAAAGTTACAAGCAAGGGCGAGCCGTTCACGACCGTGCACACAAGCTTGGCCCATGCAAGGAACATAACGGTGGGATTCACCACAAACATCCTTGTACGCACCTGGTAATCTATTTCCATGATTGGGTACTAGATGGCGAGTGGGTGATGGGTCTCCGAAAATGGGGCGATGCTAGTGCTCCTCATGTTGTGATGCTCAAGCACAAGGCAAGGGCATTGATCATGAATGTAGCGTTAAGACTCAACAGCAAAATGTGTGGGTATATGAGTCCAATAGGAATGGGCTGCAAACACTTGCTGTTACCTTGGCTTTGTGATCCCTGTGCACACCATCTCATCTACGGAGTAGTTGCCTTTCGTTCTCCCGCTTCCATTGAGCTTCTCTCTGTTAAAACCACTTTGTCATGCACAGTGTTGCCATGGAAAAAAGTAGTGTCGTACTCCCCATTGGAGCACACATCTTGGCACCATTGCCATGTTGATGACCTCCATGATGCTGACAGGATCGCAAGCAAAGGAAGCCTCAACAATGGAAGAACTCCTCGCAAAAGTGTTCGTCGCATATGGCATCGCTAAGTGATGCTTAGTGTGTATTTCTCTCGAAATTTTGGTTGAATATGCATCTTTTGAAGTGAACCAAAGCTGCTTTCCCCTGATAATACGGGCCCTTTGCACACGTGGGATGCTGGAAAGGTGGTGGGTTGAGGAAGAGAAGCGGGATGGAGGACGATGCTAACCTGCTCAATGTACTCGTGGACTCGTCTGCCTTTGATCGCAATGCACCCCATGACGGAACAGGCACGAAGGAGGAAAGGTAACGTGCTGAAATAGAGGCAAGTGTTCCAACAACCCTCCACAGAAGAAGAGCGGACTTGCCGATGATCTAGCTGCCCCATCCTATTTTCCCGGTTTGCTCAGGGTAAATATGGGGCACGTTGATGAAGAGTAGCTCTTGCGCAATCCCCCCCCCCTACATCATTCCGCATCTGTGTGGTGCAAGGAAGAATCTTGTGTTTTTTTGTGACTGCTTCGATGGCTCGTGGTGTTGCGATGGCCACGGTCCAAATGAATTGCACCAATTCACTAGGGTAACCATGGATTGAAGGAGGCAATGAACAGTTTGCACCACCCAATAGATTAATAAGTGTGAGGGATCTCCCTTGTGGTGCCCACTTCGTGCCTTTTGTCTCGTGATGACCACCTGCAACATTACTCACGATGACGAAGGGATGGATCGAGCAACCACTCAAAAGTGCAAAAAAATCCTTTGGCTGCAAGAAGCCAAGATTGTCCTAGAGTCACATCGTCCTCATGTGGGTACTACACATTCGTGTAACTCGCCTTTTATGTTTGTGCATTCACAAGCCTTTGGATCAATCCTTTTTTGCATCAACTAAGGGCAAAATCGACATGTCGCCATCCTGAACGTGAAAATTACAATTGCAAAGGACTAACGAGCAACAATTGTACAATTTGCTGTCGGTGCAGACTTGCAAGGCTGATTGCCCAAGCGGACTACGGAGCAATTCCTACGGAGCCCAGACAGGAATGGCTCCAACTCAGAGCTCTCTTGCCGGAGTGGCGCGCCTCGAGTTTACCGCGTTGGCGTCATCTTGTCTGAGGTTCAATGCATTTGGCCCTTTTGAAGGCACTGGCTAAGGCCCATTAAATTTATACCGTTGACCATTACTACCTAATAGGATACAGTTACAGCATAATGAATTTTCATCGCATCTTTTTCGATGCTACTTACCACTCCTTGCCGTCTCCACAAAAAAATCCCATTTGGCGAGAAAACATGCCCCGTGCTTGTGTCAGTGTTGGACACTCAGTGACAACCACGTCCTACCCCGATAGTACAACTTGCGGCGCGTCAACTTTTCAAGGGATGCTCACAGACAGAAGTCTCCCATGGTAAAGCGAAAGGAACTCAAGAAAATCTGTGCCACTGCATCATTGGTAAGGGACCTTGTGCTCCGCTTTTGACTGGTGCAACCTCATGTCTGTAGTCGTCATGCCTGTTTCAACTGAGATGCAGTCTGTGGGCTTGGCGTTCGCTTGCGGTGTTCTGGCGACGGTCGGTGTCTTGTATGTCAACTCCCCAGTGGAAGGCACCCAACTCTACGCGCCAACGATGGTGCAGTCCTCCACAGCCACCTCGTCCATGCCGTTGGCATACAGTGCAGGCGTTCCTCAATACGCTCCCGAATCCTATGGCGTCGAGCAGTATGTGTATCTGAACCCTACTTAACGGCCATTTTCTGGTCCACCTGCAACACCACGTCTCCAATTCGTCTGCTGCATACAGATTCGCCGATGAAGATTTGGTTGAAGAAGAAATGTTCGCCGACGAGCCTGTGCGCGTGACTTATGAGCAACCGGTGTGTCCCGTGAAGTGTTGGCGGTTGTCTATGTGCAGCGCAAAGGCCAAGCCGCTAACTCCCAGACGTCACTCTGCCAAACAATTCTGGAACATTGGGCCTGCACGTTTTTCTGTCGGGGCTCTAATTTTTCAACTTTACAGTTTGTTTGTCGCTGAATGCGCTTTCCTCTGGGAGAAGATTCGGCGCCAGACAGACGCATGAATAACCCTGTGCTCCTGCAGGCCTCTTTCATGTGGGCCGCCAGCGTGACCCTTTTCGCCGCGGTGTCCGCCGTTGTTTACGCGTGGCGACGATCCATCCAAGCCGTTCGCTTGGACCCTATTGACTTGGAGAACTCTCCCCTGGCAATGGCGGGCATTCTGGGGAAGAAGATGAGTATGCTGCGGGGTCGGGTCAGACGGGGCAGGCATACCACCAGTGGACACCCCACTGCTTTGCACAGCAACATATCGCACCACCCTTCAGTCGTCAGTATTACAAGCGTCACTTCGCCTATTGTGAGTCCACAATTTGTCGCAAATGGGCCAGAAGCGTGTTGACTGTCGTTACCCACGTCCCACCTGCCTTCCTTCTATTGTTCCTCAGGTGGGAACCGTGCTGCATTGTTGAAGGAACCTTGGCACGTGAAGAACAAGAACATGGGAGCCCCCCTCTCCAAGGAACTGCGCGCAAAGCACGGAGTTCGCACCCTTCCAGTCCGAGTCAATGACGAGGTCAGGATTCGCAAGGGGGAGTATGCTGGTGCCACCGGAAAGGTATTTCGTCTGCATGGCAGTGACACAGGGAACGGCCGATGCACCTGCAAAGCACCTCTGCAGCACGTTTGCTCACACCGACAGGGCACAAACCCACGATAATTCACATATTTTTTGGGGTGGCAAGTGACACCCCCCTCCCGTACCCTTTCTTCCCGTCTACCAAAGGTTCTACCTAAACCTTCATTAAGCTCACCTCAATCAGGCTTTACTACCCGTGTGCTCCTCCGCGAGAGTACATCACCAAATGACGGGGGGTTCCCACCAAAAACAAGGGGATGAGGGGAGAAGTGAGCGATACCGGTTTTGTAGTCCTGAGATTCACCGAAAAGAGGAGGCCAGGCTGAATAGGCAATACAGGTTTCCCGGATTTTGACCAGGGCATCGAGTTTGGGTTCAAAACAGGATTAAATGTGAACGCCCCAATTTTCACAAAGCGCCGAGGACGCTTTTTGTGGTTCTGATTTGGGCGGGCGGCCAACAGGGAAAAATTCCAGACGAACATAGGTTCCGAGATGTTCTCGGCCACATAATGTATTTGATGTGCACAGAAACAGACGTGCGTGTCTCCTTGGCGTTATTCAGTAGGTCATTATTTTTTTCTGAGCCCAATACGTCGCATGCGCATTTCACTGCCTCACGGCAAAGTTGGTTCATGTGGTACAGATAGATTGTGCCACAGCACGGGCTGCAATCTATGTTCAATCATGAATCGAGGGTTGAGTGACATCGGGATGGCCAGTCTTTTGCTTGCATCACCAGCCTTCATTGGGTCTATCCCCTCCCATTTTGTGGGGCATGACCAGCTATGGTTGGAAGATACCACAGATGAATTCAGCTTTGCTCAGTATTGTGATCATGATTGCCTATCTTGCCTATCTTTTGTGTGCCTCCAATCAACCCAAGAGGCCAGATGCAGAATGTAGGTAAGGTGTTTTCAATCCTAGGGAGATACGCATTAGACCATGTGAGGATTGTGCAGTGCAGCGTTGTGCATGTGAAGTGTAAGGTGTGCACGTGTGCATGTGACGTTGATAGTGGTAGGATTGTCAAATGGGCTTCTACATGCGGCACATGCATTGATGATCATCAGCAGGAAGGCTTTGACACTGATGCATGCAGTACTATGTTGAATTGAATCCGTCTTTTGTTGGTTGTTGTGCTTTTTCAGCAAGAGCATTCAGGCTTCTCCTGGCGTTCTCTTGGCGTTCTTCAGTAGGTGATGAATTATTTTTCTGAGCCCAATACTTCGCATACGCAGTTAATTGAGGGTTGAGTGTGATATCATGTACGCTCGTGAGGGCCAGTCTTTTGCTTGCATCACCAGCCTTCATTGGGTCTATCCCCTCCCATTTTGTGGGGCATGACCAGCTATGGTTGGAAGATACCACAGATGAATTCAGCTTTGCTCAGTATTGTGATCATGATGAGTTTGGGCAATTTGTGGTGTACATCTCTGCACCGAAAGGGCGCAGCGTACATGGCAAGAGCAGCAGAGTTTGGATGGATTTTTTCACCTGCCCATTTATAAGTAACCACATGCTGATTTCCCAAACAAACACAGCTGAGAAAGAACTTCAGCGTACATCCGCAAAACGGCGGCACTGTGTGCATGCATTTCTACACATGAATATGTACCCCCGCCCCCATTACCTCTGCGTGTGGAAGATCATGGATTGGCGAGGAAGTTTTCCACCAGATGCGAATATAGCATGATATTGAGGACCAATAAGCCTAAATCCGGCCCCATTGCACCACAGAAATGGCGTTTCACTACACATATGTCGAATCCGTACTGACCTGTGGGCACAGCGGCTTTCATTTCCTGGTTTGTTCCTCCACGCTATTTTGCAGGTCACCCTTGCCGACGTTGGAAAATTGCGGGTGAATGTGGAAGGAATTGAAATCAAGAAGAACAATGGAACCACGCTTCCTGTGGCTCTGCACCCACACCACCTTGAGATTACCACTATGGTTGAGGACAAGAGCCGCATGGAAAAGATCGCCCGCAGTGGGAGGAATCAATAAGTGGGCAGCGGTGCAGAAAGGTTTGCGACTGCATGCTCTCACCCAAGCTGTGTTAGAAATTTCCTCCATGGGAGGTTTCTCCTGTGTTGTACATTTTGCTAGAGGGACAGTCGTGATATCATTTGAAATCATGTACAGGGGGGGGGGAAATTCCGCGGGGGGATTTTTCCGCGGGGAAAATTCCGTATTTCAATTTGGTGCGGAATTTTCCCCTCATTTTTCGAGGGGAGGTGCGGAATTTTCCCCGTGCGGAATTTTGTCCATGTAAGCCACCGTACCACCGTATGCCTTGTGCTTCGCCGCGCGCTCCCATTTGTTTTGTTCCCGCTCTTCTGCAGTTGTTGCCAACCAACAGGGAAGGGGGGAAGGAAGTCGAATAATTTGTGAATGGCGGGCCACGCCATCTACAGAGGTGATCTCAGGCACAATGGTCATTGCCTTCTCCCAGGATCTTTTGGGGATCGCAATCCCAGGATCCCTTTTGCTTCCAATGCACTGCAGATTTGGGAGGTGCGGAATTTTCCCCTTGATTTTTTGGACAGATGCGGAATTTTCCCCATGCGGAAAAATCCCCGTACAGAATTTCCCCCCCCCCCTGTATTCCCCATTTTGGATCAACTCTGTGCAGGTGACTACCACAAGCCCAAGAGATGTTGACAAGCCCAAGAGATAACCCCCGGAGAAACCATCTAATTGCCGCAGAGGCGGAAGGGCGGGTTTGCCTGTTCGGCGTACCTGATCCTTTTTTTTTTTGGAACCCCTTCAAGACCCTAGTGCCTGTTCCTCTGCATGTTTTGTCTGCGGCTGGATTGGAAGAGCTCCAGCCGAAAAGTCACTCAATGGCACAACCGCCCAGTGTGATGGCCCTGTGGGCTCTGCGATAGGCCTTGGTGTTTGAGGCCCCAGCCGGTGAGGGTGTGCGGGGAAGCTTCAGGAGTGCCTGTGCAGGGTGTTCACACTGCGATACAGGGCATTGAGGGGGTGCATCGTCTGCCAGTTATATATGGCCCACAGAGGCTGATGAGGGAGGGGTTTGATTTCTGGGTTGTGTGGAATACAGATGGGGAAAGGCATGCCTGTTCTCTGTTCAAACCTTTTTTTGCCAGGTTCAAGACCCTAGGATTCTCCCTTTTTTTCCTCCTGCTGTTGGAGCTTTTTGACAAGACAAAAAAATTGCCCATTGCAGACGTCTCCGGTGAGGGACGCTGGGCATTAAATTTACCAATTGTGGACATGGGTGGCATGTCCATGCTTTTTTATTGCAGTAGGCGATGTGCTATTTATTCCTTCCCTGCGCTGGCAATACGCCTGTTGGCGAACCCCGGGCGAAGCCCCAGGCGTGCTTTCAACATTCTGGGGTCTCTACAGGTGTCACTTTGGTTCCAAGGCATTGCTGATGAGGATGTGTACAGCCAATTTACGGTTTTTGTGCCCTGTTTTCTTTCACCCATTTCTCTCCCCTCTGCAGTTAGTTTTTGTCGGGCAAGGCTTGTTGCATGGTTTGAAATCTAACCAGGAATTCATTCGTTCAGACAGCACATCTAATCTGCACAGGGAGGGGCAAATTTCCCAACGAGAACTGTTTATTGTGGGCAATTTGACGTGTGAATGTGGTGCCAAATTTTCGCACACAATTTTCAGGCCGCTATGCATAATAAACTCATGTAAAAAATTAGGAAAATTGTTTGGGTGTTCAACTGCGGCTGCCAAGCATAGCTCATCATTTGGAGATGGGGTATGGTTGAATTCTGTGGGCTTTTGTTGCACAGTTTTTTCCCCCCAGGAAGCAACCTCTAGGAATCAACAGCAACCCTCCAAGCAAGCCACCAGAATTTAGCAGGAATTAACAGCAAGCCACCAGAAATTACCAGCAACACTCCAAGAACAGCAACCCTCAGCCCAGCGTTTGACCCTGTGCCGCCCCAGAAAGAGCAGTGTTCAGACAAAACAATATTTCTTGCAAAGAACCCATCAACAAAACGACAAGAAACAGTTAGGCGAGGTGAAGTATGCTGGTGAAAATTACCTACAGCAAACTCAGGTTTGCACATGAGATAAACCTTTGTCGAAATTTCCAGCAACTGAAAAACCCGAGTGTTAAAATTTGCTTGTTTATAACTCCACAGCCAACTGGGTTGCACAAAACAATTTACAGGCATCCATTGTTACAATAATTGAATTATCATTCTTTCCACTCGGTTTGGATCTATCTCAAGTGTATGTGGTTGAAAAAATATTTCAGGGGTTTTCGTTGGGAGATTTTGCACAATGGGGTAGTGGGATTCGGGCACATTTTGCAAATTGTGTTGCACATCCTAATTTCATTGGTTGTACAGTTTACATTTTTTCACACTCTGGATTTGGCAAATTTGTGCAAGGGCTGCAACCAACAAGCAGCAATGAAAATTACACACCGAGAGCATGTCCGCATGCGATTGAGATCACAATCTAAAGAAATGAATGGAAGCATTTAAATCAAAGGATATTACAACCAGCTTCCCCCAAAAACAAGCTTTTTCCAAAAGCATGTTTTCAAGGAGAAGATGCGGGCCTACATTTGCAAAACAAAGCGTTAACATCATTGTGGCAAGCGTTTTTGGTGCTTAGCGAAGATTATGTAGCAATGGTGTAGTGCTTTGTGTAAGTTTATGTTTAATTGTATGTTTTGTTCAATATTTTCTGCAAAGAGTTTTTGTTACCCGAATCATGGTGATGAGTTGATGTGTTGACAAAATGATCAATTTGCACTTGAGTGTGTATTGCATTTGCTGCATTTGTGAAGGACAGAGGATGGGTAGTGCTTTGTTGTAAGCTTTAAGGCTCGGCCACAGGTATTTTTGCATGCAAAGGATGCGGGATTGGGATAGTTGGCACAAAGTTGCCCACCGCTACGCCCCCCCCCCCCCCCGTTGTACCTCCCCCCCCGTACCCCTCCCCTCTTTGTATCATGCGCTTCTTTTGCTCATTCGAGATGTGCACCCGTGCACGGGTAAACACCGCTGTCAGAAGAAGTCTTGGCACTCCGTGTTTACAACATGCCTACAATCTATTCACCGCTTTCCGGTGTGCATGGGTAAACACATTACCGGCCTTCCTGTACCTTCCCTAATCCCCCTTCGTAACATTCCCCGTTCCCTAACTCAAGGGTACAAAGGGGCAACTTCGCGTGGTAAAGGTAACTCGGTTAAGGTAAAGTAGCCAATTACTGTACCAAATCAATGCTGCTAAAATTATAGGCCGCAATTAAAGCTGGCAGCTATAAATTGACAATGTTTTAGGTCAAATCCTGAAGTTTTAAAATGTTTTTCGTTCAATATGCAAAATCTAACTGGTACTGCAGAAATGGGTGCCAGACGGGGCCGCGCAGAGATCACGGGATCGCGGTCGCGCCTGTTTCTGTGCCAGCAAAGAAGAGAGAAGATCTCTGGTATTTTTCGACAAAATTCATAATAAGTTAGACAGAAAGTTGCGAAATTTATTTTTCTCTGGATTGATGTGTTCAGATGCGTGACAGCAAAAGAAGGGCACGCCAGTGGATTGTGGAGGTAACAAAAACCAAAACACAACGCACAGGAAGCATGCGCCAGAAGACCGTGGTCCCGAAGCCTCCCTCCCAGGTGCTATACATCCTTCCACTATGGGAAAAGCCGTCAGACATGGAACGCGTCGCCGTCGGCTGCCTTATCAAAGCCAAGAGCGTTCGCAAAGGTGCGACTCAGTTGGGAGTCCACCGCCAGACTCTAACTGATGCGATGGGGCGAATGAGGTGTGCTGCCTTACCCGTAACGCAGTGTGAAAGGGCGCCGCGCATTCGACAGGACGCGACGCGCAAGAGAAAACAAGCTGGCGCGCGTCGCGCTTTTTACGTTGTGCTATTTGCTGGAGTCGCTACGAGCCGTGTGAGGTGAAGAGGGGGCCAAAGCCCTGTCTGGTGGAGTCGCCCTTGACAACCTGGATGGATGAGTGTGCAGATCAAATGGTGTGCCCTACACTGTCCGAGATCAAAGATGAAGCTCAAGCCATGGCGGAAAAGAAAACCAGTGTGCAGAACCCAGCTCTCCCTTGTAAGTTTGGTAAGACATGGTGGAAACTGTTTAAGCGTCGCAACAGTGACTTTGTTTCAAGACTTGCTCAAAATGTTGAATCTCAGTGTGCCTCTGCTCGTTTGAGCACCCAGCAGTGGACAGAGTTTTTTAATAATCATTTAAAGCCACGTTTAGAAAAAGTTGCCTATAACCCCTGCCATATCTGGAACGAGGATGAGTCAGGGTTTTTTCGGCAGTTCACCACCGTGGGACAGCGTGTGTGGGTGAGGAAGGGAAGAAAAACTGTGGCTCGACTCCGTGGCTATCAGCGGCAGCACATCACCGCCATAGTTGCTGTCAATGCACAGGGCCAGGCCACAAAACCAGCACTCCTATGGAACACAAAAAAAATAAGAGGCGACATGTTCATGCGTGCACAGTGTCCAGTGACACTGAAAGGAACGCCTGATGGGTGGTCCTCTCAAGAGGTCTTCTTGGAGTGGGTGGAAACAGTACTCGTGAAAGGAACATAACCACTCAGCAACACTCAGAAATGCATTTTGTTACTGGTGGATGGCAGCAAAACGCACCTGACACTGCAGGGTCTTCAAAAAATGAAGTCCTGGGGTGTAGAGGTGGTTGTGTCCCCCCCCCATCTGACAGATGTCATCCAGCCACTGGACAAACCCGTTTTCAGGGCACTGAAGGCCTCGTTTCGCAAAAAGGAAGAACACTAGAAAAGGAAAAACCATCACAAAGCCCCGTCCCTTGCAGACTTTGTGCAACTGTTGACAGATGCATATGTTGATGCAGTGATACCACCAAAAATTCTGTCAGGCTTTAGGTCATGTGGAATCAGCCCGTTTGATCCCCAATATTTTCTGGAACATTGTCCCCTTGAGCGCATCCAGCACCAGGACCTCCCTGCCTGCCCTGCCAGCCCTACTCACAGCACTGATGCATCGCAAAATCCTTCGCAAAACTCTTCGCAAAACTCTTCAACACCTCCTTCTCAGGTGTCAACGAAAAGCGATGCTTCAACACATTGCAGTGGCAGGGCCATCAGTGCGGCCACGCGGGACGATCCTTGGTCGCTGCGCCTCGGGGGCTTTGTGACAGCCCAGGATTTTTTGGATAAGGCTAGTGAAAAAGAGGATGGTGCTGCCGCAAAACGAGCACCCAAACGGAGGGCACGGCGAGTGGGAGAGCCTCTGAGACGGGTTGACAGGCCTGCAGCAAAACGTCCTGCCAAACCAGGGCCACGCCCAGCCCAGAAACCCACAGCTGAGAAACGCCGAAGGGTTGATGACCCTGCCCCAGAACCAGCCCTTGGTCCCGACGAAGCACAGTCTTCCTCCGACGAAGGGGATGGTGCAGGAGATCCGTTTGATTTGTATGTTAGCTACCAAAGTAGTTGTTAGTGTCTTTGGGTTGGAAAGTGTTTCTCAATGCGGACCACCGAAACAAAATGAACCCGGATCAGCCTGATAAATGGTGCAACAACAGTGCATTGCTGTGAAAGGGATTGGCAGCGCAAAGGAAAAGGTACCAGCTTGCACAGCGGCAGTAAGGCTACCACAACTTTTCACCAAAAAGAGTTTTAAAAATTTTTTTTTTGGGAAAATTTTTTTTTCAAAATTATTTGTGCATGAAAAACGGGATGTATACGCAGAAAAACACATTGCTAGGCAAAGAAACATGGTTTTCCTTTGGGCATGGGATACACATAGGTGATGCAAAGGCGTTGGCACTATGAATAGGAGTTTCACGGGCCTAGCGGACCTCATTTCCAACAAACATCCAAATTTTGCGTGATTTCTTGGTGAGAGCAAAAAAAGGGAAAATTATTATAGGGGCCCCCTAGGAGCTTGCTTGACCCAAACTTGTGTTAGACAATCGGATTTAGGTGCAACCAAGCATACCCCAATGGTAAGGCACCCTTTAGTATTGCTAAATCATACAAGAAACACTAAGTTTTCATGTGGAAAGTGTGAAAAACTTATGGTGGTACAACAACTAGTGCCTGGTACAAAAACTAGCTCCTTTACCTTACAAAAACAATTGTCAAGTCACGTAATTTTTCCTTGTAGCAAAGGAGTGTATGGTCTGTACCCAAATATCGCAAATTATACAACATGATGATTGTTTTATTACACAAATTTGCCGCAAAAAAAACGACGCGCATTGCAACTGTGCCCGAGATAAAAATCATCTTAGACATTGACATGCAACCGGCCAGGGATGGAGAACAGTGGGTTCGAGGTGATTTTGTTGTCTGTGCACATCGACGGCACTGTAAGTTGGGTCCATAAAGGGCGTTAATGCATTGTCATGGTGTCATGCATTGTCGTCACGGAGTACAATAGATATGACAATTATGTGTTGTAACATGGACATGGGTGTAGGCATCTAGTACCATTTCTAGTCCCTATCAAACAATTTCATTGGTTCTCGGTGCTCCATTGGGTTGAGTGAGTACAATGCAATCGCGCCAGGAAGAATGCCGTTTTCCCGCCAGCCTTTTAATATTCCAACGAAAATTTCAGAATATGACGATATTGCCAGGCTAGCGCCAGCAGCTGTATATTCTGGTAAATTCCGCCGCGATCTTGCTAGTGCGGATCAATGCCAGAATGGATGAAATCAATGGTTAGGACGCCCACACTCCAGAAACCAATATCAAAGGCCAAAAGCGACAGATTTGGCACTAAGTTTTCTGCAGCTTAAGTGCAGCACTGTATCTGTTGCCTATTTCCGCCTGCAGGCTTTGTCAATGGGGTTCTGCGGGCAGTGTGGTGCCCAGGCTGCAGATGGAGACA
The DNA here is from genome assembly GCA_964036045.1 of Eutreptiella sp. 'Long Island Sound 2002'. Taxonomy (NCBI): domain Eukaryota; phylum Euglenozoa; class Euglenophyceae; order Eutreptiales; family Eutreptiaceae; genus Eutreptiella; species Eutreptiella sp. 'Long Island Sound 2002'. The sequence continues at coordinate 8,322,499 of OZ038391.1, forward strand.
ATTTCTGCCGCAGTTGTGGCCACAAGTTGCCAGCGGCGTTGGAGGGCGAGGTATTCTGTTTCGCTTGTCCTGCATGGTGCAGCAGCTTAGTGCAGTGGTCTCAGTGGAACAATACCGCCACAGCCTCATGTGGAGGAGGGGACAACGGAGGAGAGCCAACAGTCGCCGCCACCAACAGTGCCGCCACAAGAACGAGCTGTAAAGAAGCAGAAGACCCTCACTGCTTTTGGGTTGACCCAAACCTTCGTTCGTCAGAGAGATGGTGCAGTATACGCAGTGAAAGAGCCGCTGGCAATGAAGAAAGCGGCCCTTTTGGTATGTCCGTACGTGGGATGCACACAAACCTTCAGCCACGCGCCTGCCTTAGCTGCGCACAAGGACAAGCACATCAGACAAGGTATTGTGTGGTGCATGAGGAGATGCATTCTTTCGTCGCACTAGTCTTGTGAGAGCTAAATGGTGAAGCCGTCGCGCATGGGCACTGCCGTGTTGCTGAGGAGATGCGTTCCTTCGTCGCGCTACTTACGTGAGACCTAAATGGTGAAGCCGTCGCGCATGGGGGCTGCTGTGTTGTTCAGGTGATGCGTTCCTTCGTCGCGCTACTGACGTGAGAGCTAAATGGTGAAGCCGTCGCGCATGGGGAGTGCTGTGTTGCCGAGGAGATGCGTTCCTTCGTCGCGCTACTTACGTGAAACCTAAATGGTGAGCCTTCGCGCTTGGGGACTGCTTTGTCGCTAAATGGTGACATTGGACATACATGTGTTGGCAATTTCTTGCATGTGCATGTAGCATGTGTTGGCAGTTTTTTGCATGTGAATGTCGCATGAAACAAAGAGCATGGTACCTCCGCCCTTGAGGTGGTAGGGGTGACCTTCTTGTTTCATGCACATGCCAGGTTGATGAAATCATGGAATACGGGCGAAATTCCTAGGCTGCACATATTCTTAGAATTTTTGGATTTTTTGTAGCCTGCATATTCTTATAATCATACTCTTCCTGGAGCAGTCGCACTGTACTCCATTATTAGCAAAAATCTCAACATTTGCACTTGAAATTTACATCCAAAAGTTTTCGGTTTACGTCTAGGAGAATCTTGCAATAACCATCAAGCGGCATGCGACCGTAGTCAACCACCAAGCCGTAACAATGGGCCAACTTTGCCAAGCTAATTGGTTAAAATCTATGTTTTTGTTTTGCAGCTTGTGTGCATCACCACATCTTGTCGAAACTCATCATGAACATATGATTTGCATTGCACTTTTGCAGAACATGCATTGACACTATCCTATGCAATGCATGAAACATATCATGCGTGTATGATTTGCATTATACTGTTGTACAACATGCATCGAAACTATCCCATGTCATGCATGTTTTTGTACCTTAGCATTCAGCAAATTACAGCATCTCTTTAGCGAGTAGAACAACACCACTTAACAGAAACAATAAATTGCAGAAACCGAAAAATTGTAGAAGTGCCGATTGTAGTGAACAAAACCGGGCACACATCGATTCTGCCTTGCTACCCCCTATCAATGTACAACTACTTGACGAAGCTGTCCGCCAAACTCTAAACCACTGTATAAGGCTGGGCTGGGTTACACCTTGATGTGCAACCTTTGCCAAACAATCAAAAATATGGTCACATAGTTCATGATTATTGTTATTGTAATATATCAAAAGATGGTGCTTAATTTGGATGACATTCGGTGGATATCCACTCTAAGAACAAGTGCCATTGACACATGACAACACAAAACCGGACTCACCCAAAAACAACAACAACGACAACAACAACAACAACAACAACAACAACAACAACAACAACAACAACAACAACAACAACAACAACAACAACAACAACAACAACAACAACAACAACAACAACAACAACAACAACAACAACAACAACAACTACTACTACTACTACTACTACTACTACTACTACTACTACTACAACAACAACAACAACAACAACAACAACGACAACAACAACAACAACAACAACAACAACAACAACAACAACAAAAACAACAACAACAACAACAACAACAACAACTCCACTCCAAATGATAATTCTGCACTTTTGACTGTCAGCCTCTGTTTGAGGTGTACTGCCGAAGGCAACAGAATTTCAAACATGAACTCATAAGCCAATTAGGATAATCAATGTGTCACATGCAAACCTGGCAATCACTTGTGAGAATCACCCTGCTCAATGCCACCTTGCCAATGGCAACCTGATGGTTCTTGCTTTGTATCAACAGAAAACAAAGTGAATGTTGTTGTGGGTGTTTTGCTGCCTCCTCCTTGCTGTTCTTGTTTCCAGGTATCCAAAAATTTTTTCAAATAACCTCTAGAAACTCCAAAGGCAAAGTAAGCAGGCCAACACAATGAAATAGGATCAATACATGAAAGGCCGTGCAACCAATATAGATGTGGAGAAAGGTGTGAACGAAAAAGGTGTGAACATCAGGAAGCACGAGAAAAGCATATTGGAAAAGACAATTAAGTCTCAACTGAAATGACATATTGCAAAGGTTTGATGGCTCTGGTTGTAGTCTGAAAAAATGTTTTTTGATGGTCGTGAGTAGCCTTGACTTGAAACCTTGAGTCCTTATTTATGCTATTTTCTAAATATTTGTCCTGAAAATGGTGATTTATTGCATTTCCCCCAATAAAACCAATCACAGAAATGAATAGAACTTGAGAAGTTTTATCACACTCCAATGGAAGATGCCCTGTGGTCCAAAACACACATTGAATCCCTCAACCCCACTGATATGAAATGCTGTATATGCTTTTTTATTTGATTTTCTATGTTTTTGGCGGTTCTGATATGACGGTATGGGATAGGAAATTTAATACTATTTCTCCGCATAACTCTTGCTACCCTAGTGGACTATGGTGTGGGAACTACGGGCCCTCTTTTTGGTTCCCCACTGGTCTCACTAAGTTAGAACAACCCCATATGATGCATATGATGCCACAGCCCATGCCACCTCACCAAAATATGGAGTGTTTCCAAAAAAAAAAAAACAACTACGTCTAAATGACTCAAAGCAAGAGGCAAGGCCCCATGTTGGGGCAACCCTTGCCTGTTTTGCAGCCAATCAGTCAGTTAGTCAGGCAAGCAGTCAGTCAGTCAGTTGGGCAAGCAGGCAGGCAGACAAAAACACATAGTTTGGGGTTTTTCAGTGGCAGACTCGGGTACAAGCAGCAGGGAGCGCATAGACTGTCAGAACAAGCAATGGTCGAATGGTAATACAACCGATCGTCGACATGCAGGTTGGTGGTTCGAATCCCGGTCGGCCGACCGCTGGCAGCGCCGGCCAACCTGTCAGCTTTGCCAAATCTGACCCTCGTTCAATTCCTTCTGAGCACAAACTTTTGACCCCCCCCACTGCTGCAACATGTGATATCCAGTTTCAGGGGATAGAGGCCTCAGAATCAAATCCATTGGGGGATCGTTTTTATTGGCAAAATAATGATTTTACAAGGGGTTGGACATCAAATATCATGCCATGGGGTATGCTACGCGAATGACCCCCCCCCCCAAAGGGGTATACGACGCATGCGCTTGCGCTTGATCTTCGAGGTGACTTGGCGCATCTGGCACGGTTGCAGTAACAAAACTTACAAATGGGGCCACGGTCAATGCCGGCCAGCAAGGTGGTGGCATAAATTGGCTGCTGGGATCAATATCCAAACTTGTGGACAGGGTCATGGTCAACATTTGGAGGCAGTTTTGTGGCCAGAGATGACGGGCCAACCCCTTGTCGGGCAGGATCATGGTCTCTCTCTCACTTTGGGTGAGGCCAACCTGATGTTGCCAGATGTGGTGGAAAACAACCCCCCCCCCCAAAGGGGAGAACCCCCCCCCCCTGAGGGTTTGGGTACTACACCCGTAGGAGAATCCCCCCCGCCGCATGGCAAAAGGGTGGTGAAAAAACCGACCCAGAATGGGTTAAAAAAAACCCCAAACTGGGAGAAACCCCCCCCCCCAAGGCCAAAGTGGTCAACCCCCCCCCCCCTAATGGGGAGAGCACCCCCCCCCCCCCGAGATGGTGAAAACCCCCAAATGGGGAAAAGAACCCCCCAAGCACCCCCCTCCACCAAGAAAAAACACCCCCCCCCCCCTCTGTGGACTAAATCCCCCCCCTGTGTGACATTCCGGTTTTTTAGTAGGCACCATCCGTTGGGTTGTTGCTCCTACACCGGGCCCTGGACAGTCACCCGTTCTTCACTTCGCATGTTGCGTCGGGTCGCCGTGTTCTGTCGGCCGCTGCGGCCGGTGCTCTTGCTGGTGGCGTTTCCGCGTTCGCGGAGCCCAGTAGTTGGTGCGTTGGGACTGTGCTGAATGTGGCATGGTGTGCCGTTTGCGCATCAGCGCCGCCCAATAATTGGCGTATCGAGGATGTGCTGGTTGTTGGCAGGGTCGTTTGACTGTTTTTGCTGTCCACGCGCCTCTGTCCACAGGCCGTCCATAGCCTGCCTCGCTGTGTTTCTGTGTGCGTGAGGCCCAGGTGCCCTGTTCCTCCACGCGCTGTCCGGGCCGTCCACCATATGTCCTTTTCCCCCTCACGGCTGCTCTGCCCCTGATGGGCTCCCGCTCCTGTTGCGCAAACAGCCCATCTGGGCTGCGGGAGACAGCCCCAGCCTGATGCCGGTTGAGCAGGGGTTGCCCTGGCACCCGGTAGCGACGGGGCTGGCTGGCCAAGCCATCCCCTTTGTTGTCGCTGCCTCCCATGCGCACACTCCACCACCCGCTCCATTCTGGTTCCCTGTTCCCGCTGTCCTGGTTGCCTGCCTTGCTGTGCCCCTCCTCCTTGTCTGCTGTGCTCGCCCTTGTCCCTCCTGGTGTGGCTCCCGCGTTCTGTGTGTCTGTGTTGCCCCTCCCCCTGTCTGGTGGCGCTCCTAGGTGCCCCTGTCGCGCACCCCCTCCTGTCCCACCTCCCTGCCCCCCTGTACAGATTTCACATCTCCGTACAACGTGGACTGTCCCGTGCGCGGTTGGCTGGTCATGGCCCTGTTGTCACCCCCGTGGCGGGCACCTCCCGGCACGCGGGGCGCAGCTCCCGCCCTTGTGGAGTATGTGGGCACCTTGTAGAGGGAGAGGGGGGGGGTGTTTGCTGATCGCTCGCTCGGCGTGCGCCCCCCAGGGGGTTTATTTCACCCCAAATGGGAAGTTTTTTCTCCCCTACCAAGATGCCAGATGCAATCAACAATGTGCCAGAGTTACGTGCCTCTGAGCCTGAGCTCTTGGTGGATACTCTCCAGACATTTCAACCAAACCGTTTGCCTTCCTGCTGGACATGTCTTGCCGAGTGCCTGCCCCCGGAACGAAGCAGGGCCGTCAGCCATTCATTATGGAATGAGGAGGGGCACGGGGCATGCAAGAACATGGCAATGGCATCGTCATGGCCACGTTGATGGACCACAGGTCCCACGACGCGCCTGGACCATCTCACTGTGCTATGACATTGTGGTGGTCGCCGTTGACCCAGGACACCCTCACTGTCTGGTGCACGAAGAATTCCACTGAATCCGTTGCAAGGAAGTTCCACACTGTCACGTCAACAAGCAGGGCAAGCCCAAGTCACCGTTACGCCACTTCATTGAAGATGCCCCCAAACACCCCTAATATCATACCCCCGTCGTATCGTCACATCCCCGTTGAGAAGCAAAGGAGCGGATGCACAAAAAGGCACATGTGGTGGTCAAGGTCAGTTCTGGGGGGGGGGGGTGTGTGCTTTTTTGGGAGGGACTGCCATGAAGGCTGTGTGCCGGTCTGCCGATTGATACCTCCGGCTGTACACAGTAATGTGCGTTTTTGGAAATAAATTGTTCACGTTGCTTGTCACAAGCCACTGGGGAAAAGAGTCCGTCCCACTGCGTCCCAGACCATGTGATTCCTTAGTTATGGTGGAGATGGTGCCCTACCCACCCTCCCTGCACATGCCTAGCTCTCCGATGATGACATCAACAATCTCCGGCAGCATGGACGACGACGGTGCCGCGGGTCAAGGCGAGGGCCGAGGGCGGCCGCTGGACCGGATTCGCAGTCGCGCGTTCCCCGCAACCGCGAGCGAACCAGAGAGCCGGCAGGTGAGCCGCACCTCCATCGGGGCCCCGGCGCCTGACGCCCCAGACATGGCGGCGACCGACAGTGTTGGGGGTCAGGGCGAAGGCATGAATCGACGTGCCAAGCACCTCAACAAATAGCAAAGACGCATCCCTTACCATTCGAGTGTTCCTGGCCTTAGCCCTCACTCCTGAGGCCACTGGCTGGTTCGCCTAAGAACCGACAAGGCCGGAGGCACGGGGCTGACGTCTGATCCTGCGTGTCTGCACCGGAGCGAGGGCCGCCGCGGGCCCACTGGCAAAACAGGGACTGCGAGCGAGCGAGCCGCACCAAGTGTCCCTTGGCTGAGAGATGAAATGCCCCGTGCCCCGGTGCGTCCATGGCGTGCTTTGCTGGCTGCCAAGGCCACCCTCTGTCTCTGCGCTGCTCACCATGAAAGGGCCCAAGGGACGCTCCGGAACGCCGAAGCCGAGTGTGGCCGGGTCCGCGGGCGGAAGGTCCCGCAGCTTCTGCCGCACAGCCGCGGCGTAGTCGCGCATGCCCAAGTCCTCCACGACCGAGAGCGGTTGCTGTGCCCTCAGCCACTCGCCCTGCGAGTCATGACCCAGGCTGTTCCACCGGTTGTCGGCAGAGCGAAACCCAGTAAACCAGTTCGCCTTGCGCTTCCACATCCATTCGGAGTATGACTTAGTCTGGTGGGCAAAGGGATGTGCATGGGCGTTGGTGTGGGCGTAGGCACATGCACGTGCATGGGCCAATGAAGGTGTGTGCCCCATGCTCAGCAACAGGGGGGGGGGGGGGATCCAAAGACCCACCCACCCAGATTGTGGGGAACCCTAGCGACCCACAACCTGTCCCTCCCCACGGGAGGAGGAGGTGTGTGGGGCTTGATGCAGCCAAAATGGTCGCATCAGGCTGCACAATGGACAGCTGCCCCAGATCAACAAATCACAAAAATTTGATCACAGGCACAAACTATACACAGAATCCACAAAAAAGCGCAAAATCACATGCATATACGCCACATGCACATTACAGAAAGACTCCAGTCTGCATGAGGTACAATGGGCAGCCGTCTCCAATCTGGGTCCCTATCACCTAAATCCAGATGCCAGACCTTGCATCAACTAAAACTCAAGCGGCAGGCCCCAATTTGTTGTTGTTGTTGTTGTTGTTGTTGTTGTTGGGGGTTGTACCGCGCACCCCTTTGTACCGCCCAAAGGAAAAGGTGGGGGGAGGGGGCACATCAAGCAGAACATGGGGCACAGCGCTGTATCACCAAAATGGCTGCATACCACTGCACATGGCACAAAGACAGCCCTTCTCGCCTTTGCGTCGAAGTGCATTCAAAACATGCATTTCCAGACGCTGCCTCAGTGGTGTGCAGCGAACACCGTCCTGCATCACCCCCTCACAGTGTTGTTGTGTGCCCGTGGGTGGGCGGTGTGTACGTGGGCACACCTGAGGGGTGCGGCCAAGACTGCAGGTCCAACAGGCAGGGGCGGTGGTACAAGTAGACAGTGCCCGGCAGAGTTCCACTTAAGGGGGGCATTTCTGCACAGCACGCATATTACAGGGAGAAATTGGGGATTTTTGCTACCATTGGCAATATTCTTGCTGATGTAGACCATACTACACCCCCACAATGTTAGATAACCTCAGGTTTCCACCCCCCCAACCCCACCCCCCAAGCCACCCAAGGCCCAGTTGCAACCTCAACACCACACAACATAGTGAAAAGCACAAGCACAATGAACACATCTGAAGCAAAATGATTCAAAATCCGCATTTCATAAGAATCTTGCCGCCGATGAAAGGAGTATGCTAGTGCAAGCGGCCTTTACATGCACCATCATGATTCCCTACCTCAGAATCCTTGAATAGACCCAACTTCCTTGATGGATCATATTTGTCCCATATTATAACATCCGGTGCAGTGCCAGGCATGAGTGGACCAATGCAAACAATGTTCCCTAAGTGGTCAATTACAATGGTCCAGTTCAAGCACCGAGACAATCGTCCACCACAATATTGAGATCCCGCGAGCTTTTTTCACGGTTGTGTCAACCACGCAAGAATTAGCCGCAGATGGCGACATATAAACTGTTACATTCTTGGCGGTTGCATGCTTCATCTTGAAAAAGAAAATGAACATCTCTTCTCACCACACGGGGCACTGCACCTCAGTTCTAGACACCAACCCCCGCGGTGTGGGCGGGGGGGGGGGGTGTCAAAATTTTGCCATTTTGAGGTATTTTTTAATTCCCCGTTTCATTCTTGAACATTTTGAATATACACAAGTGGGGTGAATTTTGGTGTTACCACTCACATATTTCAACAGATGTACCTCTGAATCAGTAAAAGCATCCCGGCCAACAGAAGAAGACACGTGGCACAGCATTCCCTAACTCATTGTGAGCATTTTGAATGTAAACAAGTAGGGGAAATCAAGTGTGTTGCAAAATTTCCGGGCTCAAAAAATTTTCCGGGCGCCATTGGCGCCCAAGTTGCCAGGTCTAACCGGGTACTAACTAGTATGGGTGGGGGGGTTTAGAAGGGGGTGGGGGGTGGGGGGTTGGTGTCAGCCCTCACACGTAAACGCCCCCCCCATGCGTCTCACCGGTGATGGATATAACCGGAGGGTGGGGGGTGGGTCTGGCCCGGACCCCCTCCCCAACCCCCGCCCTTGGTCACAAAAAAGGTCACGATATTTGGTCACAAAAAAAAGTGACCTAAACGGGGCCGTTTTGGGCAGCCCTCAGCCCGTACATGTACATGGGAGGGGGGGGGGGTGCAACAACACACATGACAGGCACAAAGCGTTGTGGATGCAACATTGCCGATGCCATTCAATATCATTCAATGTCATTCACTGTCATCACTCAGAAACAAAAGGGTCTGCAACAACAAAATATACACACACCGTGTGCAAATACCAGCAGTCACTATAAATTTGCAGTGCAAGTAGACACAGTCACAATAAATTTGCAATACCAGCATGCACCAGTGATGGATCTAATTGGGGGGGTGGGTGTCCCTCCCTCCCCCCCCCCCCCCTATTGTGACGAGGCGTCACAATACGCGTCACAAAAAAACCCGGTGTCAACTTTTGGGTGTCACAATATTTTCAGAAAAGCTGTTTTCCCACTAGGGCCTATTGTATTTTTTGTGACATGTCACAATTCACTACCCCCCCCCCCCCCCACCCCCACCCCCTGAGTGGCGCACAAATTAGATCCATCACTGGCATGCACAAGAGACATTCTACCGGAGACTACTTATTTGCTCACAATATTTTGGGGCTTTGCACTTTCCCACTATGGCCCTTTATAATTTTTTTGTGACCAATCACAACCCCCCCCCCCCCCCAAATGGCGCCAAAATTATATCCGTCACTGCTTCTTACGTAAACAAAACATCATGCTCATATTTGTGATACCACTCCTCTGCAATCCATGAGGGCAATTTGCTCTCGAAGGGACCTGCAATGTATGATGACTTCCTTACCATCTTTTATTTGCCTCCTTCCGCACCTCTCCATCCACCAGCACCTCTTCCTTCATTCGAAGGAGAAGGGCTAGGCATACAGGCAACTCATATGAATGCACAACGAGGCTCATCATTACTGACACTAGGCACTACTACGCAGCTTGGGTATGGTCCTGTACAAACTTGATGCACATCGCGCAATATCCCCCTAAGGGGGGGGTCCCATGGGGGTGGGTGGGTCCCCCCCCCCCCCCCGCTACTGGTCCACAAGCACTGGAGGGTAAAGGGCCAAAGAAAATTTTTTGGCGCAAACTGACTAGCGCCAAATGTGCCAGAGAAAATTCTATTGCCTTCGGCAAGGCACCTCAAAGAGGGGAGAGGTATGCTAGGGCAGGGATGCTATGGCATGAGGGGTTGGCATGCATGGTCACCAAATGAAAACCATTTTGGTTGTCACATAGTGTCAGGCACCTCCAAATTGTTGGGTATGTAGCCCAGGTGTGATATGACTATTCGCACCGCCCCTACTTGTGTGTACGGTAAGGTTGCATCGGCTTGGGTATTTCCGGCAATGGGTACCGAAAACCTCAAGACTACGGATGTCTTAGGCGGTCATGGGGTTTGAAATACAAACTGGGGTTAGAGATACATCATGGGGTGAGAAATGCATCAAGGGTACAGTGGAAGTGAATCTGAGTGCTGGTAAAAGGGAAGTGGAAACGGCACACAAAACGGCTTGCATTGCGCATTCACCGTTCGTGTGCAAGAGATGTAATGAGATGAGTTGGAGATGGGCTTGCATAGGGCAATGACACACGGTGCACAGAACGACTGCATTGCGCATTCACCGTTGGTGGGCAAGAGAAGCCATTAGACGGATTGGACAAGGGCTTGTATTGGGCAATTGGACACGGTGCACATAACAGCTTGCATTGCGCCACTACCGTTGGTGTGCAAGAGAAGTAATGAGATGATTTGAAGAACGGTTTGCATTGCTCAATTGGACATGGTACACATAATGGCTTGCATTGCGCATTGACCGTTGGTGTGCAAGAAAAATAATGAGATGGGTTGGAGGTGGGCTTGCATTGCTCCATTAGACATGGTACACATAACGGCTTGCATTGCGCATTCACTGTTGGTGTGCAAGAGAAGTAATGAGATAGATTGGGCAAGGGCTTGCATTGGGCAATTGCACACGGTGCATGGAACGGCTTGCATTGCGCCACTACCGCTCGTGTACAAGAGAAGTAAAGAGATGGGTTGGAGATGGGCTTGCATTGCTCAATTGGACGCCGTGCAGGGAACGGCTTGCATTGTGCATTCACCGTTGGTGTGCAAGAGAAATAATGAGATGGGTTGGAGATGGTCTTGCATAGGGCAATTGGACACGTTGCATGGAATGGCTTGCATTGCGCATTCACCGTTGGAGTGCAAGAGAAGTAATGAGATGATTGGAGATGGGCTTGCATTGCTCCATTGGACACAATGCACAAAACGGCTTGTATTGCGCATTCACCGTTGGTGCGCAAGAGAAGTAATGAGATGGATAGAAAAAAGCTTGCATTGCACATTTGGACAGGGTGCACATAACAGCTTGCATTGCGCATTGACCGTTGGTGTGCAAGAGAAGTAATGAGATGGGTTGGAGATGGGCTTGCATAGGGCAATTGGACAGGGTGCACGGAATGCATTGCGTATTCACCGTTGGAGTGCAAGAGAAATAATGAGATGGGTTGGAGATTGGCTTACATTGCTCCATTGGGCATGGTACACATAACGGCTTGCATTGCGCATTCACTGTTCGTGTGCAAGAGAAGTAATGAGATGGATAGAAGAAAGCTTGCATTGCACATTTGGACACGGTACACGGAGTGGCTTGCATTGCACATTGACCGTTGGTTCCGCAAGAGAAGTAATGCGATGGGTTGAAGATGGTCTTGCATTGCTCCATTGGACTTGGTACACATAATGGCTTGCAGTGCGCCATCGTTGGTGTGCAAGAGAAGTAATGAGATGGTTGGAGATGGGCTTGCATTGCTCCATTGGACACGGTGCACAAAACGGCTTGTATTGCGCATTCACCGTTGGTGCGCAAGAGAAGTAATGAGATGGATAGAAAAAAGCTTGCATTGCACATTTGGACAGGGTGCACATAACAGCTTGCATTGCGCATTGACCGTTGGTGTGCAAGAGAAGTAATGAGATGGGTTGGAGATGGGCTTGCATAGGGTAATTGGACAGGGTGCATGGAATGCATTGCGTATTCACTGTTGGAGTGCAAGAGAAATAATGAGATGGGTTGGAGATTGGCTTACATTGCTCCATTGGACATGGTACACATAACGGCTTGCATTGCGCATTCAGTGTTCGTGTGCAAGAGAAGTAATGAGATGGAGAGAAGAAAGCTTGCATTGCACATTTGGACACGGTGCACGGAGTGGCTTACATTGCACATTGACCGTTGGTTCCGCAAGAGAAGTAATGCGATGGGTTGAAGATGGTCTTGCATTGCACCATTGGACTTGGTACACATAATGGCTTGCAATGCGCATTCATCGTTGGTGTGCAAGAGAAGTGATGAGATGATTGGAGATGGGCTTGCATTGCTCCATTGGACACGGTGCACAAAACGGCTTGTATTGCGCATTCACCGTTGGTGCGCAAGAGAGGTAATGAGATGGATAGAAGAAAGCTTGCATTGCACATTTGGACAGGGTGCACATAACAGCTTGCATTGCGCATTGACCGTTGGTGTGCAAGAGAAGTAATGAGATGGGTTGGAGATGGGCTTGCATAGGGTAATTGGACAGGGTGCATGGAATGCATTGCGTATTCACTGTTGGAGTGCAAGAGAAATAATGAGATGGGTTGGAGATTGGCTTACATTGCTCCATTGGACATGGTACACATAACGGCTTGCATTGCGCATTCAGTGTTCGTGTGCAAGAGAAGTAATGAGATGGAGAGAAGAAAGCTTGCATTGCACATTTGGACACGGTGCACGGAGTGGCTTACATTGCACATTGACCGTTGGTTCCGCAAGAGAAGTAATGCGATGGGTTGAAGATGGTCTTGCATTGCTCCATTGGACTTGGTACACATAATGGCTTGCAGTGCGCATTCACCGTTGGTTCCGCAAGAGAAGTAATGCGATGGATTGAAGATGGGCTTGCATTGCTCCATTGGAAATGGTACACATGACGGCTTGCATTGCGCATTCACTGTTCGTGTGCAAGAGAAGTAATGAGATGGATAGAAGAAAGCTTGCATTGCACATTTGGACACGGTGCACAGAACGGCCTGCATTGCGCATTGACCGTTGGTGTGCAAGAGAAGTAATGAGATGGATTGGAGATGGGCTTGCATAGGGCAATTGGACATAGTGCACGGAACGGCTTGCATTGCGCATTCACCGTTGGTGGGCAAGAGAAGTAATGAGATGGGTTTGAGATGGGCTTGTATTGCTCCATTGGACATGGTACACATAATGGCTTGCATTGCGCATTCACCGTTGGTGTGCAAGAGAAATAATGAGATGATTGGAGATGGGCTTGCATTGCTCCATTGGACACGGTGCACAAAACGGCTTGTATTGCGCATTCAGTGTTCGTGTGCAAGAGAAGTAATGAGATGGATAGAAAAAAGCTTGCATTGCACATTTGGACATGGTACACATAACAGCTTGCATTGCGCATTCACCGTTGGTGTGCAAGAGAAATAATGAGATGGGTTGGAGATGGGCTTGCATGGGGCAATGGGACACGTTGCATGGAATGGCTTGCATTGCGCATTCACCGTTGGAGTGCAAGAGAAGTAATGAGATGATTGGAGATGGGCTTGCATTGCTCCATTGGACACAATGCACAATTGTGCATTCACTGTTCGTGTGCAAGAGAAGTAATGAGATGGATAGAAGAAATCTTGCATGGCATATTTGGACACAGTGCACAGAACGGCTTGCGTTGAAAATTCACCGTTGGTGTGCAAGAGAAGTAATGAGATGGGTTGGAGATGGGCTTGCATACGGTAATTGGACACGGTGCACGGAACGGCTTGTATTGCGCATTCACTGTTGGAGTGCAAGAGAAGTAATGAGATAGGCTGGAGATGGGCTTGCGTTGCTCCATTGAACATGGTGCACATAATGGCTTGCATTGCGCATTCACCGTTGATGTGCAAGAGAAGTAATGAGATGATTGGAGATGGGCTTGCATAGGGCTATTGGACATGGTGCACGGAACGGCTTGCATTGCGCATTCACTGTTGGAGTGCAAGAGAAGTAATGAGATGGGTTGGAGATGGGCTTGTATTGCTCCATTGGACATGGTGCACAGAACGGCCTGCATTGCGCATTCACCATTGCTGTGGAAGAAGAGCAACAATTTGGATTGAAGCATTGGATGTTGCAATTTTGTGGCTAGAAGCGAAACATGGCAGAACTTGCCCAAAACACCTGAATCATCCTTCGGCTTTTGGCAAGCAACGGCAAAATACTATATTGCTGCCGGCGCCACTGGCTGCGAAGCTCAAGCCAATGCCATTTGTTACTTGAGTTCGGTCATCTCGGGTGAAACATATTCGCCTCCTGCAAACTTACAAATTTTTGGTGACTAGTTTGCTGAAGAGGGGCGTGGTGATGTTGGTGATGTATCATTGCTTTTGCCTCTGCGCCTAGGTCTCTGCTGTCCATGTTCGTGAGACGGCGATTGTGCCCTTGTAACTATCACATCTTCCATTGCATGGTGTGCCTGCACATGTGTACTTGCTCGTTGCTTCTTGGAGGGATGATCTTTGGACAGTGTGTTGCCGTTGTTGCTACACTCGAGCGCGTGGTCAAGGGACCTCTTTGCACCACGTTGCTTGCGAGTAGAGGGAGCACCTTCCTTGTCCAACGGTGTCGCCATGGCCGAAAGTGTGGTAGCCAAAGTTGCAAGAGTAGCGGGAGTTTCTTGGATGCAAGAAGGTGATTGTTGTGCACACACCTTACATGGTGCGCAGCGCTTGCAGCACTTTGATCTTCCCTTGTCCCGCTGCTTCTTTGAAAACCAATCTCGTGGCCTTACGACATCACATGATGAACACTTTAGAGCCAAGTGTTGAGGACTCTTTGGACGATGACCAACCATGCACTTTTTACAACGGCAATGCCATCCATTCCGGAATTCTGTTGCACTAAATTGTGTCTTTGGGAATTGTGTATCACATTGTGCGCAACGAAACAAAGAAGGGTTGTTCGTAGCATTGCAACACTGGCAGGTTCCATTCTTGCTGAAATCGCAAGCCATACGTGACATGTTGCACGATGGACAATTGCGGGTTGTGCATTTCTTGCATTTGCCCTCCTAGGCGCTCAAGTACCCATATTGTCACCAAATGATCACCCAAACCCATCCTAGGGGCAACGAAAGGGTTTCACGAAAAATCGTATTTCAAAAAAGTTTCACGTGCCAAACAGCCTATCCAGTGTGCAAACGGCTTCACTGGCCAGGTCCAAATGCACACACAGCGGCCACAATACGCAAAGAAGATTTGAACCCCCCCCCCCAAAAAAAGGGGTACCCAGGTGCCGGGGGGAGGGGACGGGTGTCAAAATTAAAACAATCATTGGGGGATCATTTTTGGTCCTAAAATGATGATTTTACAAGGGGTTAGACATCAGAAATCATACATTGGGGTATGCTACGCGAATGACCCCAAAAAAGGGGGGTATACGACGCTCGCGCCTGCACTTGATCTAACAACCTCTCTTCGAGGTGATTTTTGATTGGCCAAAGGCCGAGAGCAAAATTAGGCCCAATCACTTAGGGGGGATAGTAGGGGGGGGTTTGAGGGGGGTGGGTGAGTGGGACGCCCCCCCCCCCCCCCTCTACTGGTGCTGAGTTGTAAAATGGAACTCTGGTGCCCAGCCCCTCCCCAGTGAAGCAGGACCGGGTGTGCGTGGTAATGGGGCACCATTGAGCACCGCACCTCCCCGAAGGGTGGGCCATGATGTCGGGCTTTGAAATAACCGGCATGATCCTGACCTCATGCCAGGCTCACTCAGTTCAATTCATCTCAATTGTTCTTGCAATCACAAAGAACGGTGGGGCGGGGGTGGGGATGCCCCCCCCCCCCCCCCACCCAACCACCACCACCAACTGCACACCTGGGGTGCGCTGAACGCGGAGATAAAGCCCTGCCGCCGCCCAGTGCACAGCGCGCCTCTACATCGTCGCACAGCCTCGGCTGGCCACAGCATCAGCAGGTGCCCCAAACAGACCCGAACACGGGCGGCGCACCGCCGTTCTTGGCGTTTCCGGGGCACCCCCCCGAAAGCCAGCAGCCCGACAAGCATCACCACGACCCCGGCCGTAGGTCCACTGTGTCCGTGCAGCCCCCGCACTGCGCGTCCGCGACCATCGCCCGCAGCTCATCGATTAGGCGGCTCCAGTTGGAGGCCCGCGTCAGCACGTAGTACCGCGCCTCCAGCCCCAGCAGCAACGAAATCAGCGACGCGGTGCCCAGCTGCCCCCCGGAGCGCGCCCCGAGCTGGTGCATCGACGGCAGCCGCCCACCCCCGCCGGGCGCGGGCCCAATCCGCGTCACGGAGTCGGTGTACACGTACACGGTCCACTCCGGGGGCGCCATTGCCAGGAACGCTTCGAGCCCGTCGGACTCCCCCACGATGAGGAACACGGAGGGGCGTGCGAGGCCGTGCCTCTCAGCGAGGCGCGCCACAGCGCCCACGAGCTCCCTTGGGGTGGGCAGCCGCATCTCCCGCACTTTGTCGCCCCAGCGGATGTGCACGGTGATCAGATCTGGCGGGGGTCCGTCACACCCGAACACGCGCCGCGCCGCCTGTCGTGTCTGCAGCAGCAGCTTGGGGGACACCTGTCGGGACACGGCCATGAGCAACGGATACTGAGCTCGCACACACCCCCGTGACACAGGCATATGGTCATAGCCACAACTCACAGTGCATTGTTTTGCCTCGCTGCTCTGCAGCATAACCGGGTCGGGACACGGGGGGGCGGGGCGGTTGGCACAAGGCCTCGGGATTAGGCTGTTTGCCTTTGGTGGTGCCTATTGGCCTCTCGCCACTGCTCATTCTGACCCTCTGTGGGTCCGAACGTGTTTTGGTTGCGTCAACGGAGCCCCCGGATGACTTGTCCTGTTTGACTACGACTCTGGAGGTCTGGACTCAGTTTCACAGGCAGGACATGCCTGGGGCACAGTGTGATTTGACGCGCAAGGCATTGTGGGAAAAGCTGACGGTGGGTGCCAGAGTCAACAATGCGTTCCACAGGCTGAAAGTGTGTGCTGTGCTCAGTTTTGGAGAGAGTGAACCACGCTTTGTCCCAGTGTTATGCTGCAGCAGCGGATGTAGTGACGTTTGGTCCGGTATGGAGTTCTGCAGGGGCCACATGCTCCATGCAGCGGATGCTGATTGTTGAGCCCCGCGCTGCAGACCGCGCAGGGGTTGGCATTGTGGGCGGCGGCCAGGGCGTCCTGGTGCTGCGGTGTGATGCTTGTTTCAGGTCGGGAAACAGGGGGAAGCTTTGTTTGTTTGTTTGATACCCCACACAGGCAGACCTTGATGCCACTCATGCAGAAATCCCCTTGGGATTACCTTGAGGCAATCAGCCTAAGCACCAGTTTAACGGTGCCCAGCTCCACCAATTTTCCGCTGTTTGCATTTGGGGGGGGGCTCGCTAATAAGCACATAATTCTAGACCCAGCAACTACTACAAGTTGGGTGTGCGTGATTGCAGTGTGGGGCCAGGGAATCTGCTTAATTACTGGGGTTCTTGTTGCAGACGCTACATAGATCCCACAGCACTGGCTTCATGCGGCCTTTTCTCGCCCAACCACCTTGTTGGCCTAGGTGTTTGGTTGGGTCTCGGGCCCCACCTGGGGAATCAAGAGTACGGGCCTTTGTGGCCTTTGAAGCACCCCACCCCCCCTGCCTCCTGGTCAGGCCTGCACTTGAAGGGGTTGTACCCCCCCCGCCGGGACCGACTGCCAATCCCATCCCAACCGCTTCTGCTGAAGGACATCCCCGTGTTGCATGCGCTGACCCTCGTTCTCCATGGCACTTCAGTGGGAGACATCGGTGTACAGGCCCTTGTAGCACTGAAGGAGGCCCTTCGTTGCATACACCGGCCCTCAATCTTGAGGCGAATTCAGTGGGTGACAGCGGGGCATAGGCTTCTGCAGATCTCCCTCGAAGGGAAAGCGCCATATCATTATTGTACTGAGGTACTTTGAGGTCATGGAGCCAGACAACAACTACATCATAGAAGAGGCCCTAATGAATAAGACGGTCTAGAAAGGTAAGAACCTGACATGCCACTAGCGTCCGGCAGGGAAACTGGTTCTCAGTAGCTGTCCGCCCCGCATCAAAGGCCACTCAGTAGGAACGTGCCGACCAGCGTGTAGCCCAGTAGGACCCTGCTCCATCTGCTTATGTCTGGGTTGGCAGACGCTAGTGGCAAGTCTGGTAAGAACTGACATAGGGAGGGGTGCACCTGGTGACCTGCTAGCTCGTTCATTTATGGGTTTCCCATACTAGTGACTGTGGATGTTCACATGGTGTACTCAGTGCCCACGCAGTGCAACCACATTCCCAAAGAGCTGGCGTCAGGTAAGTTCAGACCGTTTACCGAATTGCTCAGCCGGCGAGGGTTTGCAGTCAGAACACTAAGACTGCAGGAACCACCCTAAACCTGTGTCTACCACTCATGCTTTCTGCTTCTGTGCGTGGCGATGAAGGAGGTTACCTTGTTGCATACACTGACCCGCACTCTGTTGGGGCAACAGGGGTGCTGCGCACAGGAAAAAAAAAGGCCACACCTGGGAGAACAAGTACTCCATCGACGCGAATCGCCAAGGCTCGCGCCGCCCCGCCGCCGACCCTGAGCAGCCCACGTACGGCGTCAGCTGCTGCGCCTGCAGCGGCACCGCACACGGGGCCACATCCCCAAAGTAGCATGACAGGGGCCGCACAAGCTCGCGCGCGTCGCACAGCTCGGGGTCGGCCCAAGTCCAAGGGCCGGGGGTGGCAAGGCTTGCGCCCTGCTCCATCGCAAGGCACAGCGCCTGCGACCACACGTGAAAGTTCGAGCCCATGCCGGAGGCGTCGAAGGGCCACGCCACAACGTGCGTGCAGTTGGCCTGCGACCGCCGCATGCGCTCTGCGAGCGGCGACAGCGTCCGGTTTGCCCAGGCCCGGCGCAGCGGCGGCGGTGGGCAGGAGCGGTCCTCTGCTGGGACGTGCCGCAGCCCGCGCGGGACGGTGTACTCGGCATGGCTGGCGGCCGCGGCGCCGCGGCCGTGGCGCACGCTCCGCTTGATGCCGCACAGGACCTGCACGGCCAATACGAAGACGACGATGAACAGTGACACCGTCAGCGCCGTGCGGAAGTGCACGGACTTGCGCAACTTCGCGCAGTCCGGCGCGAGGGACATGGGCCGGGAGCTCCGGCTGCCGGGCGCGGCTCATGCTGCAGGGCAATGCAAAGGGAGACGGCGGGGGTGGCAGTCCATCTGTATGGCCTGGATCCACTCACAGCAACGCCCATGCAATGTGGCAATGGTGCCCATATCTCATACCCGGTGAGGTGGGGCAGAGCGCTCCCCAATAGAAAAAAAATGGGTGACCATAAACTCAGTCATCTTCGGACGGTAACCGACGGCGGTTGGGCAGTGAATGACGGTGGCTCAAGGGTAACTGTTGGAGGTAACCGACGGTGGTTGTTGCTCAGACGCTCCAGACTCAACAAGAATATGCCATTGACTGTCTCCTGAGTCACCCAGAGAAAACTTTCTCTGTGCGGAATGTTGCCTTGATGCCCGGCACTATCAAAGGTTTGTTTGGTTGGTTAGGGCGTATCCTGAAGCAATTGAGGCTCTTCCTGACACACAAGGGCACTCACCCACTTGCCGCTTGCTGGACGCATGGGACCGAGTGGACACGTTGTAGCCAATCTCCAAGCATCCTGTTGGCATTGCACTGTCAGATCGTGTGCAACTAGGAGAGGCAAGCCTATACCTGGTGCGTAGCAACAAGCTAGTGATCCATCGTCTCATCGTGCACCAAAGGTTGCCGTGTATTGGGATGAATAGCCCACAGAGGCTTTGAGCCACCCACATCCCAAGATGTGACTCTAGTTGTGGCATGGCTAGCTCCTGGGCATTGGCAAACAGGGTGTCCAAATGGTTTGGCCAGGCGAAGATAAAGGGCACACTGAACAACACCCACCGCAGTCACTACTTTTCCCCCCCTCCAGCTCACACAAGTTCAACAGTTTTGATGAGTACAGTATGAGCCCTCAGGCAACAGCCTGGGTCAAGAAGTAAGGGCATATGGTACGAACGAGGGTTCCACATGCATCATGTGTGCCAGCCTCACCTGGGGAACCTGCTCTGCCACCCACCACAGTCACTACATCTGCCGCCAATGCCAGGTGCTTGTTTTTCTAGCTCCTGCATCCAGTGGCCATCTAACTAGCTTATGATGTATCCATGCATTAATCAATGGACCCACCGTTTTGGGTATACTCAAAGAGGTGGGATGTAGCAATGGCAGGTGTGGGTGGTGTGTGTCGTGCTGCAGTGTCGTGTCGTGTCGTGAGAAGTGGATGACAAATGACACGACTGCAGAAGCCTTCATGTGAGTCAACGTCCCCAATGTTGCCCAAGCCAGCCCAAGCATGGCTTATGTGGCAGCATGGATGGGGTTTACCCGGCGACTTGCTGTGCACAATGGTGCCACCTTATCTTGTATGTGGTAGTATAGGCCACAAACTGTCGTGCATCCATGCATTAATCAATGGACCCACCGTAATGGGTATACTCAAAGAGGTGGGATGTAGCAATGGCAGGTGTGGGTGGTGTATGTCGTGCTGCAGTGTCGTGTCATGTCGTGAGAAGTGGATGACAAATGACACGTCTGCAGAAGCCTTCATGTGAGTCAACGTCCCCAATGTTGCCCAAGCCAGCCCAAGCATGGCTTATGTGGCAGCATGGATGGGGTTTACCCGGCGACTTGCTGTGCGCAATGGTGCCACCTTATCTTGTGTGTGGTGCTAAAGGCCACAAACTATCGTGCTACGGGATCCGGCCACCACTATGAAAGCGTGGAGAAAATGGGTTACAAGCAGTCGGTCAAGTGGTGTGTGTGGTTCTGCATTGTGTACTGATACTTCGGTGGAGGACTACACATGTGTGGGGGCGTGTGCATACCAAGTCGGTACCTGTTGTTTGGGGTTTAAGGCGCCTTACTACTCCATTCTTGGTGCCGTGTAACTCCTTGGCATCGTTTTACCAACCTGGGGTTCACTAGATGCCACGGGGAGAGAATACATACTGTTCATATCAATACTCGGTGCCGATACCCCATGGGCGTGGGGAACATTGTGACGATCCGCATTGCCAATGTTGCGACCAATATAACTACCATTGTTGCCAATATCATAGCCCCTTTTGTTGTCTTGGCGATTACCCCCAGTATTGCTACTGTTGTTTGCACGGCCACTATCACTGACGCCAGTGCCACAACTAGCACTATTGTCTGCACCCCCACCGCCACTGCCACCGCCACTGCCACCAGCACTGCCACTGCCACTGCCAGCACTAGTGCCACCGCTACAACCCTCGCTGCTATTTTCTCCATTATTGCCTTCAGCGTTGTCAAAATCCTCAGGCACCAACACACACGTCCATCTGAAACCCTCCGGTGTCTTACGAGCTTTTTGCCGTTGCGAAGGAACCTGAGACAGAAAACACAGAGTGCAAATTAGGTTGGCAAATTAGGTTGCAAGGGATATCATGGCAAAGAGTCCTCGTTCCCGGATGACAACTCAATCCCATCCGGAAACCGTGCAAGGAGCTGAGGAAGTGCAATAATTTGAGGTAACCTGATTTTAAAGCCTGTCAAGAAGTGTCAACATTTCGAAAGATGAGATGCAAGATTTTTTGATTTGATTTGATTTCATAACAACCAAAATGGTCCAATGGATGCCCTCAACATAAGACATTGCCGTCTTCTGAGGGCCGAGGCACTGGCAAATCCAATTGCCAAAAGGGGTTGGGGGGGGCCTGGGGCTTTGGGGCTCCCTGAGAAAGGGGGGGGGGGAGGAGGAGGTCCAAACGGGGGCTCAAGGCCCGCCTAGCCCTCACCCTTGGATTTGCACGATGCCCTAATGGTACCCTTTGCGCTCCGTATCCTTATTTCATGGACCCTGGTACGATATGGCACCCTAGCATGCATTGACAGGGCGTCTTTCCCACAAGCGCTTTCACAGGACTCTGCATGGCCCATTCCGTACAAACTACCCCCCGCCAAGAGACCCACCAAATCAAGCACCAGAATACAACAAACAAGGTGATGTATATGGTTGGGGTCAAAAATTTTGTTGGTCCTAACGCATTTCAAAGTCGAGAGGCATCTAGCACGGCAAAGAGAGAGTGGACCAGCGGCAGGGGGCGGGGAGAGGGAGTGGGAAAGAAAGCGACGGAGGCTTTTGAGGAAAAAATTGACTGCATTTTTGGCCATTTTGTACCCCTTTGGCGCTCGCATGTGGCACTCGAATTCGCCCCTTATCAAAAGAGACAAAAAGGAATTTCATTATTGTCATTTCATTATCCAAAGGCCCAGGCAGACACCGCCCCCCATACACACTTTGGTGTCGTTCTGGTACCTCATGGAGCTGTGTAAACTTCTCTGTTGCTCTTCCTCCTTTTCCTTACCGTTGTCCACACCCACTTTGCATGCTGGATGCCTCTCAACACAACACCTGTGCCGGGCGGCGTGCTGTGTCCTCATACCAACTGGGGCCCCCACTCCCTTCACTTCCCACGTGGTTGTACTTGCACATGTGTTTATTCACACATTTCATGCCATGCTTGCATACAGTCCTTGTTGGCCCCGGCTGCTCCTACCACGGCCATTAGTCTGCCCCAATACTCCAGCCATCGGCCCTTGCAAGAATTCGCAATGCTTCCCAAATCTATTCGCGGTCCATTTCTATTACCCTCTCGCCCCCTCATGAACACGAGGCCCACCCATAAGAACAGTAGCTGCCAAATCCATCCCTGCTACACACACCATGCAGTGCACACTCCTACCACAACATTCCACATTCCAGCAACCCAAAGATTTGTCCTTCCAGTACATACCTCGGAATTTGATGATGCTGCTGATTTTCGCTTCAGCTCGGTAATCTGCTTTTCCAACCCATTGATCTTCACTTGCATGCTTTGCATCTGAGCATCCTTGACTTGCATCTGAGCACATCATGACAAGAGCTTTCAAAGTGCTCAATAGGGCTCTGTTCAAGCAGGGAGTTTCCCCAGCACCCTACTTGGGAGACATGCTTAGAACTGACTTACTAGACACAATGCCACTGCTAGATCACCCTAAGGCACACGCAAGTGAACAATTATGGGTCAGCATCAAGCTATCCGAGAGTGACAACCATGTGCTCACAAATCCATTTTTTCCAGGCATGTCAAGAGTAAAAATCGTGCATGCCAGTGCATGTCCATGCATGTCCCGGCCTACTGCCAATCCCAATGCAGGTCCGCCAATCCGTGTCTGGACATGCTTTGCCAGACCCGTATGCACACTGCGGTGTCCTTCTGGTACCTCATGGAGCCTCATAAAACTCCCCATCGCTCCCCTCCTGAGTCCTTCCCGCCATCCACGCTCTCCTTGCTGTACAAAATGCCTCTTGACATCAAACTTCTGAGCAGCGTGCCGTGTGAGGGAGGGAGGACCGAGATGCAGGTGTGAATTCGGACACCTGGTGGGGCTGTTGGCACGAGCTTTGGGCTACTAACTGGAGTAGCAAGGCCTGAAAAAGGGCCATATGCAAACATGGTATGTTGTGGGTGAATAAAGACAAGGGAAAATTTAGTGCCCTGGAAAGTGAAGGGAGTGGGGACTGAGGGCATCCGGTGGCATGAGGACTCTTACGTAGCAGTGCTCCATTTCGGTTTCTGACTCCTGTTGTGCTTCGTAACTTGCACTTTCTACTTCGCCCCCCTCCAATGCCAATCTACCTGAACCTCGTTGGCACAACAAAACAAGAAAAGGTTCTGGATAAAGCCAACCACATTTGGCAAAGAGGGGATTCAGCGTGCCACAGTCCCTTGTGAACGTTTTCCCCTCATCAAACATGCAACAGCCCCGCTATCCATCCAGGATTCTCACTTGCAGAGGGGGGGGGGGTGGTTAAACTACAAATTGTGTCACGTAGTTTTCTCCCGTCATAATCATTATCACAAATTTTTGCCCTACATGATGCCTCACACATGCACAATCAATATTCACAAACACCATGCCTTGGCCTGGCAAAGGGAGCAAACCTGTGCAAAAGAGATAGCTCCAGCATGACAAGAACGGCAACAGCCCCCAAACCTGGTCATTACACATCTGGTCGAGCGGCGCTTGGTTGCCAACCTGTCTCTTGGCATCGGCGGCTGCCTGCGTTGTGTGGACCTTGAGCGTACGTTCACCTCTCAAGGTTATGGGAAGCACTTTTGCCGCCGTAAGCATGCCCCAAATGCTTTTGTTTGTTAGGCCTCGACGAGACTTGGACTGGCAATGGGACTGAGATTGGGCTTGGGAACGGGAGCGGGCCTCGCCCACTTGTTGGTTGATCCACGAGACTTGGACTTGAAATATTGCTCACGTTGGGCCCGCGGATCCTTATCACCTTGGTTGGATCCATCTTGGTTGTATCTCAGCGAACGAAGGTGGTATCTGGGCAGAAGATCGGTGCTGGTCTAATCGCTGAGGGTTGTGGAGGCTTATTTAGTATTGTTGAGGCTTGTGGAGCAGTATTTGGACGTCCATCGGGTTTGAGGAGGGCTAGTCACGGCTGTTTAGGGTTGTTCAGGATTTCAAAGTGTTGGTATGTTGAGGGCTAAAATCAGAATTCTAGGGTTCACAATTAGATTTGGGGCAGAATTCAAACTTGGGCTGAATGTAGAGCTGGAAGCTGAAAGCCAGAATGTGCCCAAAAGTGGGCAAGGGGCATGCAAACCAAGCAAAATGAACATACTTGAGCCTGGTAACCCGCATTCATGGCTAGAAGATGCATGGTGTCAAGTCCATCAGCAACAACATTATCAACAACCACGTGAGGAGCACTAGTGTCTGCCATATTAAGAGAGCAGGGGAAAAAGACCTGATTCCATGGCAATGAATTATGCCAGATTTGAGGGCCCCCACGCAAAACCCCATGCGAACACACGGTTGCATTCAGAAGTATATGGCAGTGCATTCTATGGCCATATCACTGCATCCACACCAACCGGGCCATCATCAAACCCTGCTACGGCTGTAGTTGCACAAAAGGAGGTGCCGAGGAACGCAGTTGTCGCTGTACAAAAGGGGTTTGGTTGGGGCTGTGGTTCCGACTGCACAAAAGGCATGAGGCTAGGGCAGTGGTCGCCGCTGCACAAAAGTTTGCAAAACACGTGTGATTGGATTTGTTGCATTCTGGGTGCTTGTTGCACCTGTCGCCGGCACAAAGATGATACTTCAATATTCCGACGCAAGGGAACTGATGCACCCCCCGATGCTCCGGTACAAGTTGGGGCATGCCTGGGAGAGTCAAAAGGTAGAACAAGGAAATGGTCTCATAACCTCTGCTCGTCCCGGATATGGTAGGGGTTATGTCGCCAAATTGCCTCCTTCCCGCTCTGTGGACCCCTATACGCAACTCTGGGAATCAAACTTCAAGCTGTCCACTGCTACGATTGTCCGATAGGACACTGTGGTAGCGAATGCAACACACAGTGCGAATTCCTCCCATTTTTCCTCTTCGTTGACCACCAAAAACAGTAACCCAATTGCCGGAAATGGGGGATGTTTGAAACACGGGGGGGGGGGCGACTACAACCGGTCCTGATGCGACCCACCCCCCAACTATCAAAACCTGGGGGGAGGGGAGGGGTAGTTGGGGGGGAGGGGGGTTCCTCCCGGGGGTGGGGTGGGGGTCTGGCTGGGGGTCCGGGGGGGGGAGTCTGGCAGGGGGTCGGGGGGGGGTCTAGCCGGGGGTCATGGGGGCATCCAGCCAGGGGTGAGGGGGGAGGGGTTAGGGTTAGGGCTCGGGTTAGGGTTAGGGTTAGCCCTAGGGTTAGGGTTAGTGTTAGGGTTAGGGCTAGGGCTAGGGTTGGGGCTAGGGTTGTGGTTGCTGTTAGGGCCTGCAGCCCTCCCGTAGCCCTCCTTCTTGTTGTTTTAACACAAATATGAATTCTCTAAGAAATTTTGAGTATTTTGAGTATAAACACATAGTAAGAAAAAAAGCTTTGGCGCCTTTGGAGCCGGACAGTTTTCTCTAGAGACACTTGTTGGTGGCTGAGCCGGCACCACTATCTTTCAAAACCTGGGGGAGGGGGATGGGGGGGGGGGGGCTGGGGGGGGTTGCATACAAGGACCGGGCCCGGCCGCCCCCCCGTGGTTTGAAAAATCTGGTTGGGGGGAGGCCTGCTTGGACGAGGACTCTGCGTACGCGTTTCTGTTTCGGAGGTAGGGATGGCCCGGTCCCGAGGATATTGAGACAAGTGAGGTCACGTCCAATGGCACTAGCGAACAGCGTTCAGTGATCCCCACACAACCTCCACGGCATGGGCGTAGCCAGCACAGCTTTTCGCAACCTTCCCGAAAATCAACCCCATGCCCCATCCATCCCAAAAACCCTTTGCAACCAACGTTCCCTCCGACTATTCCATGCAGCAAGCCCGCAGATGCTTCAGGATGCGCATTGTCCAGTGTTCTATGACCTCAAGCCCTTTTCTACTGGGAAGAGTATTCGCAACGAAAACTGGATACAACAGCGCATCGTCGATTCTAGATAGCCTTCTATCATGAGCCGCCTTCACGACATGCATTCACAGAGTAGTTCTTTTCTCCGGGTACAATCTGCCACTAGTGTATGCCATTCGGCAGCCTCTCCTTATGTGTCTCCGTCTGCCTCTGACATCTCTGAGCCCCTCGAGCTCTTGTGTAGTGTGCTGTGCCGGCTCGTGTGACTGTGACTGTCAAGGTGGAGCAATCCCAGCCTCATTTGCCAAAACATAGACCTGGTTTGAAAATTGGACACCGCCTTCGCATTATCTTGTTGCCCGTGCAAACTGCATTGCAATATGCAACCCCAAGGCCTTAGGAAAGTCATCAGGGATGAGTTAAACCCGGAACAGGCGCTTGTGGGGGTGCACAAGGGTGGCTCACGTGGCAGATCACTGAGCCAACAAAGCATGCGTGAAAGGATACCCTCAGCCGCAACAAAACGAAAAGACCAGTTTTCTTGAAAGAATCACCAATTAGCCTCATTCAATTTGGTGCATTCCCATGCAAATGCAATGTCCTCACCGAGTTTTGTGCTGCACTGATTGACACGCGCGCCATCTGCCAGCTGGGCATCTCACTTCTGCTCTTCGTCAAAGTTTGCCATCAGTTTTTGCCTGTGTTCTTTGATTCTGAATTTCTGTTGTAGATCACCAGACTGAAACAGGCCTGGCAGCACATGATCACTAGTTTAGACGAAAGACACCACACTGTGCTGCCGCAATTTACTTCAAATCCAGTAGACCATCTCCGTTGTGTTTGCACTCCACAGTCTAATCGCCATTTGAAAAGTCTTGGTGGATTTGCACTTGTCCTATAGCCCACATCTTGCTGTCTAAGATAAGAACATTTCACACCGTTTCCTAATATGAATGCGCAGGATTTGGATGCTTCGTGGAGGCACCACAACACCACCGGAGCAGACCAACCGGCGCCTTTTTCTTCGCAGGGGTTGCACCAATGTAGCTGTTTCTCTGGTACAAAATCTAGGTGTGTGATTTCCATCAAGCGGTACACCACACTTTACAGTGTATCTGCACGCCATGGTCCCCAACATGGTACTTCTTTGCAAGGAGAAAATTCTTCTGTGGAAAATCGACCATCACAAACCTCAAGCTTGCCCCAAAAGCTCCCGTGGGATTGCTGCACAGCAACTAACGCACTTAAAGGAGCGACGGCAGCAGGAGTTTGCAGAAGAAAGACTGCCAATGGTACATGTTCCAAAGGCATCTTTCTGTTGTGAGACGGGATAAGTACACACTTAAAGAAAGTGTGCTTTGGCCCCCGTGCAATGAGCGAGGATCTCTTGCTTGGGCGGGCGGTTTTGCCCCACTTGAGCTTACTGAAGTGGGGTTTGCCCAGGACTCTACTAGTGCTGGCCACGGTCCACAGACCCTTTGCGGGGTAGCCTGGCGTGTTTGTTGCTTGTGTTGCCCATTGGGGGGGTCCTCAGCAGCGGCTGTCCACCGCACTCGAGCGGTGCACAATATAGTTTGCGCACATGCACTAAATTCTCTGAAACATAGATAATAAATGGTCGTCGAACTTTCAATGCTGCAATGTCTCTGTTGTCATCAATATGATTGCACACTGAGGATCAAATACAACACCACCAATAGTCAAACCCAAAATGTAAATGCCGACTGAACTGAGAATAGAAAAGAAAGAGGAGGATCCAAGCTCGCAATGCAATGCCCAGAAAACCGTGAAATTCATAAGAACGATGAGACTGAGAAGAAACAGAAACTTAGATGTCCACATGTGGAGTGAAAAATGCAGGGGGCGGAGGGGGACGGAGCCGTTGAAATGCTTGACGCTAACAACGTAGGTGGTTTGCCAAGGGGGTCCAAATTGAGCCCTCGGGGTCAGGGGAGGGGGTGAGACTTCATCAGATTGACATATTGAATGATTGATAGAAAGACAAACAGAAATTAGGTCAGGGGAGAGGGCATAGGGAGGTGGAGGAGTCCACCGGGGAAGGCGGATGCGGGGGACCCCAAAGCATCGCATTTGAGATCCATAAAGCCAAAAACTTCACAGCAGCTGATACATTGCAATATCCAAAACAACCATCTCCCTTATGCCCTCCTCTCCCCGCCCTTTTTGGACTTCCATCTTTCCACCTTAGGAATGCCTGCATCAGAATTCCACAGCATGCCTGCCAATGTAACTCCTACCCTGCCCCTTCACCAAAAAAATCACTCTGGAATTCTCCCTAATGAAACACAGCTACAACTGTTGAGCTTATCTCCAGCAACCTTCATCAAATATGCAACTATTGAGCTCAATCTATCGTCAAATCTTGGAAATTCAAACACCTGCTCTGCTGGATTAGGACTAGCACAACCACTACATGCGCGGTTGGTAGCTACCTACACTGCTGAAGAAAAATGCCGGCTGCTTGCACGAAGATGCATTTGGATCCCACCTATCTGTGTCCATGTAAACCGGTGTTGACTCATTGAAAAATGCCGGCTGATGACGGGAAAATGGCTCCATTCTTGGTGCCGTGTAACTCCTTGGCATCGTTTTACCAACCTGGGGTTCACTAGATGCCACGGGGAGAGAATACATACTGTTCATATCAATACTCGGTGCCGATACCCCATGGGCGTGGGGAACATTGTGACGATCCGCATTGCCAATGTTGCGACCAATATAACTACCATTGTTGCCAATATCATAGCCACTGTTGTTGTCTTGGCGATTACCCCCAGTATTGCTACTGTTGTTTGCACGGCCACTATCACTGACGCCAGTGCCACAACTAGCACTATTGTCTGCACCCCCACCGCCACTGCCACCGCCACTGCCACCAGCACTGCCACTGCCACTGCCAGCACTAGTGCCACCGCTACAACCCTCGCTGCTATTTTCTCCATTATTGCCTTCAGCGTTGTCAAAATCCTCAGGCACCAACACACACGTCCATCTGAAACCCTCCGGTGTCTTACGAGCTTTTTGCCGTTGCGAAGGAACCTGAGACAGAAAACACAGAGTGCAAATTAGGTTGGCAAATTAGGTTGCAAGGGATATCATGGCAAAGAGTCCTCGTTCCCGGATGACAACTCAATCCCATCCGGAAACCGTGCAAGGAGCTGAGGAAGTGCAATAATTTGAGGTAACCTGATTTTAAAGCCTGTCAAGAAGTGTCAACATTTCGAAAGATGAGATGCAAGATTTTTTGATTTGATTTGATTTCATAACAACCAAAATGGTCCAATGGATGCCCTCAACATAAGACATTGCCGTCTTCTGAGGGCTGAGGCACTGGCAAATCCAATTGCCAAAAGGGGTTGGGGGGGGCCTGGGGCTTTGGGGCTCCCTGAGAAAGGGGGGGGGGAGGAGGAGGTCCAAACGGGGGCTCAAGGCCCGCCTAGCCCTCACCCTTGGATTTGCACGATGCCCTAATGGTACCCTTTGCGCTCCGTATCCTTATTTCCTGGACCCTGGTACGATATGGCACCCTAGCATGCATTGACAGGGCGTCTTTCCCACAAGGGCTTTCACAGGACTCCGCATAGCCCATTCCGTAGAAACTACCCCCCGCCAAGAGACCCACCAAATCAAGCACCAGAATACAACAAACAAGGTGATGTATATGGTTGTGTCAAAAATTTTGTTGGTCCTAACGCATTTCAAAGTCGAGAGGCATCTAGCACGGCAAAGAGAGTGTGGACCAGCGGCAGGGGGCGGGGAGAGGGAGTGGGAAAGAAAGCGACGGAGGCTTTTGAGGAAAAAATTGACTGCATTTTTGGCCATTTTGTACCCCTTTGGCGCTCGCATGTGGCACTCGAATTCGCCCCTTATCAAAAGAGACAAAAAGGAATTTCATAATCGTCATTTCATTATCCAAAGGCCCAGGCAGACACCGCCCCCCATACACACTTTGGTGTCGTTCTGGTACCTCATGGAGCTGTGTAAACTTCTCTGTTGCTCTTCCTCCTTTTCCTTACCGTTGTCCACACCCACTTTGCATGCTGGATGCCTCTCAACACAACACCTGTGCCGGGCGGCGTGCTGTGTCCTCATACCAACTGGGGCCCCCACTCCCTTCACTTCCCAGATGGTTGTACTTGCACATGTGTTTATTCACACATTTCATGCCATGCTTGCATACGTTCCTTGTTGGCCCCGGCTGCTCCTACCACGGCCATTAGTCTGCCCCAATACTCCAGCCATCGGCCCTTGCAAGAATTCGCAATGCTTCCCAAATCTATTCGCGGTCCATTTCTATTACCCTCTCGCCCCCTCATGAACACGAGGCCCACCCATAAGAACAGTAGCTGCCAAATCCATCCCTGCTACACACACCATGCAGTGCACACTCCTACCACAACATTCCACATTCCAGCAACCCAAAGATTTGTCCTTCCAGTACATACCTTGGAATTTGATGATGCTGCTGATTTTCGCTTCAACTCGGTAATCTGCTTTTCCAACCCATTGATCTTCACTTGCATGCTTTGCATCTGAGCATCCTTGACTTGCATCTGAGCACATCATGACAAGAGCTTTCAAAGTGCTGAATAGGGCTCTGTTCAAACAGGGAGTTTTCCCAGCACCCTACTTGGGAGACATGCTTAGAACTGACTTACTAGACACAATGCCACTGCTAGATCACCCTAAGGCACACGCAAGTGAACAATTATGGGTCAGCATCAAGCTATCCGAGAGTGACAACCATGTGCTCACAAATCCATTTTTTCCAGGCATGTCAAGAGTAAAAATCGTGCATGCCAGTGCATGTCCATGCATGTCTCGGCCTACTGCCAATCCCAATGCAGGTCCGCCAATCCGTGTCTGGACATGCTTTGCCAGACCCGTATGCACACTGCGGTGTCCTTCCGGTACCTCATGGAGCCTCATAAAACTCCCCATCGCTCCCCTCCTGAGTCCTTCCCGCCATCCACGCTCTCCTTGCTGTACAGAATGCCTCTTGACATCAAACTTCTGAGCAGCGTGCCGTGTGAGGGAGGGAGGACCGAGATGCAGGTGTGAATTCGGACACCTGGTGGGGCTGTTATGCAACAGCCCCGCTATCCATCCAGGATTCTCACTTGCAGAGGGGGGGGGGGGTTACACTACAAATTGTGTCACGTAGTTTTCTCCCGTCATAATCATTATCACAAATTTTTGCCCTACATGATGCCTCCCACATGCAAAATCAATATTCACAAACACCATGCCTTGGCCTGGCAAAGGGAGCAAACCTGTGCAAAAGAGATAGCTCCAGCATGACAAGAACGGCAACAGCCCCCAAACCTGTTCATTACACATCTGGTCGAGCGGCGCTTGGTTGCCAACCTGTCTCTTGGCATCGGCGGCTGCCTGCGTTGTGTGGACCTTGAGCGTACGTTCACCTCTCAAGGTTATGGGAAGCACTTTTGCCGCCGTAAGCATGCCCCAAATGCTTTTGTTTGTTAGGCCTCGACGAGACTTGGACTGGCAATGGGACCGAGATTGGGCTTGGGAACGGGAGCGGGCCTCGCCCACTTGTTGGTTGATCCACGAGACTTGGACTTGAAATATTGCTCACGTTGGGCCCGCGGATCCTTATCACCTTGGTTGGATCCATCTTGGTTGTATCTCAGCGAACGAAGGTGGTATCTGGGCAGAAGATCGGTGCTGGTCTAATCGCTGAGGGTTGTGGAGGCTTATTTAGTATTGTTGAGGCTTGTGGAGCAGTATTTGGACGTCCATCGGGTTTGAGGAGGGCTAGTCACGGCTGTTTAGGGTTGTTCAGGATTTCAAAGTGTTGGTATGTTGAGGGCTAAAATCAGAATTCTAGGGCTCACAATTAGATTTGGGGCAGAATTCAAACTTGGGCTGAATGTAGAGCTGGAAGCTGAAAGCCAGAATGTGCCCAAAAGTGGGCAAGGGGCATGCAAACCAAGCAAAATGAACATACTTGAGCCTGGTAACCCGCATTCATGGCTAGAAGATGCATGGTGTCAAGTCCATCAGCAACAACATTATCAACAACCACGTGAGGAGCACTAGTGTCTGCCATATTAAGAGAGCAGGGGAAAAAGACCTGATTCCATGGCAATGAATTATGCCAGATTTGAGGGCCCCCACGCAAAACCCCATGCGAACACACGGTTGCATTCAGAAATATATGGCAGTGCATTCTATGGCCATATCACTGCATCCACACCAACCGGGCCATCATCAAACCCTGCTACGGCTGTAGTTGCACAAAAGGAGGTGCTGAGGAACGCAGTTGTCGCTGTACAAAAGGGGTTTGGTTGGGGCTCTGGTTCCGACTGCACAAAAGGCATGAGGCTAGGGCAGTGGTCGCCGCTGCACAAAAGTTTGCAAAACACGTGTGATTGGATTTGTTGCATTCTGGGTGCTTGTTGCACCTGTCGCCGGCACAAAGATGATACTTCAATATTCCGACGCAAGGGAACTGATGCACCCCCCGATGCTCGGGTACAAGTTGGGGCATGCCTGGGAGAGTCAAAAGGTAGAACAAGGAAATGGTCTCATAACCTCTGCTCGTCCCGGATATGGTAGGGGTTATGTCGCCAAATTGCCTCCTTCCCGCTCTGTGGACCCCTATACGCAACTCTGGGAATCAAACTTCAAGCTGTCCACTGCTACGATTGTCCGATAGGACACTGTGGTAGCGAATGCAACACACAGTGCGGATTCCTCCCATTTTTCCTCTTCATTGACCACCAAAAACAGTAACCCATGCCAGAAATGGGGGATGTTTGAAACACGGGGGGGCGACTACAACCGGTCCTGATGCGACCCACCCCCCAACTATCTTTCAAAACCTGGGGGGGGGGGAGGGGTAGTTGGGGGGGAGGGGGGTTCCTCCCGGGGGTGGGGGGGGGTCTGGCCGGGGGTCCGGGGGGGGGGGGGGGTCTGGCAGGGGGTCGGGGGGGGGGGTCTAGCCGGGGGTCATGGGGGCATCCAGCCAGGGGTGAGGGGGGAGGGGTTAGGGTTAGGGCTCGGGTCACCGAGCTGGTGGAACCAGTCTTGGTTTCATAACCCTTTTTAGTGTCTAGGGTGGACCTACCAGGTTTAGCACCTAGCAAGCAAGCAAGCAGCACGCGCGAAATGGGGAAAAATCAGAAATCCGTCGTGGTGCTTCAGATTCGGATGAAATTTTGGTGGATGATACCTATGGGTGTGAAGTACAATCACACAAAGTTTGAGCAAGAAACTCAACGGTGGCGGCCGGCCATGGGATTCGCAAGTGGCGGACCTCAGTTTCAAAAACTGCAGTTTAGGGCCAAAAACAGCCATTTTTGGGCCAAAAAAGCCCTGGAACACATTCAAAACGGCCAAACGAAGGGAAACGGTGGGTACACTACACGTGCGGCTTGACTTCCCCGTGTCAACGAGCTCTTTGCGGCCCTCTAACTGAATGATATGTCCCGGAAACAGCCCAAAAAGGCTCCCAGAAGCTCAAATGCCGACAGCCACAAACCAAGAATAGGCCATATCTTTGGCTACATGGCTCAAAATGCGATTCCGAGGGCACCTACTCCACCCGCAACCCCCCACTTTTTGTGGTTTCCACCCCTCAGAATTGCCCAAACTGACGCCTAGACCCAAATACCTAGGCCCACTAGGCGGCCGCAAGCTGCAAGCTCAAGCCCAAACAGGCGGGTGCCCAAATGGGGCTAGGGTTGTGGTTGCTGTTAGGGCCTGCAGCCCTCCCGTAGCCCTCCTTCTTGTTGTTTTAACACAAATATGAATTCTCTAAGAAATTTTGAGTATTTTGAGTATCAACACATAGTAAGAAAAAAAACTTTGGCGCCTTCGGCGCCGGACAGTTTTCTCTAGAGACACTTGTTGGTGGCTGAGCCGGCACCACTATCTTTCAAAACCTGGGGGAGGGGGATGGGGGGGGGGAGGGGGGGGGGGGGGGCTGGGGGGGGTTGCATACAAGGACCGGGCCCGGCCGCCCCCCCGTGGTTTGAAAAATCTGGTTGGGGGGAGGCCTGCTTGGACGAGGACTCTGCGTACGCGTTTCTGTTTCGGAGGTAGGGATGGCCCGGTCCCGAGGATATTGAGACAAGTGAGGTTACGTCCAATGGCACTAGCGAACAGCGTTCAGTGATCCCCACACAACCTCCACGGCATGGGCGTAGCCAGCACAGCTTTTCGCAACCTTCCCGAAAATCAACCCCATGCCCCATCCATCCCAAAAACCCTTTGCAACCAACGTTCCCTCCGACTATTCCATGTAGCAAGCCCGCAGATGCTTCAAGATGCGCATTGTCCAGTGTTCTATGACCTCAAGCCCTTTTCTACTGGGAAGAGTATTCGCAACGAAAACTGGATACAACAGCGCATCGTCGATTCTAGATAGCCTTCTATCATGAGCCGCCTTCACGACATGCATTCACAGAGTAGTTCTTTTCTCCGGGTACAATCTGCCACTAGTGTATGCCATTCGGCAGCCTCTCCTTATGTGTCTCCGTCTGCCTCTGACATCTCTGAGCCCCTCCAGCTCTTGTGTAGTGTGCTGTGCCGGCTCGTGTGACTGTGACTGTCAAGGTGGAGCAATCCCAGCCTCATTTGCCAAAACATAGACCTGGTTTGAAAATTGGACACCGCCTTCGCATTATCTTGTTGCCCGTGCAAACTGCATTGCAATATGCAACCCCAAGGCCTTAGGAAAGTCATCAAGGATGAGTTAAACCCAGAACAGGCGCTTGTGGGGGTGCACAAGGGTGGCTCACGTGGCAGATCACTGAGCCAACAAAGCATGCGTGAAAGGATACCCTCAGCTGCAACAAAACGAAATGACCAGTTTTCTTGAAAGAATCACCAATTAGCCTCATTCAATTTGGTGCATTCCCATGCAAATGCAATGTCCTCACCGAGTTTTGTGCTGCACTGATTGACACGCGCGCCATCTGCCAGCTGGGCATCTCACTTCTGCTCTTCGTCAAAGTTTGCCATCAGTTTTTGCCTGTGTTCTTTGATTCTGAATTTCTGTTGTAGATCACCAGACTGAAACAGGCCTGGCAGCACATGAACACTAGTTTAGACGAAAGACACCACACTGTGCTGCCGCAATTTACTTCAGATCCAGTAGACCATCTCCGTTGTGTTTGCACTCCACAGTCTAATCGCCATTTGAAAAGTCTTGGTGGATTTGCACTTGTCCTATAGCCCACATCTTGCTGTCTAAGATAAGAACATTTCACACCGTTTCCTAATATGAATGCGCAGGATTTGGATGCTTCGTGGAGGCACCACAACACCACCGGAGCAGACCAATCGGCGCCTTTTTCTTCGCAGGGGTTGCACCAATGTAGCTGTTTCTCTGGTACAAAATCTAGGTGTGTGATTTCCATCAAGCGGTACACCACACTTTACAGTGTATCTGCACGCCATGGTCCCCAACATGGTACTTCTTTGCAAGGAGAAAATTCTTCTGTGGAAAATCGACCATCACAAACCTCAAGCCTGCCCAAAAAGCTCCCGTGGGATTGCTGCACAGCGACTAACGCACTTAAAGGAGCGACGGCAGCAGGCGTTTGCAGAAGAAAGACTGCCAATGGTACATGTTCCAAAGGCATCTTTCTGTTGTGAGACGGGATAAGTATGTGCACCTAAGCAACCCAGCCCTCAGCCCTTTGGCATGCCTAAGACTGCTGCCAAATTCAC
The DNA here is from genome assembly GCA_964036045.1 of Eutreptiella sp. 'Long Island Sound 2002'. Classification (NCBI taxonomy): domain Eukaryota; phylum Euglenozoa; class Euglenophyceae; order Eutreptiales; family Eutreptiaceae; genus Eutreptiella; species Eutreptiella sp. 'Long Island Sound 2002'. Next base: position 8,358,555 of record OZ038391.1, read on the forward strand.
CCGTTGTGCCCTGCACTGATGCCACCCCCGATTGACTGCCCAAGACTATTACACACTCCTATGGCCCACCAACAACAGCAATTCCAACAAGAACAACAAGGGCAATATGCAGCCGCAGCAGCTGCTGCAGCAACAACAGCAATAATCATTGTCAAACAACAACATCAACAGCAACAACAACATGAGCGATATCAACATGTAAAGACACACCAACACCAACACCAACCTGAACAACGCCATCAGCTACAAACGACAACGGCAGTAGCAGCATCTTGTCAACATCTACAGCATCAGTGGCAGCAAGAGCAACAAGAATACTGACAGCAAAGACATCAGCAGCATCCACATTCGTAACCAGTTTGTGCTAGCACAGGGCTTTGGTACCACCCCAGGGATGACCCCTTGCGCAAGACTACAGTACATTCAGGAATACATCCCGATCGGATACCATGCCCACCAAACACATGGTGTTGCAGGCGAACATGGGGACTGTGACCAAGCAACACCCAAAAAGGCGCTCTGAGCCCGACGGGGAGAGCGGTGGTGTGAGATCCGTGTCAAGGCAGGCTGAGCAGCTGCGGAACTGCCCCACACTCCTACCACCGGGTTGAGGAGGGGTAGCCCCCCCCCGCCCCGGTTTTTGGACAAACGGTGCTCTCCAAAGCTTCTGGAAGAATACTTGGTGGAGTCTTCCGATGGCAGCAACCGGCCCCAGGCACCCACAATGGGAGATGATGACATCACACGCTACAGAGATGCCCCCCCCACACAGATTCGTTCGGAAAAAGGCGTTTTGCTTGCCAGAACCTGCTTAAACCCCGTCTGCCAAATGCATTTTGGGGGAGGGGGGGCACAAACCTGGGCCTGGTATCCAAGTTCTCACAACACCCCCCCCCGCAGGCAGGGACATCCGGGGGGAGGGTCAAGAATGGGCATCCAATGGAGCAATATCATGAGGGGGCAGGCCTGAAGGTGGTTCTCCGCGCCGCGGGCCCCGCCCCGCAGCACACCCCACACAGATATGGGGAAGGGCAGGTGCGTTCCAAAGGCACCGCAAGAGATGGGGGTTCTCAACATAAGGCTAAGGGGTTCGACTTATGTGGTTACGGTTAGATCTGTGGACCTTCCACCCCGTGCCCATGGCTGTGGTGCGTTGCCCAAAAGGCCGATGCCTCGAGAGCCCTCGTGTGCAGAGTTCGCCAAATCACCCCCTTCCCCTCCCATGCACACTTCTCGGCTGCCGGCGGGGCTAGGAAGTTGGTGGCTGAGTTGGTGGTGAGGTGAATGGCTGGGCTGCTGCCATACATGCATCCATTGTTGAACATGGCATGCATTTGCAGTTTTCGGTTCTGGCTGTGCACGTGCCTGATGTTGATGTTGAAGGCCACTGGAACCCTGGCTCAGCAGTTCTATACCTGGCTGCACTATCCTGGGGCCTGGAGGGCCTTCCTGTGGGCTGAGACCTACTTAAGGTAAGCCAAGCGAAGGTGTCAGTGAAACCCTTGGTGGACCAACCTTGGTTAACATGGCCACCTACCAAGAGCTACTGCATTGCACCCGCTCAAAGGCACGTAACTTCAAAAAGGAGTTGGAATGAATGGCGATGCAAATTGGTGTGAGAAATGAAACGCGCTGTCACAGCGAGAATCTACTGCCTTCCAGAAGGCGAGGGCCTTCTCGGGTGGGGCGGGCGCTGGCCTCGGCAAAAGGGGCAGGGCGTCACTTTGCCGCTCATCCACCAAGCCCACTGTAAGACGACAGTGCAGGATTTCTTGGGGCGGTCTTCTCCGCGTCTCCAAAGCGGAGAGGAATCAAGGCGGCAACATAACTGCTGCCGTCTCAGGGTCCCCACGTTGGGGAAGAGTAGCCCGAAGGTCTCAGCTAACTGGTACTATCCTAGGCCCAGAGGGCCGTCCCAAGGGGGGGGGGGGGTCCATGGTTGCCTGAACCAGGATTCCCGTGGTTGAAGGTCAGGCTAGGCAAGCGACCAATGAAGAATGTATATCCCCTGGTTGGACATGTTTGCTGCATGTTTGTTTGTCTTTGTGCCACCATGGAACAAATAATACCGTAGATCTAGCCATTCACCCGTTTGAATCAAGTTAGGGAACCCTCGTAGGGATTATGATAAGCTGAAGAAGCCATGCTGTATTTCCACCATCTGGACCATGTGATGTCCAAGGAAGCGCGATATTCTAGGGCCGTTCAATCAAGCACTCAAGCAAATCACTGCCATGTGTCACACTCCGCCCCTCTGAGCTTAGCCCCAACGACGCGCATGCGAAGTTTTGTGCTCTTTGCCCGTGCTTTTGCGCGTGTGAACACGCACGTGCACACGCCTGTGTGTACGCCTATGTGTGCTTTCTTCAGATAAATGGATGGGTGGTACAGATGTGGAGAAGGCCCAAGCAGGGAGGATGGTCCAGTTGGTCTCCGCTCGCTTTGAGGTCAGTGAGTCAACAAATTAGACCTCTCGCCAGAACTTCAATACAGAGGGTGGTCAGGTCCCCTTCAACCCATTCCCCCATGCCATGACCCAGAACCCAACCGCGTCCCGTAATCAAAACTATCGCTGATGAGCCCCCAGTGGAGTGGCACCATGGCTAGCAATTGGGTCACTGTTCGATACTGCTCGGGTTAGGGTCGGGTGCATCAACAGCATCTCACGCAAAAGCGTGCTATGGCAAAAAACTACACTGTCAAGTAAGTGGGTCAAGACCAACACAAATCAATGTCCCCACATCATGTGCAAAGGGATTGGTGGGGGCTTGTCCCAACACAAATCAACGTCCCCACACCATGTGCAAAGGGATTGGTGGGGGCTTGTCCCAAACCAAATGGACGTCCCCACACCATGCGCAAAGGGATTGGTGGGGGCTTGTCCTAACACAAATCAACATCCCCACATCATGTGCAAAGGGATTGGTGGGGGCTTGTCCCAACACAAATCAATGTCCCCACACCATGTGCAAAGGGATTGGTGGGGGCTTGTCCCAACACAAATCAACGTCCCCACACCATGTGCAAAGGGATTGGTGGGGGCTTGTCCCAACACAAATCAACGTCCCCACACCATGTGCAAAGGGATTGGTGGGGGCTTGTCCCAAACCAAATGGACGTCCCCACACCATGCGCAAAGGGATTGGTGGGGGCTTGTCCCAACACAAATCAACGTCCCCACACCATGTGCAAAGGGATTGGTGGGGGCTTGTCCCAAAACAAATCAACGTCCCCACACCATGCGCAAAGGGATTGGTGGGGGCTTGTCCCAACACAAATCAATGTCCCCACACCATGTGCAAAGGGATTGGTGGGGGGTGTCCCAAAACAAATCAACGTCCCCACACCATGTGCAAAGGGATTGGTGGGGGCTTGTCCCAACACAAATCAACGTCCCCACATCATGTGCAAAGGGATTGGTGGGGGCTTGTCCCAAAACAAATCAACGTCCCCACATCATGTGCAAAGGGATAGGTGGGGGCTTGTCCCGAACCAAATGGACGTCCCCGCACCATGCGCAAAGGGATTGGTGGGGGCTTGTCCCAACACAAATTAATGTCCCCACACCATGTGTAAAGGGATTGGTGGGGGCTTGTCCCAACACAAATCAACGTCCCCACACCATGTGCAAAGGGATTGGTGGCAGGGTGTTCTAACACAAATCAACGTCCGTTCGTGGTCTCCATAGTAGTGTGGTCCCTGTTGATGGTCAGGCGCAAGAGAGACGGAAAAGGTGGCACTCTATCAGAGAGCAAGGGTCACTACTCTTCCTAAAATGCAACATGACGCCCCCCAAAAGCCAAAACCGATGTTCATGCCAACTTGCCCAGAGTGCTGCAAAACTTCACCTGTAGAAAACCCTTCTGCACCATATAAACTGTTGAGCTTATCTCCAGCAACCTTCATCAAATATGCAACTATTGAGCTCAATCTATCGTCAAATCTTGGAAACTCAAACACCTGCTCTGCTGGATTAGGACTAGCACAACCACTACATGCGCGGTTGGTAGCTACCTACACTGCTGAAGAAAAATGCCGGCTGCTTGCACGAAGATGCATTTGGATCCCACCTATCTATGTCCATGTAAACCGGTGTTGACTCATTGAAAAATGCCGGCTGATGACGGGAAAATGGCTCCATTCTTGGTGCCGTGTAACTCCTTGGCATCGTTTTACCAACCTGGGGTTCACTAGATGCCACGGGGAGAGAATACATACTGTTCATATCAATACTCGGTGCCGATACCCCATGGGCGTGGGGAACATTGTGACGATCCGCATTGCCAATGTTGCGACCAATATAACTACCATTGTTGCCAATATCACAGCCACTGTTGGTGTCTTGGCGATTACCCCAAGTATTGCTACTGTTGTTTGCACGGCCACTATCACTGACGCCAGTGCCACAACTAGCACTATTGTCTGCACCCCCACCGCCACTGCCACCGCCACTGCCACCAGCACTGCCACTGCCACTGCCAGCACTAGTGCCACCGCTACAACCCTCGCTGCTATTTTCTCCATTATTGCCTTCAGCGTTGTCAAAATCCTCAGGCACCAACACACACGTCCATCTGAAACCCTCCGGTGTCTTACGAGCTTTTTGCCGTTGCGAAGGAACCTGAGACAGAAAACACAGAGTGCAAATTAGGTTGGCAAATTAGGTTGCAAGGGATACCATGGCAAAGAGTCCTCGTTCCCGGATGACAACTCAATCCCATCCGGAAACCGTGCAAGGAGCTGAGGAAGTGCAATAATTTGAGGTAACCTGATTTTAAAGCCTGTCAAGAAGTGTCAACATTTCGAAAGATGAGATGCAAGATTTTTTGATTTGATTTGATTTCATAACAACCAAAATGGTCCAATGGATGCCCTCAACATAAGACATTGCCGTCTTCTGAGGGCTGAGGCACTGGCAAATCCAATTGCCAAAAGGGGTTGGGGGGGGGCCTGGGGCTTTGGGGCTCCCTGAGAAAGGGGGGGGGGGGAGGAGGAGGTCCAAACGGGGGCTCAAGGCCCGCCTAGCCCTCACCCTTGGATTTGCACGATGCCCTAATGGTACCCTTTGCGCTCCGTATCCTTATTTCCTGGACCCTGGTACGATATGGCACCCTAGCATGCATTGACAGGGCGTCTTTCCCACAAGCGCTTTCAAAGGACTTTGCATAGCCCATTCCGTACAAACTACCCCCGCCAAGAGACCCACCAAATCAAGCACCAGAATACAACAAACAGGAGATGTATATGGTTGGGGTCAAAAATTTTGTTGGTCCTAACACATTTCAAAGTCGAGAGGCATCTAGCACGGCAAAGAGAGAGTGGACCAGCGGCAGGGGGCGGGGAGAGGGAGTGGGAAAGAAAGCGACGGAGGCTTTTGAGGAAAAAATTGACTGCATTTTTGGCCATTTTGTACCCCTTTGGCGCTCGCATGTGGCACTCGAATTCGCCCCTTATCAAAAGAGACAAAAAGGAATTTCATAATCGTCATTTCATTATCCAAAGGCCCAGGCAGACACCGCCCCCCATACACACGTTGGTGTCGTTCTGGTACCTCATGGAGCTGTGTAAACTTCTCTGTTGCTCTTCCTCCTTTTCTTTACCGTTGTCCACACCCACTTTGCATGCTGGATGCCTCTCAACACAACACCTGTGCCGGGCGGCGTGCTGTGTCCTCATACCAACTGGGGCCCCCACTCCCTTCACTTCCGACGTGGTTGTACTTGCACATGTGTTTATTCACACATTTCATGCCATGCTTGCATACATTCCTTGTTGGCCCCGGCTGCTCCTACCACGGCCATTAGTCTGCCCCAATACTCCAGCCATCGGCCCTTGCAAGAATTCGCAATGCTTCCCAAATCTATTCGCGGTCCATTTCTATTACCCTCTCGCCCCCTCATGAACACGAGGCCCACCCATAAGAACAGTAGCTGCCAAATCCATCCCTGCTACACACACCATGCAGTGCACACTCCTACCACAACATTCCACATTCCAGCAACCCAAAGATTTGTCCTTCCAGTACATACCTCGGAATTTGATGATGCTGCTGATTTTCGCTTCAACTCGGTAATCTGCTTTTCCAACCCATTGATCTTCACTTGCATGCTTTGCATCTGAGCATCCTTGACTTGCATCTGAGCACATCATGACAAGAGCTTTCAAAGTGCTCAATAGGGCTCTGTTCAAGCAGGGAGTTTCCCCAGCACCCTACTTGGGAGACATGCTTAGAACTGACTTACTAGACACAATGCCACTGCTAGATCACCCTAAGGCACACGCAAGTGAACAATTATGGGTCAGCATCAAGCTATCCGAGAGTGACAACCATGTGCTCACAAATCCATTTTTTCCAGGCATGTCAAGAGTAAAAATCGTGCATGCCAGTGCATGTCCATGCATGTCCCGGCCTACTGCCAATCCCAATGCAGGTCCGCCAATCCGTGTCTGGACATGCTTTGCCAGACCCGTATGCACACTGCGGTGTCCTTCTGGTACCTCATGGAGCCTCATAAAACTCCCCATCGCTCCCCTCCTGAGTCCTTCCCGCCATCCACGCTCTCCTTGCTGTACAGAATGCCTCTTGACATCAAACTTCTGAGCAGCGTGCCGTGTGAGGGAGGGAGGACCGAGATGCAGGTGTGAATTCGGACACCTGGTGGGGCTGTTGGCACGAGCTTTGGGCTACTAACTGGAGTAGCAAGGCCCGAAAAAGGGCCATATGCAAACATGGTATGTTGTGGGTGAATAAAGACAAGGGAAAATTTAGTGCCCTGGAAAGTGAAGGGAGTGGGGACTGAGGGCATCCGGTGGCATGAGGACTCTTACGTAGCAGTGCTCCATTTCGGTTTCTGACTCCTGTTGTGCTTCGTAACTTGCACTTTCTACTTCGCCCCCCTCCAATGCCAATCTACCTGAACCTCGTTGGCACAACAAAACAAGAAAAGGTTCTGGATAAAGCCAACCACATTTGGCAAAGAGGGGATTCAGCGTGCCACAGTCCCTTGTGAACGTTTTCCCCTCATCAAACATGCAACAGCCCCGCTATCCATCCAGGATTCTCACTTGCAGAGGGGGGGGGGGGGTTACACTACAAATTGTGTCACGTAGTTTTCTCCCGTCAAAATCATTATCACAAATTTTTGCCCTACATGATGCCTCCCACATGCAAAATCAATATTCACAAACACCATGCCTTGGCCTGGCAAAGGGAGCAAACCTGTGCAAAAGAGATAGCTCCAGCATGACAAGAACGGCAACATCCCCCAAACCTGTTCATTACACATCTGGTCGAGCGGCGCTTGGTTGCCAACCTGTCTCTTGGCATCGGCGGCTGCCTGCGTTGTGTGAACCTTGAGCGTACGTTCACCTCTCAAGGTTATGGGAAGCACTTTTGCCGCCGTAAGCATGCCCCAAATGCTTTTGTTTGTTAGGCCTCGACGAGACTTGGACTGGCAATGGGACCGAGATTGGGCTTGGGAACGGGAGCGGGCCTCGCCCACTTGTTGGTTGATCCACGAGACTTGGACTTGAAATATTGCTCACGTTGGGCCCGCGGATCCTTATCACCTTGGTTGGATCCATCTTGGTTGTATCTCAGCGAACGAAGGTGGTATCTGGGCAGAAGATCGGTGCTGGTCTAATCGCTGAGGGTTGTGGAGGCTTATTTAGTATTGTTGAGGCTTGTGGAGCAGTATTTGGACGTCCATCGGGTTTGAGGAGGGCTAGTCACGGCTGTTTAGGGTTGTTCAGGATTTCAAAGTGTTGGTATGTTGAGGGCTAAAATCAGAATTCTAGGGCTCACAATTAGATTTGGGGCAGAATTCAAACTTGGGCTGAATGTAGAGCTGGAAGCTGAAAGCCAGAATGTGCCCAAAAGTGGGCAAGGGGCATGCAAACCAAGCAAAATGAACATACTTGAGCCTGGTAACCCGCATTCATGGCTAGAAGATGCATGGTGTCAAGTCCATCAGCAACAACATTATCAACAACCACGTGAGGAGCACTAGTGTCTGCCATATTAAGAGAGCAGGGGAAAAAGACCTGATTCCATGGCAATGAATTATGCCAGATTTGAGGGCCCCCACGCAAAACCCCATGCGAACACACGGTTGCATTCAGAAATATATGGCAGTGCATTCTATGGCCATATCATTGCATCCACACCAACCGGGCCATCATCAAACCCTGCTACGGCTGTAGTTGCACAAAAGGAGGTGCCGAGGAACGCAGTTGTCGCTGTACAAAAGGGGTTTGGTTGGGGCTGTGGTTCCGACTGCACAAAAGGCATGAGGCTAGGGCAGTGGTCGCCGCTGCACAAAAGTTTGCAAAACACGTGTGATTGAATTTGTTGCATTCTGGGTGCTTGTTGCACCTGTCACCGGCACAAAGATGATACTTCAATATTCCGACGCAAGGGAACTGATGCACCCCCCGATGCTCGGGTACAAGTTGGGGCATGCCTGGGAGAGTCAAAAGGTAGAACAAGGAAATGGTCTCATAACCTCTGCTCGTCCCGGATATGGTAGGGGTTATGTCGCCAAATTGCCTCCTTCCCGCTCTGTGGACCCCCATACGCAACTCTGGGAATCAAACTTCAAGCTGTCCACTGCTACGATTGTCCGATAGGACACTGTGGTAGCGAATGCAACACACAGTGCGGATTCCTCCCATTTTTCCTCTTCATTGACCACCAAAAATAGTAACCCAATTGCCAGAAATGGGGGATGTTTGAAACACGGGGGGGCGACTACAACCGGTCCTGATGCGACCCACCCCCCAACTATCTTTCAAAACCTGGGGGGGGGGAGGGGTAGTTGGGGGGGAGGGGGGTTCCTCCCGGGGGTGGGGGGGGGGTCTGGCCGGGGGTCCGGGGGGGGGGTCTGGCAGGGGGTCGGGGGGGGGGTCTAGCCGGGGGTCATGGGGGCATCCAGCCAGGGGTGAGGGGGGAGGGGTTAGGGTTAGGGTGGACCTACCAGGTTTAGCAGCAAGCAAGCAAGCAAGCAAGCAAGCAAGCAGCAAACAAGCAAGCAAGCAGCACGCGCGAAATGGGGAAAAATCAGAAATCCGTCGTGGTGCTTCAGATTCGGATGAAATTTTGGTGGATGATACCTATGGGTGTGAAGTACGATCACACAAAGTTTGAGCAAGAAACTCAACGGTGGCGGCCGGGAATGGGATTCGCAAGTGGCGGACCTCAGTTTCAAAAACTGCAGTTTAGGGCCAAAAACAGCCATTTTTGGGCCAAAAAAGCCCTGGAACACATTCAAAACGGCCAAACGAAGGGAAACGGTGGGTACACTACACGTGCGGCTTGACTTCCCCGTGTCAACGAGCTCTTTGCGGCCCTCTAACTGAATGATATGTCCCGGAAACAGCCCAAAAAGGCTCCCAGAAGCTCAAATGCCGACAGCCACAAACCAAGAATAGGCCATATCTTTGGCTACATGGCTCAAAATGCGATTCCGAGGGCACCTACTCCACCCGCAACCCCCCACTTTTTGTGGTTTCCACCCCTCAGAATTGCCCAAACTGACGCCTAGACCCCAATACCTAGGCCCACTAGGCGGCCGCAAGCTGCAAGCTCAAGCCCAAACAGGCGGGTGCCCAAATGGGGCTAGGGTTGTGGTTGCTGTTAGGGCCTGCAGCCCTCCCGTAGCCCTCCTTCTTGTTGTTTTAACACAAATATGAATTCTCTAAGAAATTTTGAGTATTTTGAGTATAAACACATAGTAAGAAAAAAAACTTTGGCGCCTTCGGCGCCGGACAGTTTTCTCTAGAGACACTTGTTGGTGGCTGAGCCGGCACCACTATCTTTCAAAACCTGGGGGAGGGGGATGGGGGGGGGGAGGGGGGGGGGGGGGGCTGGGGGGGGTTGCATACAAGGACCGGGCCCGGCCGCCCCCCCGTGGTTTGAAAAATCTGGTTGGGGGGAGGCCTGCTTGGACGAGGACTCTGCGTACGCGTTTCTGTTTCGGAGGTAGGGATGGCCCGGTCCCGAGGATATTGAGACAAGTGAGGTCACGTCCAATGGCACTAGCGAACAGCGTTCAGTGATCCCCACACAACCTCCACGGCATGGGCGTGCCAGCACAGCTTTTCGCAACCTTCCCGAAAATCAACCCCATGCCCCATCCATCCCAAAAACCCTTTGCAACCAACGTTCCCTCCGACTATTCCATGTAGCAAGCCCGCAGATGCTTCAGGATGCGCATTGTCCAGTGTTCTATGACCTCAAGCCCTTTTCTACTGGGAAGAGTATTCGCAACGAAAACTGGATACAACAGCGCATCGTCGATTCTAGATAGCCTTCTATCATGAGCCGCCTTCACGACATGCATTCACAGAGCAGTTCTTTTCTCCGGGTACAATGTGCCACTAGTGTATGCCATTCGGCAGCCTCTCCTTATGTGTCTCCGTCTGCCTCTGACATCTCTGAGCCCCTCCAGCTCTTGTGTAGTGTGCTGTGCCGGCTCGTGTGACTGTGACCGTCAAGGTGGAGCAATCCCAGCCTCATTTGCCAAAACATAGACCTGGTTTGAAAATTGGACACCGCCTTCGCATTATCTTGTTGCCCGTGCAAACTGCATTGCAATATGCAACCCCAAGGCCTTAGGAAAGTCATCAGGGATGAGTTAAACCCAGAACAGGCGCTTGTGGGGGTGCACAAGGGTGGCTCACGTGGCAGATCACTGAGCCAACAAAGCATGTGTGAAAGGATACCCTCAGCTGCAACAAAACGAAATGACCAGTTTTCTTGAAAGAACCACCAATTAGCCTCATTCAATTTGGTGCATTCCCATGCAAATGCAATGTCCTCACTGAGTTTTGTGCTGCACTGATTGACACGCGCGCCATCTGCCAGCTGGGCATCTCACTTCTGCTCTTCGTCAAAGTTTGCCATCAGTTTTTGCCTGTGTTCTTTGATTCTGAATTTCTGTTGTAGATCACCAGACTGAAACAGGCCTGGCAGCACATGAACACTAGTTTAGACGAAAGACACCACACTGTGCTGCCGCAATTTACTTCAGATCCAGTAGACCATCTCCGTTGTGTTTGCACTCCACAGTCTAATCGCCATTTGAAAAGTCTTGGTGGATTTGCACTTGTCCTATAGCCCACATCTTGCTGTCTAAGATAAGAACATTTCACACCGTTTCCTAATATGAATTCGCAGGATTTGGATGCTTCGTGGAGGCACCACAACACCACAGGAGTAGACCAATCGGCGCCTTTTTCTTCGCAGGGGTTGCACCAATGTAGCTGTTTCTCTGGTACAAAATCTAGGTGTGTGATTTCCATCAAGCGGTACACCACACTTTACAGTGTATCTGCACGCCATGGTCCCCAACATGGTACTTCTTTGCAAGGAGAAAATTCTTTTGTGGAAAATCGACCATCACAAACCTCAAGCTTGCCCAAAAAGCTCCCGTGGGATTGCTGCACAGCGACTAACGCACTTAAAGGAGCGACGGCAGCAGGCGTTTGCAGAAGAAAGACTGCCAATGGTACATGTTCCAAAGGCATCTTTCTGTTGTGAGACGGGATAAGTATGTGCACCTAAGCAACCCAGCCCCCAGCCCTTTGGCATGCCTAAGACTGCTGCCAAATTCACCCGTTGTGCCCTGCACTGATGCCACCCCCCATTGACTGCCCAAGACTATTACACACTCCTATGGCCCACCAACAACAGCAATTCCAACAAGAACCACAAGGGCAATATGCAGCCGCAGCAGCTGCTGCAGCAACAACAGCAATAATCATTGTCAAACAACAACATCAACAGCAACGACAACATGAGCGATATCAACATGTAAAGACACACCAACACCAACACCAACCTGAACAACGCCATCAGCTACAAACGACAACGGCAGCAGCAGCATCTTGTCAACATCTACAGCATCAATGGCAGCAAGAGCAACAAGAATACTGACAGCAAAGACATCAGCAGCATCCACATTCGTAACCAGTTTGTGCTAGCACGGGGCTTTGGTACCACCCCAGGGATGACCCCTTGCGCAAGACTACAGTACATTCAGGAATACATCCCGATCGGATACCATGCCCACCAAACACATGGTGTTGCAGGCGAACATGGGGACTGTGACCAAGCAACACCCAAAAAGGCGCTCTGAGCCCGACGGGGAGAGCGGTGGTGTGAGATCCGTGTCAGGGCAGGCTGAGCAGCTGCGGAACTGCCCCACAGTCCTACCGCCGGGTTGAGGAGGGGTAGCCCCCCCCCGCCCCGGTTTTTGGACAAACGGTGCTCTTCAAAGCTTCTGGAAGAATACTTGGTGGAGTCTTCCGATGGCAGCAACCGGCCCCAGGCACCCACAATGGGAGATGATGACATCACACGCTACAGAGATGCCCCCCCCACACAGATTCGTTCGGAAAAAGGCGTTTTGCTTGCCAGAACCTGCTTAAACCCCGTCTGCCAAATGCATTTTGGGGGAGGGGGGGCACAAACCTGGGCCTGGTATCCAAGTTCTGACAACACCCCCCCCCGCAGGCAGGGACATCCGGGGGGAGGGTCAAGAATGGGCATCCAATGGAGCAATATCATGAGGGGGCAGGCCTGAAGGTGGTTCTCCGCGCCGCGGGCCCCGCCCCGCAGCACACCCCACACAGATATGGGGAAGGGCAGGTGCGTTCCAAAGGCACCGCAAGAGATGGGGGTTCTCAACATAAGGCTAAGGGGTTCGACTTATGTGGTTATGGTTAGATCTGTGGACCTTCCACCCCGTGCCCATGGCTGTGGTGCCTTGCCCAAAAGGCCGATGCCTCGAGAGCCCTCGTGTGCAGAGTTCGCCAAATCACCCCCTTCCCCTCCCATGCACACTTCTCGGCTGCCGGCGGGGCTGTGAAGTTGGTGGCTGAGTTGGTGGTGAGGTGAATGGCTGGGCTGCTGCCATACATGCATCCATTGTTGAACATGGCATGCATTTGCAGTTTTCGGTTCTGGCTGTGCACGTGCCTGATGTTGATGTTGAAGGCCACTGGAATCCTGGCTCAGCGGTTCTATTCCTGGCTGCACTATCCTGGGGCCTGGAGGGCCTTCCTGTGGGCTGAGACCTACTTAAGGTAAGCCAAGCGAAGGTGTCAGTGAAACCCTTGGTGGACCAACCTTGGTTAACATGGCCACCTACCAAGAGCTACTGCATTGCACCCGCTCAAAGGCACGTAACTTCAAAAAGGAGTTGGAATGAATGGCGATGCAAATTGGTGTGAGAAATGAAACGCGCTGTCACAGGGAGAATCTACTGCCTTCCAGAAGGCGAGGGCCTTCTCGGGTGGGGCGGGCGCTGGCCTCGGCAAAAGGGGCAGGGCGTCACTTTGCCGCTCATCCACCAAGCCCACTGTAAGACGACAGTGCAGGATTTCTTGGGGCGGTCTTCTCAGCGTCTCCAAAGCGGAGAGGAATCAAGGCGGCAACATAACTGCTGCCGTCTCAGGGTCCCCACGTTGGGGAAGAGTAGCCCGAAGGTCTCAGCTAAGTGGTACTATCCTAGGCCCAGAGGGCCGTCCCAAGGGGGGGGGGGGGGGGGGGGGGTCCATGGTTGCCTGAACCAGGATTCCCGTGGTTGAAGGTCAGGCTAGGCAAGCGACCAATGAAGAATGTATATCCCCTGGTTGGACATGTTTGCTGCATGTTTGTTTGTCTTTGTGCCACCATGGAACAAATAATACCGTAGATCTAGCCGCTCACCCGTTTGAATCAAGTTAGGGAACCCTCGTAGGGATTATGATAAGCTGAAGAAGCCATGCTGTATTTCCACCATCTGGACCATGTGATGTCCAAGGAAGCGCGATATTCTAGGGCCGTTCAATCAAGCACTCAAGCAAATCACTGCCATGTGTCACACTCCGCCCCTCTGAGCTTAGCCCCAACGACGCGCATGCGAAGTTTTGTGCTCTTTGCCCGTGCTTTTGCGCGTGTGAACACGCACGTGCACACGCCTGTGTGTACGCCTATGTGTGCTTTCTTCAGATAAATGGATGGGTGGTACAGATGTGGAGAAGGCCCAAGCAGAGAGGATGTTCCAGTTGGTCTCCGCTCGCTTTGAGGTCAGTGAGTCAACAAATTAGACCTCTCGCCAGAACTTCAATACAGAGGGTGGTCAGGTCCCCTTCAACCCATTCCCCCATGCCATGACCCAGAACCCAACCGCGTCCCGTAATCAAAACTATCGCTGATGAGCCCCCAGTGGAGTGGCACCATGGCTAGCAATTGGGTCACTGTTCGATACTGTTCGGGTTAGGGTCGGGTGCATCAACTGCATCTCACGCAAAAGCGTGCTATGGCAAAAAACTACACTGTCAAGTAAGTGGGTCAAGACCAACACAAATCAATGTCCCCACATCATGTGCAAAGGGATTGGTGGGGGCTTGTCCCAACACAAATCAACGTCCCCACACCATGTGCAAAGGCATTGGTGGGGGCTTGTCCCAAACCAAATGGACGTCCCCACACCATGCGCAAAGGGATTGGTGGGGGCTTGTCCCAACACAAATCAACGTCCCCACATCATGTGCAAAGGGATTGGTGGGGGCTTGTCCCAACACAAATCAATGTCCCCACACCATGTGCAAAGGGATTGGTGGGGGCTTGTCCCAACACAAATCAACGTCCCCACACCATGTGCAAAGGGATTGGTGGGGGCTTGTCCCAACACAAATCAACGTCCCCACACCATGTGCAAAGGGATTGGTGGGGGCTTGTCCCAAACCAAATGGACGTCCCCACACCATGCGCAAAGGGATTGGTGGGGGCTTGTCCCAACACAAATCAACGTCCCCACACCATGTGCAAAGGGATTGGTGGGGGCTTGTCCCAACACAAATCAACGTCCCCACACCATGCGCAAAGGGATTGGTGGGGGCTTGTCCCAACACAAATCAACGTCCCCACACCATGTGCAAAGGCATTGGTGGGGGCTTGTCCCAAACCAAATGGACGTCCCCACACCATGCGCAAAGGGATTGGTGGGGGCTTGTCCCAACACAAATCAACGTCCCCACATCATGTGCAAAGGGATTGGTGGGGGCTTGTCCCAACACAAATCAACGTCCCCACACCATGTGCAAAGGGATTGGTGGGGGCTTGTCCCAACACAAATCAACGTCCCCACACCATGTGCAAAGGGATTGGTGGGGGCTTGTCCCAAAACAAATCAACGTCCCCACATCATGTGCAAAGGGATAGGTGGGGGCTTGTCCCAAACCAAATGGACGTCCCCGCACCATGTGCAAAGGGATTGGTGGGGGCTCGTCCCAACACAAATTAATGTCCCCACACCATGTGCAAAGGGATTGGTGGGGGCTTGTCCCAACACAAATCAACGTCCCCACACCATGTGTAAAGGGATTGGTGGCAGGGTGTTCTAACACAAATCAACGTCCGTTCGTGGTCTCTATAGTAGTGTGGTCCCTGTTGATGGTCAGGCGCAAGAGAGACGGAAAAGGTGGCACTCTATCAGAGAGCAAGGGTCACTACTCTTCCTAAAATGCAACATGACGCCCCCCAAAAGCCAAAACCGATATTCATGCCAACTTGCCCAGAGTGCTGCAAAACTTCACCTGTAGAAAACCCTTCTGCACCATATAAACTGTTGAGCTTATCTCCAGCAACCTTCATCAAATATGCAACTATTGAGCTCAATCTATCGTCAAATCTTGGAAACTCAAACACCTGCTCTGCTGGATTAGGACTAGCACAACCACTACATGCGCGGTTGGTAGCTACCTACACTGCTGAAGAAAAATGCCGGCTGCTTGCACGAAGATGCATTTGGATCCCACCTATCTGTGTCCATGTAAACCGGTGTTGACTCATTGAAAAATGCCGGCTGATGACGGGAAAATGGCTCCATTCTTGGTGCCGTGTAACTCCTTGGCATCGTTTTACCAACCTGGGGTTCACTAGATGCCACGGGGAGAGAATACATACTGTTCATATCAATACTCGGTGCCGATACCCCATGGGCGTGGGGAACATTGTGACGATCCGCATTGCCAATGTTGCGACCAATATAACTACCATTGTTGCCAATATCACAGCCACTGTTGTTGTCTTGGCGATTACCCCCAGTATTGCTACTGTTGTTTGCACGGCCACTATCACTGACGCCAGTGCCAGAACGAGCACTATTGTCTGCACCCCCACCGCCATTGCCACCGCCACTGCCACCAGCACTGCCACTGCCACTGCCAGCACTAGTGCCACCGCTACAACCCTCGCTGCTATTTTCTCCATTATTGCCTTCAGCGTTGTCAAAATCCTCAGGCACCAACACACACGTCCATCTGAAACCCTCCGGTGTCTTACGAGCTTTTTGCCGTTGCGAAGGAACCTGAGACAGAAAACACAGAGTGCAAATTAGGTTGGCAAATTAGGTTGCAAGGGATATCATGGCAAAGAGTCCTCGTTCCCGGATGAGAACTCAATCCCATCCGGAAACCGTGCAAGGAGCTGAGGAAGTGCAACAATTTGAGGTAACCTGATTTTAAAGCCTGTCAAGAAGTGTCAACATTTCGAAAGATGAGATGCAAGATTTTTTGATTTGATTTGATTTCATAACAACCAACATGGTCCAATGGATGCCCTCAACATAAGACATTGCCGTCTTCTGAGGGCTGAGGCACTGGCAAATCCAATTGCCAAAAGGGGTTGGGGGGGGCCTGGGGCTTTGGGGCTCCCTGAGAAAGGGGGGGGGGGGAGGAGGTCCAAACGGGGGCTCAAGGCCCGCCTAGCCCTCACCCTTGGATTTGCACGATGCCCTAATGGTACCCTTTGCGCTCCGTATCCTTATTTCACGGACCCTGGTACGATATGGCACCCTAGCATGCATTGACAGGGCGTCTTTCCCACAAGCGCTTTCACAGGACTTTGCATAGCCCATTCCGTACAAACTACCCCCGGCCAAGAGACCCACCAAATCAAGCACCAGAATACAACAATCAGGAGATGTATATGGTTGGGGTCAAAAATTTTGTTGGTCCTAACACATTTCAAAGTCGAGAGGCATCTAGCACGGCAAAGAGAGAGTGGACCAGCGGCAGGGGGCGGGGAGAGGGAGTGGGAAAGAAAGCGACGGAGGCTTTTGAGGAAAAAATTGACTGCATTTTTGGCCATTTTGTACCCCTTTGGCGCTCGCATGTGGCACTCGAATTCGCCCCTTATCAAAAGAGACAAAAAGGAATTTCATAATCGTCATTTCATTATCCAAAGGCCCAGGCAGACACCGCCCCCCATACACACTTTGGTGTCGTTCTGGTACCTCATGGAGCCGTGTAAACTTCTCTGTTGCTCTTCCTCCTTTTCTTTACCGTTGTCCACACCCACTTTGCATGCTGGATGCCTCTCAACACAACACCTGTGCCGGGCGGCGTGCTGTGTCCTCATACCAACTGGGGCCCCCACTCCCTTCACTTCCCACGTGGTTGTACTTGCACATGTGTTTATTCACACATTTCATGCCATGCTTGCATACATTCCTTGTTGGCCCCGGCTGCTCCTACCACGGCCATTAGTCTGCCCCAATACTCCAGCCATCGGCCCTTGCAAGAATTCGCAATGCTTCCCAAATCTATTCGCGGTCCATTTCTATTACCCTCTCGCCCCCTCATGAACACGAGGCCCACCCATAAGAACAGTAGCTGCCAAATCCATCCCTGCTACACACACCATGCAGTGCACACTCCTACCACAACATTCCACATTCCAGCAACCCAAAGATTTGTCCTTCCAGTACATACCTCGGAATTTGATGATGCTGCTGATTTTCGCTTCAACTCGGTAATCTGCTTTTCCAACCCATTGATCTTCACTTGCATGCTTTGCATCTGAGCATCCTTGACTTGCATCTGAGCACATCATGACAAGAGCTTTCAAAGTGCTCAATAGGGCTCTGTTCAAGCAGGGAGTTTCCCCAGCACCCTACTTGGGAGACATGCTTAGAACTGACTTAATAGACACAATGCCACTGCTAGATCACCCTAAGGCACACGCAAGTGAACAATTATGGGTCAGCATCAAGCTATCCGAGAGTGACAACCATGTGCTCACAAATCCATTTTTTCCAGGCATGTCAAGAGTAAAAATCGTGCATGCCAGTGCATGTCCATGCATGTCCCGGCCTACTGCCAATCCCAATGCAGGTCCGCCAATACGTGTCTGGACATGCTTTGCCGTACCCGTATGCACATTGCGGTGTCCTTCCGGTACCTCATGGAGCCTCATAAAACTCCCCATCGCTCCCCTCCTGAGTCGTTCCCGCCATCCACGCTCTCCTTGCTGTACAGAATGCCTCTTGACATCAAACTTCTGAGCAGCGTGCCGTGTGAGGGAGGGAGGACCGAGATGCAGGTGTGAATTCGGACACCTGGTGGGGCTGTTGGCACGAGCTTTGGGCTACTAACTGGAGTAGCAAGGCCTGAAAAAGGGCCATATGCAAACATGGTATGTTGTGGGTGAAAAAAGACAAGGGAAAATTTAGTGCCCTGGAAAGTGAAGGGAGTGGGGACTGAGGGCATCCGGTGGCATGAGGACTCTTACGTAGCAGTGCTCCATTTCGGTTTCTGACTCCTGTTGTGCTTCGTAACTTGCACTTTCTACTTCGCCCCCCTCCAATGCCAATCTACCTGAACCTCGTTGGCACAACAAAACAAGAAAAGGTTCTGGATAAAGCCAACCACATTTGGCAAAGAGGGGATTCAGCGTGCCACAGTTCCTTGTGAACGTTTTCCCCTCATCAAACATGCAACAGCCCCGCTATCCATCCAGGATTCTCACTTGCAGAGGGGGGGGGGGGGTTACACTACAAATTGTGTCACGTAGTTTTCTCCCGTCATAATCATTATCACAAATTTTTGCCCTACATGATGCCTCACACATGCAAAATCAATATTCACAAACACCATGCCTTGCCTTGGCAAAGGGAGCAAACCTGTGCAAAAGAGATAGCTCCAGCATGACAAGAACGGCAACAGCCCCCAAACCTGTTCATTACACATCTGGTCGAGCGGCGCTTGGTTGCCAACCTGTCTCTTGGCATCGGCGGCTGCCTGCGTTGTGTGAACCTTGAGCGTACGTTCACCTCTCAAGGTTATGGGAAGCACTTTTGCCGCCGTAAGCATGCCCCAAATGCTTTTGTTTGTTAGGCCTCGACGAGACTTGGACTGGCAATGGGACTGAGATTGGGCTTGGGAACGGGAGCGGGCCTCGCCCACTTGTTGGTTGATCCACTAGACTTGGACTTGAAATATTGCTCACGTTGGGCCCGCGGATCCTTATCACCTTGGTTGGATCCATCTTGGTTGTATCTCAGCGAACGAAGGTGGTATCTGGGCAGAAGATCGGTGCTGGTCTAATCGCTGAGGGTTGTGGAGGCTTATTTAGTATTGTTGAGGCTTGTGGAGCAGTATTTGGACGTCCATCGGGTTTGAGGAGGGCTAGTCACGGCTGTTTAGGGTTGTTCAGGATTTCAAAGTGTTGGTATGTTGAGGGCTAAAATCAGAATTCTAGGGCTCACAATTAGATTTGGGGCAGAATTCAAACTTGGGCTGAATGTAGAGCTGGAAGCTGAAAGCCAGAATGTGCCCAAAAGTGGGCAAGGGGCATGCAAACCAAGCAAAATGAACATACTTGAGCCTGGTAACCCGCATTCATGGCTAGAAGATGCATGGTGTCAAGTCCATCAGCAACAACATTATCAACAACCACGTGAGGAGCACTAGTGTCTGCCATATTAAGAGAGCAGGGGAAAAAGACCTGATTCCATGGCAATGAATTATGCCAGATTTGAGGGCCCCCACGCAAAACCCCATGCGAACACACGGTTGCATTCAGAAATATATGGCAGTGCATTCTATGGCCATATCACTGCATCCACACCAACCGGGCCATCATCAAACCCTGCTACGGCTGTAGTTGCACAAAAGGAGGTGCTGAGGAACGCAGTTGTCGCTGTACAAAAGGGGTTTGGTTGGGGCTGTGGTTCCGACTGCACAAAAGGCATGAGGCTAGGGCAGTGGTCGCCGCTGCACAAAAGTTTGCAAAACACGTGTGATTGGATTTGTTGCATTCTGGGTGCTTGTTGCACCTGTCACCGGCACAGAGATGATACTTCAATATTCCGACGCAAGGGAACTGATGCACCCCCCGATGCTCGGGTACAAGTTGGGGCATGCCTGGGAGAGTCAAAAGGTAGAACAAGGAAATGGTCTCATAACCTCTGCTCGTCCCGGATATGGTAGGGGTTATGTCGCCAAATTGCCTCCTTCCCGCTCTGTGGACCCCTATACGCAACTCTGGGAATCAAACTTCAAGCTGTCCACTGCTACGATTGTCCGATAGGACACTGTGGTAGCGAATGCAACACACAGTGCGGATTCCTCCCATTTTTCCTCTTCATTGACCACCAAAAACAGTAACCCAATTGCCGGAAATGGGGGATGTTTGAAACACGGGGGGGCGACTACAACCGGTCCTGATGCGACGCACCCCCCAACTATCTTTCAAAACCTGGGGGGGGGGAGGGGCAGTTGGGGGGGAGGGGGGTTCCTCCCGGGGGTGGGGGGGGGGTCTGGCCGGGGGTCCGGGGGGGGGGGGGGGGGTCTGGCAGGGGGTCCGGGGGGGGGGGGGGGCTCTAGCCGGGGGTCATGGGGGCATCCAGCCAGGGGTGAGGGGGGAGGGGTTAGGGGTAGGGCTCGGGTCACCGAGCTGGTGGAACCAGTCTTGGTTTCATAACCCTTTTTAGTGTCTAGGGTGGACCTACCAGGTTTAGCAGCAAGCAAGCAAGCAAGCAAGCAAGCAAGCAGCACGCGCGAAATGGGGAAAAATCAGAAATCCGTCGTGGTGCTTCAGATTCAGATGAAATTTTGGTGGATGATACCTATGGGTGTGAAGTACGATCACACAAAGTTTGAGCAAGAAACTCAACGGTGGCGGCCGGGAATGGGAATTTGTAAGTGGCGGACCTCAGTTTCAAAAACTGCAGTTTGGGGCCAAAAACAGCCATTTTTGGGCCAAAAAAGCCCTGGAACACATTCAAAACGGCCAAACGAAGGGAAACGGTGGGTACACTACACGTGCGGCTTGACTTCCCCGTGTCAACGAGCTCTTTGTGGCCCTCTAACTGAATGATATGTCCCGGAAACAGCCCAAAAAGGCCCCAAGAAGCTCAAATGCCGACAGCCACAAACCAAGAATAGGCCATATCTTTGGCTACATGGCTCAAAATGCGATTCCGAGGGCACCTACTCCACCCGCAACCCCCCACTTTTTGTGGTTTCCACCCCTCAGAATTGCCCTAACTGACGCCTAGACCCCAATACCTAGGCCCACTAGGCGGCCGCAAGCTGCAAGCTCAAGCCCAAACAGTCGGGTGCCCAAATGGGGCTAGGGTTGTGGTTGCTGTTAGGGCCTGCAGCCCTCCCGTAGCCCTCCTTCTTGTTGTTTTAACACAAATATGAATTCTCTAAAATTTTTTGAGTGTTTTGAGTATAAACACATAGTAAGAAAAAAAACTTTGGCGCCTTCGGCGCCGGACAGTTTTCTCTAGAGACACTTGTTGGTGGCTGAGCCGGCACCACTATCTTTCAAAACCTGGGGGAGGGGGATGGGGGGGGGAGGGGGGGGGGGGGGCTGGGGGTGGTTGCATACAAGGACCGGGCCCGGCCGCCCCCCCGTGGTTTGAAAAATCTGGTTGGGGGGAGGCCCGCTTGGACGAGGACTCTGCGTACGCGTTTCTGTTTCGGAGGTAGGGATGGCCCGGTCCCGAGGATATTGAGACAAGTGAGGTCACGTCCAATGGCACTAGCGAACAGCGTTCAGTGATCCCCACACAGCTTGCACGGCATGGGCGTAGCCAGCACAGCTTTTCGCAACCTTCCCGAAAATCAACCCCATGCCCCATCCATCCCGAAAATCCTTTGCAACCAACGTTCCCTCCGACTATTCCATGTAGCAAGCCCGCAAATGCTTCAGGATGCGCATTGTCCAGTGTTCTATGACCTCAAGCCCTTTTCTACTGGGAAGAGTATTCGCAACGAAAACTGGATACAACAGTGCATCGTCGATTCTAGATAGCCTTCTATCATGAGCCGCCTTCACGACATGCATTCACAGAGCAGTTCTTTTCTCCGGGTACAATCTGCCACTAGTGTATGCCATTCGGCAGCCTCTCCTTGTGTGTCTCCGTCTGCCTCTGACATCTCTGAGCCCCTCCAGCTCTTGTGTAGTGTGCTGTGCCGGCTCATGTGACTGTGACTGTCAAGGTGGAGCAATCCCAGCCTCATTTGCCAAAACATAGACCTGGTTTGAAAATTGGACACCGCCTTCGTATTATCTTGTTGCCCGTGCAAACTGCATTGCAATATGCAACCCCAAGGCCTTAGGAAAGTCATCAGGGATGAGTTAAACCCAGAACAGGCGCTTGTGGGGGTGCACAAGGGTGGCTCACGTGGCAGATCACTGAGCCAACAAAGCATGCGTGAAAGGATACCCTCAGCTGCAACAAAACGAAATGACCAGTTTTCTTGAAAGAATCACCAATTAGACTCATTCAATTTTTTGCATTCCCATGCAAATGCAATGTCCTCACTGAGTTTTGTGCTGCACTGATTGACACGCGCGCCATCTGCCAGCTGGGCATCTCACTTCTGCTCTTCGTCAAAGTTTGCCATCAGTTTTTGCCTGTGTTCTTTGATTCTGAATTTCTGTTGTAGATCACCAGACTGAAACAGGCCTGGCAGCACATGATCACTAGTTTAGACGAAAGACACCAAACTGTGCTGCCGCAATTTACTTCAGATCCAGTAGACCATCTCCGTTGTGTTTGCACTCCACAGTCTAATCGCCATTTGAAAAGTCTTGGTGGATTTGCACTTGTCCTATAGCCCACATCTTGCTGTCTAAGACAAGAACATTTCACACCGTTTCCTAATATGAATTCGCAGGATTTGGATGCTTCGTGGAGGCACCACAACACCACCGGAGCAGACCAATCGGCGCCTTTTTCTTCGCAGGGGTTGCACCAATGTAGCTGTTTCTCTGGTACAAAATCTAGGTGTGTGATTTCCATCAAGCGGTACACCACACTTTACAGTGTATCTGCACGCCATGGTCCCCAACATGGTACTTCTTTGCAAGGAGAAAATTCTTCTGTGGAAAATCGACCATCACAATCCTCAAGCCTGCCCAAAAAGCTCCCGTGGGATTGCTGCACAGCGACTAACACACTTAAAGGAGCGACGGCAGCAGGCGTTTGCAGAAGAAAGACTGCCAATGGTACATGTTCCAAAGGCATCTTTCTGTTGTGAGACGTGATAAGTATGTGCACCTAAGCAACCCAGCCCCCAGCCCTTTGGCATGCCTAAGACTGCTGCCAAATTCACCCGTTGTGCCCTGCACTGATGCCACCCCCCATTGACTGCCCAAGACTATTACACACTCCTATGGCCCACCAACAACAGCAATTCCAACAAGAACAACAAGGGCAATATGCAGCCGCAGCAGCTGCTGCAACAACAACAGCAATAATCATTGTCAAACAACAACATCAACAGCAACAACAACATGAGCGATATCAACATGTAAAGACACACCAACACCAACACCAACCTGAACAACGCCATCAGCTACAAACGACAACAGCAGCAGCAGCAGCAGCAGCAGCATCTTGTCAACATCTACAGCATCAGTGGCAGCAAGAGCAACAAGAATACTGACAGCATCCACATTCGTAACCAGTTTGTGCTAGCACAGGGCTTTGGTACCACCCCAGGGATGACCCCTTGCGCAAGACTACAGTACATTCAGGAATACATCCCGATCGGATACCATGCCCACCAAACACATGGTGTTGCAGGCGAACATGGGGACTGTGACCAAGCAACACCCAAAAAGGCGCTCTGAGCCCGACGGGGAGAGCGGTGGTGTGAGATCCGTGTCAGGGCAGGCTGAGCAGCTGCGGAACTGCCCCACAGTCCTACCACTGGGTTGAGGAGGGGTAGCCCCCCCCCCCCCCCGCCCCGGTTTTTGGACAAACGGTGCTCTCCAAAGCTTCTGGAAGAATACTTGGTGGAGTCTTCCGATGGCAGCAACCGGCCCCAGGCACCCACAATGGGAGATGATGACATCACACGCTACAGAGATGCCCCCCCCACACAGATTCGTTCGGAAAAAGGCGTTTTGCTTGCCAGAACCTGCTCAAACCCCGTCTGCCAAATGCATTTTGGGGGAGGGGGGGCACAAACCTGGGCCTGGTATCCAAGTTCTCACAACACCCCCCCCCGCAGGCAGGGACATCCGGGGGGAGGGTCAAGAATGGGCATCCAATGGAGCAATATCATGAGGGGGCAGGCCTGAAGGTGGTTCTCCGCGCCGCGGGCCCCGCCCCGCAGCACACCCCACACAGATATGGGGAAGGGCAGGTGCGTTCCAAAGGCACCGCAAGAGATGGGGGTTCTCAACATAAGGCTAAGGGGTTCGACTTATGTGGTTACGGTTAGATCTGTGGACCTTCCACCCCGTGCCCATGGCTGTGGTGCCTTGCCCAAAAGGCCGATGCCTCGAGAGCCCTCGTGTGCAGAGTTCGCCAAATCACCCCCTTCCCCTCCCATGCACACTTCTCGGCTGCCGGCGGGGCTGTGAAGTTGGTGGCTGAGTTGGTGGTGAGGTGAATGGCTGGGCTGCTGCCATACATGCATCCATTGTTGAACATGGCATGCATATGCAGTTTTCGGTTCTGGCTGTGCACGTGCCTGATGTTGATGTTGAAGGCCACTGGAATCCTGGCTCAGCGGTTCTATACCTGGCTGCACTATCCTGGGGCCTGGAGGGCCTTCCTGTGGGCTGAGACCTACTTAAGGTAAGCCAAGCGAAGGTGTCAGTGAAACCCTTGGTGGACCAACCTTGGTTAACATGGCCACCTACCAAGAGCTACTGCATTGCACCCGCTCAAAGGCACGTAACTTGAAAAAGGAGTTGGAATGAATGGCGATGCAAATTGGTGTGAGAAATGAAACGCGCTGTCACAGCGAGAATCTACTGCCTTCCAGAAGGCGAGGGCCTTCTCGGGTGGGGCGGGCGCTGGCCTCGGCAAAAGGGGCAGGGCGTCACTTTGCCGCTCATCCACCAAGCCCACTGTAAGACGACAGTGCAGGATTTCTTGGGGCGGTCTTCTCAGCGTCTCCAAAGCGGAGAGGAATCAAGGCGGCAACATAACTGCTGCCGTCTCAGGGTCCCCACGTTGGGGAAGAGTAGCCCGAAGGTCTCAGCTAAGTGGTACTATCCTAGGCCCAGAGGGCCGTCCCAAGGGGGGGGGGGGGGGTCCATGGTTGCCTGAACCAGGATTCCCGTGGTTGAAGGTCAGGCTAGGCAAGCGACCAATGAAGAATGTATATCCCCTGGTTGGACATGTTTGCTGCATGTTTGTTTGTCTTTGTGCCACCATGGAACAAATAATACCGTAGATCTAGCCATTCACCCGTTTGAATCAAGTTAGGGAACCCTCGTAGGGATTATGATAAGCTGAAGAAGCCATGCTGTATTTCCACCATCTGGACCATGTGATGTCCAAGGAAGCGCGATATTCTAGGGCCGTTCAATCAAGCACTCAAGCAAATCACTGCCATGTGTCACACTCCGCCCCTCTGAGCTTAGCCCCAACGACGCGCATGCGAAGTTTTGTGCTCTTTGCCCGTGCTTTTGCGCGTGTGAACACGCACGTGCACACGCCTGTGTGTACGCCTATGTGTGCTTTCTTCAGATAAATGGATGGGTGGTACAGATGTGGAGAAGGCCCAAGCAGAGAGGATGTTCCACTTGGTCTCCGCTCGCTTTGAGGTCAGTGAGTCAACAAATTAGACCTCTCGCCAGAACTTCAATACAGAGGGTGGTCAGGTCCCCTTCAACCCATTCCCCCATGCCATGACCCAGAACCCAACCGCGTCCCATAATCAAAACTATCGCTGATGAGCCCCCAGTGGAGTGGCACCATGGCTAGCAATTGGGTCACTGTTCGATACTGTTCGGGTTAGGGTCGGGTGCATCAACAGCATCTCACGCAAAAGCGTGCTATGGCAAAAAACTACACTGTCAAGTAAGTGGGTCAAGACCAACACAAATCAATGTCCCCACATCATGTGCAAAGGGATTGGTGGGGGCTTGTCCCAACACAAATCAACGCCCCCACACCATGCGCAAAGGGATTGGTGGGGGCTTGTCCCAAACCAAATGGACGTCCCCACACCATGCGCAAAGGGATTGGTGGGGGCTTGTCCTAACACAAATCAACGTCCCCACATCATGTGCAAGGGGATTGGTGGGGGCTTGTCCCAACACAAATCAACGTCCCCACACCATGTGCAAAGGGATTGGTGGGGGCTTGTCCCAACACAAATCAACGTCCCCACACCATGTGCAAAGGGATTGGTGGGGGCTTGTCCCAACACAAATCAACGTCCCCACACCATGTGCGAAGGGATTGGTGGGGGCTTGTCCCAAACCAAATGGACGTCCCCGCACCATGCGCAAAGGGATTGGTGGGGGCTTGTCCCAACACAAATCAACGTCCCCACACCATGTGCAAAGGGATTGGTGGGGGCTTGTCCCAAAACAAATCAACGTCCCCACACCATGCGCAAAGGGATTGGTGGGGGCTTGTCCCAACACAAATCAATGTCCCCACACCATGTGCAAAGGGATTGGTTGGGGGTGTCCCAAAACAAATCAACGTCCCCACACCATGTGCAAAGGGATTGGTGGGGGCTTGTCCCAACACAAATCAACGTCCCCACACCATGTGCAAAGGGATTGGTGGGGGCTTGTCCCAAAACAAATCAACGTCCCCACATCATGTGCAAAGGGATAGGTGGGGGCTTGTCCCAAACCAAATGGACGTCCCCGCACCATGCGCAAAGGGATTGGTGGGGGCTTGTCCCAACACAAATTAATGTCCCCACACCATGTGCAAAGGGATTGGTGGGGGCTTGTCCCAACACAAATCAACGTCCCCACACCATGTGTAAAGGGATTGGTGGGGGCTTGTCCCAACACAAATCAACGTCCCCACACCATGTGCAAAGGGATTGGTGGCAGGGTGTTCTAACACAAATCAACGTCCGTTCGTGGTCTCCATGGTAGTGTGGTCCCTGTTGATGGTCAGGCGCAAGAGAGACGGAAAAGGTGGCACTCTATCAGAGAGCAAGGGTCACTACTCTTCCTAAAATGCAACATGACGCCCCCCAAAAGCCAAAACCGATATTCATGCCAACTTGCCCAGAGTGCTGCAAAACTTCACCTGTAGAAAACCCTTCTGCACCATATAAACTGTTGAGCTTATCTCCAGCAACCTTCATCAAATATGCAACTATTGAGCTCAATCTATCGTCAAATCTTGGAAACTCAAACACCTGCTCTGCTGGATTAGGACTAGCACAACCACTACATGCGCGGTTGGTAGCTACCTACACTGCTGAAGAAAAATGCCGGCTGCTTGCACGAAGATGCATTTGGATCCCACCTATCTATGTCCATGTAAACCGGTGTTGACTCATTGAAAAATGCCGGCTGATGACGGGAAAATGGCTCCATTCTTGGTGCCGTGTAACTCCTTGGCATCGTTTTACCAACCTGGGGTTCACTAGATGCCACGGGGAGAGAATACATACTGTTCATATCAATACTCGGTGCCGATACCCCATGGGCGTGGGGAACATTGTGACGATCCGCATTGCCAATGTTGCGACCAATATAACTACCATTGTTGCCAATATCACAGCCACTGTTGTTGTCTTGGCGATTACCCCAAGTATTGCTACTGTTGTTTGCACGGCCACTATCACTGACGCCAGTGCCACAACTAGCACTATTGTCTGCACCCCCACCGCCACTGCCACCGCCACTGCCACCAGCACTGCCACTGCCACTGCCAGCACTAGTGCCACCGCTACAACCCTCGCTGCTATTTTCTCCATTATTGCCTTCAGCGTTGTCAAAATCCTCAGGCACCAACACACACGTCCATCTGAAACCCTCCGGTGTCTTACGAGCTTTTTGCCGTTGCGAAGGAACCTGAGACAGAAAACACAGAGTGCAAATTAGGTTGGCAAATTAGGTTGCAAGGGATACCATGGCAAAGAGTCCTCGTTCCCGGATGACAACTCAATCCCATCCGGAAACCGTGGAAGGAGCTGAGGAAGTGCAATAATTTGAGGTAACCTGATTTTAAAGCCTGTCAAGAAGTGTCAACATTTCGAAAGATGAGATGCAAGATTTTTTGATTTGATTTGATTTCATAACAACCAAAATGGTCCAATGGATGCCCTCAACATAAGACATTGCCGTCTTCTGAGGGCTGAGGCACTGGCAAATCCAATTGCCAAAAGGGGTTGGGGGGGGCCTGGGGCTTTGGGGCTCCCTGAGAAAGGGGGGGGGGGAGGAGGAGGTCCAAACGGGGGCTCAAGGCCCGCCTAGCCCTCACCCTTGGATTTGCACGATGCCCTAATGGTACCCTTTGCGCTCCGTATCCTTATTTCATGGACCCTGGTACGATATGGCACCCTAGCATGCATTGACAGGGCGTCTTTCCCACAAGCGCTTTCACAGGACTTTGCATAGCCCATTCCGCACAAACTACCCCCCGCCAAGAGACCCACCAAATCAAGCACGAGAATACAACAAACAGGAGATGTATATGGTTGGGGTCAAAAATTTTGTTGGTCCTAACGCATTTCAAAGTCGAGAGGCATCTAGCACGGCAAAGAGAGAGTGGACCAGCGGCAGGGGGCGGGGAGAGGGAGTGGGAAAGAAAGCGACGGAGGCTTTTGAGGAAAAAATTGACTGCATTTTTGGCCATTTTGTACCCCTTTGGCGCTCGCATGTGGCACTCGAATTCGCCCCTTATCAAAAGAGATAAAAAGGAATTTCATAATCGTCATTTCATTATCCAAAGGCCCAGGCAGACACCGCCCCCCATACACACTTTGGTGTCGTTCTGGTACCTCATGGAGCCGTGTAAACTTCTCTGTTGCTCTTCCTCCTTTTCTTTACCGTTGTCCACACCCACTTTGCATGCTGGATGCCTCTCAACACAACACCTGTGCCGGGCGGCGTGCTGTGTCCTCATACCAACTGGGGCCCCCACTCCCTTCACTTCCCACGTGGTTGTACTTGCACATGTGTTTATTCACACATTTCATGCCATGCTTGCATACGTTCCTTGTTGGCCCCGGCTGCTCCTACCACGGCCATTAGTCTGCCCCAATACTCCAGCCATCGGCCCTTGCAAGAATTCGCAATGCTTCCCAAATCTATTCGCGGTCCATTTCTATTACCCTCTCGCCCCCTCATGAACACGAGGCCCACCCA
This sequence comes from Eutreptiella sp. 'Long Island Sound 2002', assembly GCA_964036045.1. Taxonomy (NCBI): domain Eukaryota; phylum Euglenozoa; class Euglenophyceae; order Eutreptiales; family Eutreptiaceae; genus Eutreptiella; species Eutreptiella sp. 'Long Island Sound 2002'. Next base: position 8,387,932 of record OZ038391.1, read on the forward strand.
TAAGAACAGTAGCTGCCAAATCCAACCCTGCTACACACACCACGCAGTGCACACTCCTACCACAACATTCCACATTCCAGCAACCCAAAGATTTGTCCTTCCAGTACATACCTCGGAATTTGATGATGCTGCTGATTTTCGCTTCAACTCGGTAATCTGCTTTTCCAACCCATTGATCTTCACTTGCATGCTTTGCATCTGAGCATCCTTGACTTGCATCTGAGCACATCATGACAAGAGCTTTCAAAGTGCTCAATAGGGCTCTGTTCAAGCAGGGAGTTTCCCCAGCACCCTACTTGGGAGACATGCTTAGAACTGACTTACTAGACACAATGCCACTGCTAGATCACCCTAAGGCACACGCAAGTGAACAATTATGGGTCAGCATCAAGCTATCCGAGAGTGACAACCATGTGCTCACAAATCCATTTTTTCCAGGCATGTCAAGAGTAAAAATCGTGCATGCCAGTGCATGTCCATGCATGTCCCGGCCTACTGCCAATCCCAATGCAGGTCCGCCAATCCGTGTCTGGACATGCTTTGCCGTACCCGTATGCACACTGCGGTGTCCTTCTGGTACCTCATGGAGCCTCATAAAACTCCCCATCGCTCCCCTCCTGAGTCGTTCCCGCCATCCACGCTCTCCTTGCTGTACAGAATGCCTCTTGACATCAAACTTCTGAGCAGCGTGCCGTGTGAGGGAGGGAGGACCGAGATGCAGGTGTGAATTCGGACACCTGGTGGGGCTGTTGGCACGAGCTTTGGGCTACTAACTGGAGTAGCAAGGCCTGAAAAAGGGCCATATGCAAACATGGTATGTTGTGGGTGAATAAAGACAAGGGAGAATTTAGTGCCCTGGAAAGTGAAGGGAGTGGGGACTGAGGGCATCCGGTGGCATGAGGACTCTTACGTAGCAGTGCTCCATTTCGGTTTCTGACTCCTGTTGTGCTTCGTAACTTGCACTTTCTACTTCGCCCCCCTCCAATGCCAATCTACCTGAACCTCGTTGGCACAACAAAACAAGAAAAGGTTCTGGATAAAGCCAACCACATTTGGCAAAGAGGGGATTCAGCGTGCCACAGTCCCTTGTGAACGTTTTCCCCTCATCAAACGTGCAACAGCCCCGCTATCCATCCAGGATTCTCACTTGCAGAGGGGGGGGGGGGGGTTACACTACAAATTGTGTCACGTAGTTTTCTCCCGTCAAAATCATTATCACAAATTTTTGCCCTACATGATGCCTCACACATGCAAAATCAATATTCACAAACACCATGCCTTGGCCTGGCAAAGGGAGCAAACCTGTGCAAAAGAGATAGCTCCAGCATGACAAGAACGGCAACAGCCCCCAAACCTGTTCATTACACATCTGGTCGAGCGGCGCTTGGTTGCCAACCTGTCTCTTGGCATCGGCGGCTGCCTGCGTTGTGTGAACCTTGAGCGTACGTTCACCTCTCAAGGTTATGGGAAGCACTTTTGCCGCCGTAAGCATGCCCCAAATGCTTTTGTTTGTTAGGCCTCGACGAGACTTGGACTGGCAATGGGACCGAGATTGGGCTTGGGAACGGGAGCGGGCCTCGCCCACTTGTTGGTTGATCCACGAGACTTGGACTTGAAATATTGCTCACGTTGGGCCCGCGGATCCTTATCACCTTGGTTGGATCCATCTTGGTTGTATCTCAGCGAACGAAGGTGGTATCTGGGCAGAAGATCGGTGCTGGTCTACTCGCTGAGGGTTGTGGAGGCTTATTTAGTATTGTTGAGGCTTGTGGAGCACTATTTGGACGTCCATCGGGTTTGAGGAGGGCTAGTCACGGCTGTTTAGGGTTGTTCAGGATTTCAAAGTGTTGGTATGTTGAGGGCTAAAATCAGAATTCTAGGGCTCACAATTAGATTTGGGGCAGAATTCAAACTTGGGCTGAATGTAGAGCTGGAAGCTGAAAGCCAGAATGTGCCCAAAAGTGGGCAAGGGGCATGCAAACCAAGCAAAATGAACATACTTGAGCCTGGTAACCCGCATTCATGGCTAGAAGATGCATGGTGTCAAGTCCATCAGCAACAACATTATCAACAACCACGTGAGGAGCACTAGTGTCTGCCATATTAAGAGAGCAGGGGAAAAAGACCTGATTCCATGGCAATGAATTATGCCAGATTTGAGGGCCCCCACGCAAAACCCCATGCGAACACACGGTTGCATTCAGAAATATATGGCAGTGCATTCTATGGCCATATCACTGCATCCACACCAACCGGGCCATCATCAAACCCTGCTACGGCTGTAGTTGCACAAAAGGAGGTGCTGAGGAACGCAGTTGTCGCTGTACAAAAGGGGTTTGGTTGGGGCTGTGGTTCCGACTGCACAAAAGGCATGAGGCTAGGGCAGTGGTCGCCGCTGCACAAAAGTTTGCAAAACACGTGTGATTGGATTTGTTGCATTCTGGGTGCTTGTTGCACCTGTCACCGGCACAGAGATGATACTTCAATATTCCGACGCAAGGGAACTGATGCACCCCCCGATGCTCGGGTACAAGTTGGGGCATGCCTGGGAGAGTCAAAAGGTAGAACAAGGAAATGGTCTCATAACCTCTGCTCGTCCCGGATATGGTAGGGGTTATGTCGCCAAATTGCCTCCTTCCCGCTCTGTGGACCCCTATACGCAACTCTGGGAATCAAACTTCAAGCTGTCCACTGCTACGATTGTCCGATAGGACACTGTGGTAGCGAATGCAACACACAGTGCGGATTCCTCCCATTTTTCCTCTTCATTGACCACCAAAAACAGTAACCCAATTGCCAGAAATGGGGAATGTTTGAAACACGGGGGGGCGACTACAACCGGTCCTGATGCGACCCACCCCCCAACTATCTTTCAAAACCTGGGGGGGGGGGAGGGGTAGTTGGGGGGGAGGGGGGTTCCTCCCGGGGGTGGGGGGGGTCTGGCCGGGGGTCCGGGGGGGGGGGGGGGGGGGGTCTGGCAGGGGGTCGGGGGGGGGTCTAGCCGGGGGTCATGGGGGCATCCAACCAGGGGTGAGGGGGGAGGGGTTAGGGTTAGGGCTCGGGTCACCGAGCTGGTGGAACCAGTCTTGGTTTCATAACCCTTTTTAGTGTCTAGGGTGGACCTACCAGGTTTAGCAGCAAGCAAGCAAGCAAGCAAGCAAGCAAGCAGCAAACAAGCAAGCAAGCAGCACGCGCGAAATGGGGAAAAATCAGAAATCCGTCGTGGTGCTTCAGATTCGGATGAAATTTTGGTGGATGATACCTATGGGTGTGAAGTACAATCACACAAAGTTTGAGCAAGAAACTCAACGGTGGCGGCCGAGAATGGGATTCGCAAGTGGCGGACCTCAGTTTCAAAAACTGCAGTTTAGGGCCAAAAACAGCCATTTTTGGGCCAAAAAAGCCCTGGAACACATTCAAAACGGCCAAACGAAGGGAAACGGTGGGTACACTCCACGTGCGGCTTGACTTCCCCGTGTCAACGAGCTCTTTGTGGCCCTCTAACTGAATGATATGTCCCGGAAACAGCCCAAAAAGGCTCCCAGAAGCTCAAATGCCGACAGCCACAAACCAAGAATAGGCCATATCTTTGGCTACATGGCTCAAAATGCGATTCCGAGGGCACCTACTCCACCCGCAACCCCCCACTTTTTGTGGTTTCCACCCCTCAGAATTGCCCAAACTGACGCCTAGACCCCAATACCTAGGCCCACTAGGCGGCCGCAAGCTGCAAGCTCAAGCCCAAACAGGCGGGTGCCCAAATGGGGCTAGGGTTGTGGTTGCTGTTAGGGCCTGCAGCCCTCCCGTAGCCCTCCTTCCTGTTGTTTTAACACAAATATGAATTCTCTAAGAAATTTTGAGTATTTTGAGTATAAACACATAGTAAGAAAAAAAACTTTGGCGCCTTCGGCGCCGGACAGTTTTCTCTAGAGACACTTGTTGGTGGCTGAGCCGGCACCACTATCTTTCAAAACCTGGGGGAGGGGGATGGGGGGGGGAGGGGGGGGTTGCATACAAGGACCGGGCCCGGCCGCCCCCCCGTGGTTTGAAAAATCTGGTTGGGGGGAGGCCTGCTTGGACGAGGACTCTGCGTACGCGCTTCTGTTTCGGAGGTAGGGATGGCCCGGTCCCGAGGATATTGAGACAAGTGAGGTCACGTCCAATGGCACTAGCGAACAGCGTTCAGTGATCCCCACACAACCTCCACGGCATGGGCGTAGCCAGCACAGCTTTTCGCAACCTTCCCGAAAATCAACCCCATGCCCCATCCATCCCAAAAACCCTTTGCAACCAACGTTCCCTCCGACTATTCCATGTAGCAAGCCCGCCGATGCTTCAGGATGCGCATTGTCCAGTGTTCTATGACCTCAAGCCCTTTTCTACTGGGAAGAGTATTCGCAACGAAAACTGGATACAACAGCGCATCGTCGATTCTAGATAGCCTTCTATCATGAGCCGCCTTCACGACATGCATTCACAGAGCAGTTGTTTTCTCCGGGTACAATCTGCCACTAGTGTATGCCATTCGGCAGCCTCTCCTTATGTGTCTCCGTCTGCCTCTGACATCTCTGAGCCCCTCCAGCTCTTGTGTAGTGTGCTGTGCCGGCTCGTGTGACTGTGACTGTCAAGGTGGAGCAATCCCAGCCTCATTTGCCAAAACATAGACTTGGTTTGAAAATTGGACACCGCCTTCGCATTATCTTGTTGCCCGTGCAAACTGCATTGCAATATGCAACCCCAAGGCCTTAGGAAAGTCATCAGGGATGAGTTAAACCCAGAACAGGCGCTTGTGGGGGTGCACAAGGGTGGCTCACGTGGCAAATCACTGAGCCAACAAAGCATGCGTGAAAGGATACCCTCAGCTGCAACAAAACGAAATGACCAGTTTTCTTGAAAGAATCACCAATTAGACTCATTCAATTTGGTGCATTCCCATGCAAATGCAATGTCCTCACTGAGTTTTGTGCTGCACTGATTGACACGCGCGCCATCTGCCAGCTGGGCATCTCACTTCTGCTCTTCGTCAAAGTTTGCCATCAGTTTTTGCCTGTGTTCTTTGATTCTGAATTTCTGTTGTAGATCACCAGACTGAAACAGGCCTGGCAGCACATGAACACTAGTTTAGACGAAAGACACCACACTGTGCTGCCGCAATTTACTTCAGATCCAGTAGACCATCTCCGTTGTGTTTGCACTCCACAGTCTAATCGCCATTTGAAAAGTCTTGGTGGATTTGCACTTGTCCTATAGCCCACATCTTGCTGTCTAAGATAAGAACATTTCACACCGTTTCCTAATATGAATTCGCAGGATTTGGATGCTTCGTGGAGGCACCACAACACCACCGGAGCAGACCAATTCTTCTGTGGAAAATCGACCATCACAAACCTCAAGCCTGCACAAAAAGCTCCCGTGGGATTGCTGCACAGCGACTAACGCACTTAAAGGAGCGACGGCACCAGGCGTTTGCAGAAGAAAGACTGCCAATGGTACATGTTCCAAAGGCATCTTTCTGTTGTGAGACGGGATAAGTATGTGCACCTAAGCAACCCAGCCCCCAGCCCTTTGGCATGCCTAAGACTGCTGCCAAATTCACCCGTTGTGCCCTGCACTGATGCCACCCCCCATTGACTGCCCAAGACTATTACACACTCCTATGGCCCACCAACAACAGCAATTCCAACAAGAACCACAAGGGCAATATGCAGCCGCAGCAGCTGCTGCAGCAACCGCAGCAGCTGCTGCAGCAACAACAGCAATAATCATTGTCAAACAACAACATCAACAGCAACAACTACATGAGCGATATCAACATGTAAAGACACACCAACACCAACACCAACCTGAACAACGCCATCAGCTACAAACGACAACGGCAGCAGCAGCATCTTGTCAACATCTACAGCATCAGTGGCAGCAAGAGCAACAAGAATACTGACAGCAAAGACATCAGCAGCATCCACATTCGTAACCAGTTTGTGCTAGCACAGGGCTTTGGTACCACCCCAGGGATGACCCCTTGCGCAAGACTACAGTACATTCAGGAATACATCCCGATCGGATACCATGCCCACCAAACACATGGTGTTGCAGGCGAACATGGGGACTGTGACCAAGCAACACCCAAAAAGGCGCTCTGAGCCCGACGGGGAGAGCGGTGGTGTGAGATCCGTGTCAGGGCAGGCTGAGCAGCTGCGGAACTGCCCCACACTCCTACCACCGGGTTGAGGAGGGGTAGCCCCCCCCCGCCCCGGTTTTTGGACAAACGGTGCTCTCCAAAGCTTCTGGAAGAATACTTGGTGGAGTCTTCCGATGGCAGCAACCGGCCCCAGGCACCCACAATGGGAGATGATGACATCACACGCTACAGAGATGCCCCCCCCACACAGATTCGTTCGGAAAAAGGCGTTTTGCTTGCCAGAACCTGCTTAAACCCCGTCTGCCAAATGCATTTTGGGGGAGGGGGGGCACAAACCTGGGCCTGGTATCCAAGTTCTCACAACACCCCCCCCCCCCCCGCAGGCAGGGACATCCGGGGGGAGGGTCAAGAATGGGCATCCAATGGAGCAATATCATGAGGGGGCAGGCCTGAAGGTGGTTCTCCGCGCCGCGGGCCCCGCCCCGCAGCACACCCCACACAGATATGGGGAAGGGCAGGTGCGTTCCAAAGGCACCGCAAGAGATGGGGGTTCTCAACATAAGGCTAAGGGGTTCGACTTATGTGGTTACGGTTAGATCTGTGGACCTTCCACCCCGTGCCCATGGCTGTGGTGCCTTGCCCAAAAGGCCGATGCCTCGAGAGCCCTCGTGTGCAGAGTTCGCCAAATCACCCCCTTCCCCTCCCATGCACACTTCTCGGCTGCCGGCGGGGCTGTGAAGTTGGTGGCTGAGTTGGTGGTGAGGTGAATGGCTGGGCTGCTGCCATACATGCATCCATTGTTGAACATGGCATGCATTTGCAGTTTTCGGTTCTGGCTGTGCACGTGCCTGATGTTGATGTTGAAGGCCACTGGAATCCTGGCTCAGCGGTTCTATACCTGGCTGCACTATCCTGGGGCCTGGAGGGCCTTCCTGTGGGCTGAGACCTACTTAAGGTAAGCCAAGCGAAGGTGTCAGTGAAACCCTTGGTGGACCAACCTTGGTTAACATGGCCACCTACCAAGAGCTACTGCATTGCACCCGCTCAAAGGCACGTAACTTCAAAAAGGATTTGGAATGAATGGCGATGCAAATTGGTGTGAGAAATGAAACGCGCTGTCACAGCGAGAATCTACTGCCTTCCAGAAGGCGAGGGCCTTCTCGGGTGGGGCGGGCGCTGGCCTCGGCAAAAGGGGCAGGGCGTCACTTTGCCGCTCATCCACCAAGCCCACTGTAAGACGACAGTGCAGGATTTCTTGGGGCGGTCTTCTCAGCGTCTCCAAAGCGGAGAGGAATCAAGGCGGCAACATAACTGCTGCCGTCTCAGGGTCCCCACGTTGGGGAAGAGTAGCCCGAAGGTCTCAGCTAAGTGGTACTATCCTAGGCCCAGAGGGCCGTCCCAAGGGGGGGGGGGGGGGGGTCCATGGTTGCCTGAACCAGGATTCCCGTGGTTGAAGGTCAGGCTAGGCAAGCGACCAATGAAGAATGTATATCCCCTGGTTGGACATGTTTGCTGCATGTTTGTTTGTCTTTGTGCCACCATGGAACAAATAATACCGTAGATCTAGCCATTCACCCGTTTGAATCAAGTTAGGGAACCCTCGTAGGGATTATGATAAGCTGAAGAAGCCATGCTGTATTTCCACCATCTGGACCATGTGATGTCCAAGGAAGCGCGATATTCTAGGGCCGTTCAATCAAGCACTCAAGCAAATCACTGCCATGTGTCACACTCCGCCCCTCTGAGCTTAGCCCCAACGACGCGCATGCGAAGTTTTGTGCTCTTTGCCCGTGCTTTTGCGTGTGTGAACACGCACGTGCACACGCCTGTGTGTACGCCTATGTGTGCTTTCTTCAGATAAATGGATGGGTGGTACAGATGTGGAGAAGGCCCAAGCAGAGAGGATGTTCCGGTTGGTATTCGCTCGCTTTGAGGTCAGTGAGTCAACAAATTAGACCTCTCGCCAGAACTTCAATACAGAGGGTGGTCAGGTCCCCTTCAACCCATTCCCCCATGCCATGACCCAGAACCCAACCGCGTCCCATAATCAAAACTATCGCTGATGAGCCCCCAGTGGAGTGGCACCATGGCTAGCAATTGGGTCACTGTTCGATACTGTTCGGGTTAGGGTCGGGTGCATCAATTGCATCTCACGCAAAAGCGTGCTATGGCAAAAAACTACACTGTCAAGTAAGTGGGTCAAGACCAACACAAATCAATGTCCCCACATCATGTGCAAAGGGATTGGTTGGGGCTTGTCCCAACACAAATCAACGTCCCCACACCATGTGCAAAGGGATTGGTGGGGGCTTGTCCCAAACCAAATGGACGTCCCCACACCATGCGCAAAGGGATTGGTGGGGGCTTGTCCTAACACAAATCAACGTCCCCACATCATGTGCAAAGGGATTGGTGGGGGCTTGTCCCAACACAAATCAACGTCCCCACACCATGTGCAAAGGGATTGGTGGGGGCTTGTCCCAACACAAATCAACGTCCCCACACCATGTGCAAAGGGATTGGTGGGGGCTTGTCCCAACACAAATCAACGTCCCCACACCATGTGCAAAGGGATTGGTGGGGGCTTGTCCCAAACCAAATGGACGTCCCCACACCATGTGCAAAGGGATTGGTGGGGGCTTGTCCCAACACAAATCAACGTCCCCACACCATGTGCAAAGGGATTGGTGGGGGCTTGTCCCAAAACAAATCAACGTCCCCACAACATGCGCAAAGGGATTGGTGGGGGCTTGTCCCAACACAAATCAATGTCCCCACACCACGTGCAAAGGGATTGGTGGGGGGTGTCCCAACTCAAATCAACGTCCCCACACCATGTGCAAAGGGATTGGTGGGGGCTTGTCCCAACACAAATCAACGTCCCCACACCATGTGCAAAGGGATTGGTGGGGGCTTGTCCCAAAACAAATCAACGTCCCCACATCATGTGCAAAGGGATAGGTGGGGGCTTGTCCCAAACCAAATGGACGTCCCCGCACCATGCGCAAAGGGATTGGTGGGGGCTTGTCCCAACACAAATTAATGTCCCCACACCATGTGCAAAGGGATTGGTGGGGGCTTGTCCCAACACAAATCAACGTCCCCACACCATGTGTAAAGGGATTGGTGGGGGCTTGTCCCAACACAAATCAACGTCCCCACACCATGTGCAAAGGGATTGGTGGCAGGGTGTTCTAACACAAATCAACGTCCGTTCGTGGTCTCCATAGTAGTGTGGTCCTTGTTGATGGTCAGGCGCAAGAGAGACGGAAAAGGTGGCACTCTATCAGAGAGCAAGGGTCACTACTCTTCCTAAAATGCAACATGACGCCCCCCAAAAGCCAAAACCGATATTCATGCCAACTTGCCCAGAGTGCTGCAAAACTTCACCTGTAGAAAACCCTTCTGCACCATATACACTGTTGAGCTTATCTCCAGCAACCTTCATCAAATATGCAACTATTGAGCTCAATCTATCGTCAAATCTTGGAAACTCAAACACCTGCTCTGCTGGATTAGGACTAGCACAACCACTACATGCGCGGTTGGTAGCTACCTACACTGCTGAAGAAAAATGCCGGCTGCTTGCACGAAGATGCATTTGGATCCCACCTATCTATGTCCATGTAAACCGGTGTTGACTCATTGAAAAAAGCCGGCTGATGACGGGAAAATGGCTCCATTCTTGGTGCCGTGTAACTCCTTGGCATCGTTTTACCAACCTGGGGTTCACTAGATGCCACGGGGAGAGAATACATACTGTTCATATCAATACTCGGTGCCGATACCCCATGGGCGTGGGGAACATTGTGACGATCCGCATTGCCAAGGTTGCGACCAATATAACTACCATTGTTGACAATATCACAGCCACTGTTGTTGTCTTGGCGATTACCCCAAGTATTGCTACTGTTGTTTGCACAGCCACTATCACTGACGCCAGTGCCACAACTAGCACTATTGTCTGCACCCCCACCGCCACTGCCACCGCCACTGCCACCAGCACTGCCACTGCCACTGCCAGCACTAGTGCCACCGCTACAACCCTCGCTGCTATTTTCTCCATTATTGCCTTCAGCGTTGTCAAAATCCTCAGGCACCAACACACACGTCCATCTGAAACCCTCCGGTGTCTTACGAGCTTTTTGCCGTTGCGAAGGAACCTGAGACAGAAAACACAGAGTGCAAATTAGGTTGGCAAATTAGGTTGCAAGGGATACCATGGCAAAGAGTCCTCGTTCCCGGATGACAACTCAATCCCATCCGGAAACCGTGCAAGGAGCTGAGGAAGTGCAATAATTTGAGGTAACCTGATTTTAAAGCCTGTCAAGAAGTGTCAACATTTCGAAAGATGAGATGCAAGATTTTTTGATTTGATTTGATTTCATAACAACCAAAATGGTCCAATGGATGCCCTCAACATAAGACATTGCCGTCTTCTGAGGGCTGAGGCACTGGCAAATCCAATTGCCAAAAGGGGTTGGGGGGGGCCTGGGGCTTTGGGGCTCCCTGAGAAAGGGGGGGGGGGAGGAGGAGGTCCAAACGGGGGCTCAAGGCCCGCCTAGCCCTCACCCTTGGATTTGCACGATGCCCTAATGGTACCCTTTGCGCTCCGTATCCTTATTTCATGGACCCTGGTACGATATGGCACCCTAGCATGCATTGACAGGGCGTCTTTCCCACAAGCGCTTTCAAAGGACTTTGCATAGCCCATTCCGTACAAACTACCCCCCGCCAAGAGACCCACCAAATCAAGCACCAGAATACAACAAACAGGAGATGTATATGGTTGGGGTCAAAAATTTTGTTGGTCCTAACGCATTTCAAAGTCGAGAGGCATCTAGCACGGCAAAGAGAGAGTGGACCAGCGGCAGGGGGCGGGGAGAGGGAGTGGGAAAGAAAGCGACGGAGGCTTTTGAGGAAAAAATTGACTGCATTTTTGGCCATTTTGTACCCCTTTGGCGCTCGCATGTGGCACTCGAATTCGCCCCTTATCAAAAGAGACAAAAAGGAATTTCATAATCGTCATTTCATTATCCAAAGGCCCAGGCAGACACCGCCCCCCATACACACTTTGGTGTCGTTCTGATACCTCATGGAGCTGTGTAAACTTCTCTGTTGCTCTTGCTCCTTTTCTTTACCGTTGTCCACACCCACTTTGCATGCTGGATGCCTCTCAACACAACACCTGTGCCGGGCGGCGTGCTGTGTCCTCATACCAACTCGGGCCCCCACTCCCTTCACTTCCCACGTGGTTGTACTTGCACATGTGTTTATTCACACATTTCATGCCATGCTTGCATACGTTCCTTGTTGGCCCCGGCTGCTCCTACCACGGCCATTAGTCTGCCCCAATACTCCAGCCATCGGCCCTTGCAAGAATTCGCAATGCTTCCCAAATCTATTCGCGGTCCATTTCTATTACCCTCTCGCCCCCTCATGAACACGAGGCCCACCCATAAGAACAGTAGCTGCCAAATCCATCCCTGCTACACACACCATGCAGTGCACACTCCTACCACAACATTCCACATTCCAGCAACCCAAAGATTTGTCCTTCCAGTACATACCTCGGAATTTGATGATGCTGCTGATTTTCGCTTCAACTCGGTAATCTGCTTTTCCAACCCATTGATCTTCACTTGCATGCTTTGCATCTGAGCATCCTTGACTTGCATCTGAGCACATCATGACAAGAGCTTTCAAAGTGCTCAATAGGGCTCTGTTCAAGCAGGGAGTTTCCCCAGCACCCTACTTGGGAGACATGCTTAGAACTGACTTACTAGACACAATGCCACTGCTAGATCACCCTAAGGCACACGCAAGTGAACAATTATGGGTCAGCATCAAGCTATCCGAGAGTGACAACCATGTGCTCACAAATCCATTTTTTCCAGGCATGTCAAGAGTAAAAATCGTGCATGCCAGTGCATGTCCATGCATGTCCCGGCCTACTGCCAATCCCAATGCAGGTCCGCCAATCCGTGTCTGGACATGCTTTGCCAGACCCGTATGCACACTGCGGTGTCCTTCTGGTACCTCATGGAGCCTCATAAAACTCCCCATCGCTCCCCTCCTGAGTCCTTCCCGCCATCCACGCTCTCCTTGCTGTACAGAATGCCTCTTGACATCAAACTTCTGAGCAGCGTGCCGTGTGAGGGAGGGAGGACCGAGATGCAGGTGTGAATTCGGACACCTGGTGGGGCTGTTGGCACGAGCTTTGGGCTACTAACTGGAGTAGCAAGGCCTGAAAAAGGGCCATATGCAAACATGGTATGTTGTGGGTGAATAAAGACAAGGGAAAATTTAGTGCCCTGGAAAGTGAAGGGAGTGGGGACTGAGGGCATCCGGTGGCATGAGGACTCTTACGTAGCAGTGCTCCATTTCGGTTTCTGACTCCTGTTGTGCTTCGTAACTTGCACTTTCTACTTCGCCCCCCTCCAATGCCAATCTACCTGAACCTCGTTGGCACAACAAAACAAGAAAAGGTTTCTGGATAAAGCCAACCACATTTGGCAAAGAGGGGATTCAGCGTGCCACAGTCCCTTGTGAACGTTTTCCCCTCATCAAACATGCAACAGCCCCGCTATCCATCCAGGATTCTCACTTGCAGAGGGGGGGGGGGGGTTACACTACAAATTGTGTCACGTAGTTTTCTCCCGTCAAAATCATTATCACAAATTTTTGCCCTACATGATGCCTCACACATGCAAAATCAATATTCACAAACACCATGCCTTGGCCTGGCAAAGGGAGCAAACCTGTGCAAAAGAGATAGCTCCAGCATGACAAGAACGGCAACAGCCCCCAAACCTGTTCATTACACATCTGGTCGAGCGGCGCTTGGTTGCCAACCTGTCTCTTGGCATCGGCGGCTGCCTGCGTTGTGTGAACCTTGAGCGTACGTTCACCTCTCAAGGTTATGGGAAGCACTTTTGCCGCCGTAAGCATGCCCCAAATGCTTTTGTTTGTTAGGCCTCGACGAGACTTGGACTGGCAATGGGACTGAGATTGGGCTTGGGAACGGGAGCGGGCCTCGCCCACTTGTTGGTTGATCCACGAGACTTGGACTTGAAATATTGCTCACGTTGGGCCCGCGGATCCTTATCACCTTGGTTGGATCCATCTTGGTTGTATCTCAGCGAACGAAGGTGGTATCTGGGCAGAAGATCGGTGCTGGTCTAATCGCTGAGGGTTGTGGAGGCTTATTTAATATTGTTGAGGCTTGTGGAGCACTATTTGGACGTCCATCGGGTTTGAGGAGGGCTAGTCACGGCTGTTTAGGGTTGTTCAGGATTTCAAAGTGTTGGTATGTTGAGGGCTAAAATCAGAATTCTAGGGCTCACAATTAGATTTGGGGCAGAATTCAAACTTGGGCTGAATGTAGAGCTGGAAGCTGAAAGCCAGAATGTGCCCAAAAGTGGGCAAGGGGCATGCAAACCAAGCAAAATGAACATACTTGAGCCTGGTAACCCGCATTCATGGCTAGAAGATGCATGGTGTCAAGTCCATCAGCAACAACATTATCAACAACCACGTGAGGAGCACTAGTGTCTGCCATATTAAGAGAGCAGGGGAAAAAGACCTGATTCCATGGCAATGAATTATGCCAGATTTGAGGGCCCCCACGCAAAACCCCATGCGAACACACGGTTGCATTCAGAAATATATGGCAGTGCATTCTATGGCCATATCACTGCATCCACACCAACCGGGCCATCATCAAACCCTGCTACGGCTGTAGTTGCACAAAAGGAGGTGCTGAGGAACGCAGTTGTCGCTGTACAAAAGGGGTTTGGTTGGGGCTGTGGTTCCGACTGCACAAAAGGCATGAGGCTAGGGCAGTGGTCGCCGCTGCACAAAAGTTTGCAAAACACGTGTGATTGGATTTGTTGCATTCTGGGTGCTTGTTGCACCTGTCACCGGCACAAAGATGATACTTCAATATTCCGACGCAAGGGAACTGATGCACCCCCCGATGCTCGGGTACAAGTTGGGGCATGCCTGGGAGAGTCAAAAGGTAGAACAAGGAAATGGTCTCATAACCTCTGCTCGTCCCGGATATGGTAGGGGTTATGTCGCCAAATTGCCTCCTTCCCGCTCTGTGGACCCCTATACGCAACTCTGGGAATCAAACTTCAAGCTGTCCACTGCTACGATTGTCCGATAGGACACTGTGGTAGCGAATGCAACACACAGTGCGGATTCCTCCCATTTTTCCTCTTCATTGACCACCAAAAACAGTAACCCAATTGCCAGAAATGGGGGATGTTTGAAACACGGGGGGGCGACTACAACCGGTCCTGATGCGACCCACCCCCCAACTATCTTTCAAAACCTGGGGGGGGGGAGGGGTAGTTGGGGGGGAGGGGGGTTCCTCCCGGGGGTGGGGGGGGGGTCTGGCCGGGGGTCCGGGGGGGGGGGGTCTGGCAAGGGGTCGGGGGGGGGTCTAGCCGGGGGTCATGGGGGCATCCAGCCAGGGGGTGAGGGGGGAGGGGTTAGGGTTAGGGCTCGGGTCACCGAGCTGGTGGAACCGGTCTTGGTTTCATAACCCTTTTTAGTGTCTAGGGTGGACCTACCAGGTTTAGCAGCAAGCAAGCAAGCAAGCAAGCAAGCAAGCAGCAAACAAGCAAGCAAGCAGCACGCGCGAAGTGGGGAAAAATCAGAAATCCGTCGTGGTGCTTCAGATTCGGATGAAATTTTGGTGGATGATACCTATGGGTGTGAAGTACAATCACACAAAGTTTGAGCAAGAAACTCAACGGTGGCGGCCGGGAATGGGATTCGCAAGTGGCGGACCTCAGTTTCAAAAACTGCAGTTTAGGGCCAAAAACAGCCATTTTTGGGCCAAAAAAGCCCTGGAACACATTCAAAACGGCCAAACGAAGGGAAACGGTGGGTACACTCCACGTGCAGCTTGACTTCCCCGTGTCAACGAGCTCTTTGCGGCCCTCTAACTGAATGATATGTCCCGGAAACAGCCCAAAAAGGCTCCCAGAAGCTCAAATGCCGACAGCCACAAACCAAGAATAGGCCATATCTTTGGCTACATGGCTCAAAATGCGATTCCGAGGGCACCTACTCCACCCGCAACCCCCCACTTTTTGTGGTTTCCACCCCTCAGAATTGCCCAAATTGACGCCTAGACCCCAATACCTAGGCCCACTAGGCGGCCGCAAGCTGCAAGCTCAAGCCCAAACAGGCGGGTGCCCAAATGGGGCTAGGGTTGTGGTTGCTGTTAGGGCCTGCAGCCCTCCCGTAGCCCTCCTTCTTGTTGTTTTAACACAAATATGAATTCTCTAAGAAATTTTGAGTATTTTGAGTATAAACACATAGTAAGAAAAAAAACTTTGGCGCCTTCGGCGCCGGACAGTTTTCTCTAGAGACACTTGTTGGTGGCTGAGCCGGCACCACTATCTTTCAAAACCTGGGGGAGGGGGATGGGAGGGGGGAGGGGGGGGGGGGGGGGGCTGGGGGGGGTTGCATACAAGGACCGGGCCCGGCCGCCCCCCCGTGGTTTGAAAAATCTGGTTGGGGGGAGGCCTGCTTGGACGAGGACTCTGCGTACGCGTTTCTGTTTCGGAGGTAGGGATGGCCGGGTCCCGAGGATATTGAGACAAGTGAGGTCACGTCCAGTGGCACTAGCGAACAGCGTTCAGTGATCCCCACACAACCTCCACGGCATGGGCGTAGCCAGCACAGCTTTTCGCAACCTTCCCGAAAATCAACGCCATGCCCCATCCGTCCCAAAAACCCTTTGCAACCAACGTTCCCTCCGACTATTCCATGTAGCAAGCCCGCAGATGCTTCAGGATGCGCATTGTCCAGTGTTCTATGACCTCAAGCCCTTTTCTACTGGGAAGAGTATTCGCAACGAAAACTGGATACAACAGCGCATCGTCGATTCTAGATAGCCTTCTATCATGAGCCGCCTTCACGACATGCATTCACAGACCAGTTCTTTTCTCCGGGTACAATCTGCCACTAGTGTATGCCATTCGGCAGCCTCTCCTTATGTGTCTCCGTCTGCCTCTGACATCTCTGAGCCCCTCCAGCTCTTGTGTAGTGTGCTGTGCCGGCTCGTGTGACTGTGACTGTCAAGGTGGAGCAATCCCAGCCTCATTTGCCAAAATATAGACCTGGTTTGAAAATTGGACACCGCCTTCGCATTATCTTGTTGCCCGTGCAAACTGCATTGCAATATGCAACCCCAAGGCCTTAGGAAAGTCATCAGGGATGAGTTAAACCCAGAACAGGCGCTTGTGGGGGTGCACAAGGGTGGCTCACGTGGCAAATCACTGAGCCAACAAAGCATGCGTGAAAGGATACCCTCAGCTGCAACAAAACGAAATGACCAGTTTTCTTGAAAGAATCACCAATTAGACTCATTCAATTTGGTGCATTCCCATGCAAATGCAATGTCCTCACTGAGTTTTGTGCTGCACTGATTGACACGCGCGCCATCTGCCAGCTGGGCATCTCACTTCTGCTCTTCGTCAAAGTTTGCCATCAGTTTTTGCCTGTGTTCTTTGATTCTGAATTTCTGTTGTAGATCACCAGACTAAAACAGGCCTGGCAGCACATGAACACTAGTTTAGACGAAAGACACCACACTGTGCTGCCGCAATTTACTTCAGATCCAGTAGACCATCTCCGTTGTGTTTGCACTCCACAGTCTAATCGCCATTTGAAAAGTCTTGGTGGATTTGCACTTGTCCTATAGCCCACATCTTGCTGTCTAAGATAAGAACATTTCACACCGTTTCCTAATATGAATTCGCAGGATTTGGATGCTTCGTGGAGGCACCACAACACCACCGGAGTAGACCAATCGGCGCCTTTTTCTTCGCAGGGGTTGCACCAATGTAGCTGTTTCTCTGGTACAAAATCTAGGTGTGTGATTTCCATCAAGCGGTACACCACACTTTACAGTGTATCTGCACGCCATGGTCCCCAACATGGTACTTCTTTGCAAGGAGAAAATTCTTCTGTGGAAAATCGACCATCACAAACCTCAAGCCTGCCCAAAAAGCTCCCGTGGGATTGCTGCACAGCGACTAACGCACTTAAAGGAGCGACGGCACCAGGCGTTTGCAGAAGAAAGACTGCCAATGGTACATGTTCCAAAGGCATCTTTCTGTTGTGAGACGGGATAAGTATGTGCACCTAAGCAACCCAGCCCCCAGCCCTTTGGCATGCCTAAGACTGCTGCCAAATTCACCCGTTGTGCCCTGCACTAATGCCACCCCCCATTGACTGCCCAAGACTATTACACACTCCTATGGCCCACCAACAACAGCAATTCCAACAAGAACAACAAGGGCAATATGCAGCCGCAGCAGCAGCTGCAGCAACAACAGCAATAATCATTGTCAAACAACAACATCAACAGCAACAACAACATGAGCGATATCAACATGTAAAGACACACCAACACCAACACCAACCTGAACAACGCCATCAGCTACAAACGACAATTGCAGCAGCAGCATCTTGTCAACATCTACAGCATCAGTGGCAGCAAGAGCAACAAGAATACTGACAGCAAAGACATCAGCAGCATCCACATTCGTAACCAGTTTGTGCTAGCACAGGGCTTTGGTACCACCCCAGGGATGACCCCTTGCGCAAGACTACAGTACATTCAGGAATACATCCCGATCGGATACCATGCCCACCAAACACATGGTGTTGCAGGCGAACATGGGGACTGTGACCAAGCAACACCCAAAAAGGCGCTCTGAGCCCGACGGGGAGAGCGGTGGTGTGAGATCCGTGTCAGGGCAGGCTGAGCAGCTGCGGAACTGCCCCACAGTCCTACCACCGGGTTGAGGAGGGGTAGCCCCCCCCCGCCCCGGTTTTTGGACAAACGGTGCTCTCCAAAGCTTCTGGAAGAATACTTGGTGGAGTCTTCCGATGGCAGCAACCGGCCCCAGGCACCCACAATGGGAGATGATGACATCACACGCTACAGAGATGCCCCCCCGACACAGATTCGTTCGGAAAAAGGCGTTTTGCTTGCCAGAACCTGCTTAAACCCCGTCTGCCAAATGCATTTTGGGGGAGGGGGGGCACAAACCTGGGCCTGGTATCCAAGTTCTGACAACACCCCCCCCCGCAGGCAGGGACATCCGGGGGGAGGGTCAAGAATGGGCATCCAATGGAGCAATATCATGAGGGGGCAGGCCTGAAGGTGGTTCTCCGCGCCGCGGGCCCCGCGCCGCAGCACACCCCACACAGATATGGGGAAGGGCAGGTGCGTTCCAAAGGCACCGCAAGAGATGGGGGTTCTCAACATAAGGCTAAGGGGTTCGACTTATGTGGTTATGGTTAGATCTGTGGACCTTCCACCCCGTGCCCATGGCTGTGGTGCCTTGCCCAAAAGGCCGATGCCTCGAGAGCCCTCGTGTGCAGAGTTCGCCAAATCACCCCCTTCCCCTCCCATGCACACTTCTCGGCTGCCGGCGGGGCTGTGAAGCTGGTGGCTGAGTTGGTGGTGAGGTGAATGGCTGGGCTGCTGCCATACATGCATCCATTGTTGAACATGGCATGCATTTGCAATTTTCGGTTCTGGCTGTGCACGTGCCTGATGTTGATGTTGAAGGCCACTGGAATCCTGGCTCAGCGGTTCTATACCTGGCTGCACTATCCTGGGGCCTGGAGGGCCTTCCTGTGGGCTGAGACCTACTTAAGGTAAGCCAAGCGAAGGTGTCAGTGAAACCCTTGGTGGACCAACCTTGGTTAACATGGCCACCTACCAAGAGCTACTGCATTGCACCCGCTCAAAGGCACGTAACTTCAAAAAGGAGTTGGAATGAATGGCGATGCAAATTGGTGTGAGAAATGAAACGCGCTGTCACAGCGAGAATCTACTGCCTTCCAGAAGGCGAGGGCCTTCTCGGGTGGGGCGGGCGCTGGCCTCGGCAAAAGGGGCAGGGCGTCACTTTGCCGCTCATCCACCAAGCCCACTGTAAGACGACAGTGCAGGATTTCTTGGGGCGGTCTTCTCAGCGTCTCCAAAGCGGAGAGGAATCAAGGCGGCAACATAACTGCTGCCGTCTCAGGGTCCCCACGTTGGGGAAGAGTAGCCCGAAGGTCTCAGCTAAGTGGTACTATCCTAGGCCCAGAGGGCCGTCCCAAGGGGGGGGGGGGGGGGGTCCATGGTTGCCTGAACCAGGATTCCCGTGGTTGAAGGTCAGGCTAGGCAAGCGACCAATGAAGAATGTATATCCCTTGGTTGGACATGTTTGCTGCATGTTTGTTTGTCTTTGTGCCACCATGGAACAAATAATACCGTAGATCTAGCCATTCACCCGTTTGAATCAAGTTAGGGAACCCTCGTAGGGATTATGATAAGCTGAAGAAGCCATGCTGTACTTCCACCATCTGGACCATGTGATGTCCAAGGAAGCGCGATATTCTAGGGCCGTTCAATCAAGCACTCAAGCAAATCACTGCCATGTGTCACACTCCACCCCTCTGAGCTTAGCCCCAACGACGCGCATGCGAAGTTTTGTGCTCTTTGCCCGTGCTTTTGCGCGTGTGAACACGCACGTGCACACGCCTGTGTGTACGCCTATGTGTGCTTTCTTCAGATAAATGGATGGGTGGTACAGATGTGGAGAAGGCCCAAGCAGAGAGGATGTTCCAGTTGGTCTCCGCTCGCTTTGAGGTCAGTGAGTCAACAAATTAGACCTCTCGCCAGAACTTCAATACAGAGGGTGGTCAGGTCCCCTTCAACCCATTCCCCCATGCCATGACCCAGAACCCAACCGCGTCCCATAATCAAAACTATCGCTGATGAGCCCCCAGTGGAGTGGCACCATGGCTAGCAATTGGGTCACTGTTCGATACTGTTCGGGTTAGGGTCGGGTGCATCAACTGCATCTCACGCAAAAGCGTGCTATGGCAAAAAACTACACTGTCAAGTAAGTGGGTCAAGACCAACACAAATCAATGTCCCCACATCATGTGCAAAGGGATCGGTGGGGGCTTGTCCCAACACAAATCAACGTCCCCACACCATGTGCAAAGGGATTGGTGGGGGCTTGTCCCAAACCAAATGGACGTCCCCACACCATGCGCAAAGGGATTGGTGGGGGCTTGTCCCAACACAAGTCAACGTCCCCACATCATGTGCAAAGGGATTGGTGGGGGCTTGTCCCGACACAAATCAACGTCCCCACACCATGTGCAACGGGATTGGTGGGGGCTTGTCCCAACACAAATCAACGTCCCCACACCATGTGCAAAGGGATTGGTGGGGGCTTGTCCCAAAACAAATCAACGTCCCCACACCATGTGCAAAGGGATTGGTGGGGGCTTGTCCCAAACCAAATGGACGTCCCCACACCATGCGCCAAGGGATTGGTGGGGGCTTGTCCCAACACAAATCAACGTCCCCACACCATGTGCAAAGGGATTGGTGGGGGCTTGTCCCAAACCAAATGGACGTCCCCACACCATGCGCAAAGGGATTGGTGGGGGCTTGTCCCAACACAAATCAACGTCCCCACATCACGTGCAAAGGGATTGGTGGGGGCTTGTCCCAACACAAATCAACGTCCCCACACCATGTGCAAAGGGATTGGTGGGGGCTTGTCCGAACACAAATCAACGTCCCCACACCATGCGCAAAGGGATTGGTGGGGGCTTGTCCCAACACAAATCAACGTCCCCACACCATGTGCAAAGGGATTGGTGGGGGCTTGTCCCAACACAAATCAACGTCCCCACACCATGTGCAAAGGGATTGGTGGGGGCTTGTCCCAACACAAATCAACGTCCCCACACCATGTGCAAAGGGATTGGTGGGGGCTTGTCCCAAAACAAATCAACGTCCCCACATCATGTGCAAAGGGATAGGTGGGGGCTTGTCCCAAACCAAATGGACGTCCCCGCACCATGCGCAAAGGGATTGGTGGGGGCTTGTCCCAACACAAATTAATGTCCCCACACCATGTGCAAAGGGATTGGTGGGGGCTTGTCCCAACACAAATCAACGTCCCCACACCATGTGTAAAGGGATTGGTGGGGGCTTGTCCCAACACAAATCAACGTCCCCACACCATGTGCAAAGGGATTGGTGGCAGGGTGTTCTAACACAAATCAACGTCCGTTCGTGGTCTCCATAGTAGTGTGGTCCCTGTTGATGGTCAGGCGCAAGAGAGACGGAAAAGGTGGCACTCTATCAGAGAGCAAGGGTCACTACTCTTCCTAAAATGCAACATGACGCCCCCCAAAAGCCAAAACCGATATTCATGCCAACTTGCCCAGAGTGCTGCAAAACTTCACCTGTAGAAAACCCTTCTGCACCATATAAACTGTTGAGCTTATCTCCAGCAACCTTCATCAAATATGCAACTATTGAGCTCAATCTATCGTCAAATCTTGGAAACTCAAACACCTGCTCTGCTGGATTAGGACTAGCACAACCACTACATGCGCGGTTGGTAGCTACCTACACTGCTGAAGAAAAATGCCGGCTGCTTGCACGAAGATGCATTTGGGTCCCACCTATCTGTGTCCATGTAAACCGGTGTTGACTCATTGAAAAATGCCGGCTGATGACGGGAAAATGGCTCCATTCTTGGTGCCGTGTAACTCCTTGGCATCGTTTTACCAACCTGGGGTTCACTAGATGCCACGGGGAGAGAATACATACTGTTCATATCAATACTCGGTGCCGATACCCCATGGGCGTGGGGAACATTGTGACGATCCGCATTGCCAAGGTTGCGACCAATATAACTACCATTGTTGCCAATATCACAGCCACTGTTGTTGTCTTGGCGATTACCCCCAGTATTGCAACTGTTGTTTGCACGGCCACTATCACTGACGCCAGTGCCACAACGAGCACTATTGTCTGCACCCCCACCGCCATTGCCACCGCCACTGCCACCAGCACTGCCACTGCCACTGCCAGCACTAGTGCCACCGCTACAACCCTCGCTGCTATTTTCTCCATTATTGCCTTCAGCGTTGTCAAAATCCTCAGGCACCAACACACACGTCCATCTGAAACCCTCCGGTGTCTTACGAGCTTTTTGCCGTTGCGAAGGAACCTGAGACAGAAAACACAGAGTGCAAATTAGGTTGGCAAATTAGGTTGCAAGGGATACCATGGCAAAGAGTCCTCGTTCCCGGATGACAACTCAATCCCATCCGGAAACCGTGCAAGGAGCTGAGGAAGTGCAATAATTTGAGGTAACCTGATTTTAAAGCCTGTCAAGAAGTGTCAACATTTCGAAAGATGAGATGCAAGATTTTTTGATTTGATTTGATTTCATAACAACCAAAATGGTCCAATGGATGCCCTCAACATAAGACATTGCCGTCTTCTGAGGGCCGAGGCACTGGCAAATCCAATTGCCAAAAGGGGTTAGGGGGGGCCTGGGGCTTTGGGGCTCCCTGAGAAAGGGGGGGGGGGAGGAGGAGGTCCAAACGGGGGCTCAAGGCCCGCCTAGCCCTCACCCTTGGATTTGCACGATGCCCTAATGGTACCCTTTGCGCTCCGTATCCTTATTTCATGGACCCTGGTACGATATGGCACCCTAGCATGCATTGCCAGGGCGTCTTTCCCACAAGCGCTTTCACAGGACTTTGCATAGCCCATTCCGTACAAACTACCCCCCGCCAAGAGACCCACCAAATCAAGCACCAGAATACAACAAACAGGAGATGTATATGGTTGGGGTCAAAAATTTTGTTGGTCCTAACGCATTTCAAAGTCGAGAGGCATCTAGCACGGCAAAGAGAGAGTGGACCAGCGGCAGGGGGCGGGGAGAGGGAGTGGGAAAGAAAGCGACGGAGGCTTTTGAGGAAAAAATTGACTGCATTTTTGGCCATTTTGTACCCCTTTGGCGCTCGCATGTGGCACTCGAATTCGCCCCTTATCAAAAGAGACAAAAAGGAATTTCATAATCGTCATTTCATTATCCAAAGGCCCAGGCAGACACCGCCCCCCATACACACTTTGGTGTCGTTCTGGTACCTCATGGAGCTGTGTAAACTTCTCTGTTGCTCTTCCTCCTTTTCTTTACCGTTGTCCACACCCACTTTGCATGCTGGATGCCTCTCAACACAACACCTGTGCCGGGCGGCGTGCTGTGTCCTCATACCAACTGGGGCCCCCACTCCCTTCACTTCCCACGTGGTTGTACTTGCACATGTGCTTATTCACACATTTCATGCCATGCTTGCATACATTCCTTGTTGGCCCCGGCTGCTCCTACCACGGCCATTAGTCTGCCCCAATACTCCAGCCATCGGCCCTTGCAAGAATTCGCAATGCTTCCCAAATCTATTCGCGGTCCATTTCTATTACCCTCTCGCCCCCTCATGAACACGAGGCCCACCCATAAGAACAGTAGCTGCCAAATCCATCCCTGCTACACACACCATGCAGTGCACACTCCTACCACAACATTCCACATTCCAGCAACCCAAAGATTTGTCCTTCCAGTACATACCTCGGAATTTGATGATGCTGCTGATTTTCGCTTCAACTCGGTAATCTGCTTTTCCAACCCATTGATCTTCACTTGCATGCTTTGCATCTGAGCATCCTTGACTTGCATCTGAGCACATCATGACAAGAGCTTTCAAAGTGCTCAATAGGGCTCTGTTCAAGCAGGGAGTTTCCCCAGCACCCTACTTGGGAGACATGCTTAGAACTGACTTAATAGACACAATGCCACTGCTAGATCACCCTAAGGCACACGCAAGTGAACAATTATGGGTCAGCATCAAGCTATCCGAGAGTGACAACCATGTGCTCACAAATCCATTTTTTCCAGGCATGTCAAGAGTAAAAATCGTGCATGCCAGTGCATGTCCATGCATGTCCCGGCCTACTGCCAATCCCAATGCAGGTCCGCCAATACGTGTCTGGACATGCTTTGCCGTACCCGTATGCACACTGCGGTGTCCTTCTGGAACCTCATGGAGCCTCATAAAACTCCCCATCGCTCCCCTCCTGAGTCGTTCCCGCCATCCACGCTCTCCTTGCTGTACAGAATGCCTCTTGACATCAAACTTCTGAGCAGCGTGCCGTGTGAGGGAGGGAGGACCGAGATGCAGGTGTGAATTCGGACACCTGGTGGGGCTGTTGGCACGAGCTTTGGGCTACTAACTGGAGTAGCAAGGCCTGAAAAAGGGCCATATGCAAACATGGTATGTTGTGGGTGAAAAAAGACAAGGGAAAATTTAGTGCCCTGGAAAGTGAAGGGAGTGGGGACTGAGGGCATCCGGTGGCATGAGGACTCTTACGTAGCAGTGCTCCATTTCGGTTTCTGACTCCTGTTGTGCTTCGTAACTTGCACTTTCTACTTCGCCCCCCTCCAATGCCAATCTACCTGAACCTCGTTGGCACAACAAAACAAGAAAAGGTTCTGGATAAAGCCAACCACATTTGGCAAAGAGGGGATTCAGCGTGCCACAGTTCCTTGTGAACGTTTTCCCCTCATCAAACATGCAACAGCCCCGCTATCCATCCAGGATTCTCACTTGCAGAGGGGGGGGGGGGGTTACACTACAAATTGTGTCACGTAGTTTTCTCCCGTCAAAATCATTATCACAAATTTTTGCCCTACATGATGCCTCACACATGCAAAATCAATATTCACAAACACCATGCCTTGGCCTGGCAAAGGGAGCAAACCTGTGCAAAAGAGATAGCTCCAGCATGACAAGAACGGCAACAGCCCCCAAACCTGTTCATTACACATCTGGTCGAGCGGCGCTTGGTTGCCAACCTGTCTCTTGGCATCGGCAGCTGCCTGCGTTGTGTGAACCTTGAGCGTACGTTCACCTCTCAAGGTTATGGGAAGCACTTTTGCCGCCGTAAGCATGCCCCGAATGCTTTTGTTTGTTAGGCCTCGACGAGACTTGGACTGGCAATGGGACTGAGATTGGGCTTGGGAACGGGAGCGGGCCTCGCCCACTTGTTGGTTGATCCACGACACTTGGACTTGAAATATTGCTCACGTTGGGCCCGCGGATCCTTATCACCTTGGTTGGATCCATCTTGGTTGTATCTCAGCGAACGAAGGTGGTATCTGGGCAGAAGATCGGTGCTGGTCTAATCGCTGAGGGTTGTGGAGGCTTATTTAGTATTGTTGAGGCTTGTGGAGCAGTATTTGGACGTCCATCGGGTTTGAGGAGGGCTAGTCACGGCTGTTTAGGGTTGTTCAGGATTTCAAAGTGTTGGTATGTTGAGGGCTAAAATCAGAATTCTAGGGCTCACAATTAGATTTGGGGCAGAATTCAAACTTGGGCTGAATGTAGAGCTGGAAGCTGAAAGCCAGAATGTGCCCAAAAGTGGGCAAGGGGCATGCAAACCAAGCAAAATGAACATCCTTGAGCCTGGTAACCCGCATTCATGGCTAGAAGATGCATGGTGTCAAGTCCATCAGCAACAACATTATCAACAACCACGTGAGGAGCACTAGTGTCTGCCATATTAAGAGAGCAGGGGAAAAAGACCTGATTCCATGGCAATGAATTATGCCAGATTTGAGGGCCCCCACGCAAAACCCCATGCGAACACACGGTTGCATTCAGAAATATATGGCAGTGCATTCTATGGCCATATCACTGCATCCACACCAACCGGGCCATCATCAAACCCTGCTACGGCTGTAGTTGCACAAAAGGAGGTGCTGAGGAACGCAGTTGTCGCTGTACAAAAGGGGTTTGGTTGGGGCTGTGGTTCCGACTGCACAAAAGGCATGAGGCTAGGGCAGTGGTCGCCGCTGCACAAAAGTTTGCAAAACACGTGTGATTGGATTTGTTGCATTCTGGGTGCTTGTTGCACCTGTCACCGGCACAAAGATGATACTTCAATATTCCGACGCAAGGGAACTGATGCACCCCCCGATGCTCGGGTACAAGTTGGGGCATGCCTGGGAGAGTCAAAAGGTAGAACAAGGAAATGGTCTCATAACCTCTGCTCGTCCCGGATATGGTAGGGGTTATGTCGCCAAATTGCCTCCTTCCCGCTCTGTGGACCCCTATACGCAACTCTGGGAATCAAACTTCAAGCTGTCCACTGCTACGATTGTCCGATAGGACACTGTGGTAGCGAATGCAACACACAGTGCGGATTCCTCCCATTTTTCCTCTTCATTGACCACCAAAAACAGTAACCCAATTGCCAGAAATGGGGGATGTTTGAAACACGGGGGGGCGACTACAACCGGTCCTGATGCGACCCACCCCCCAACTATCTTTCAAAACCTGGGGGGGGGGAGGGGCAGTTGGGGGGGAGGGGGGTTCCTCCCGGGGGTGGGGGGGGTCTGGCCGGGGGTCCGGGGGGGGGGGGGGGGGGGGGTCTGGCAGGGGGTCGGGGGGGGGGCTCTAGCCGGGGGTCATGGGGGCATCCAGCCAGGGGTGAGGGGGGAGGGGTTAGGGGTAGGGCTCGGGTCACCGAGCTGGTGGAACTAGTCTTGGTTTCATAACCCTTTTTAGTGTCTAGGGTGGACCTACCAGGTTTAGCAGCAAGCAAGCAAGCAAGCAAGCAAGCAAGCAAGCAAGCAAGCAAGCAAGCAAGCAGCACGCGCGAAATGGGGAAAAATCAGAAATCCGTCGTGGTGCTTCAGATTCAGATGAAATTTTGGTGGATGATACCTATGGGTGTGAAGTACGATCACACAAAGTTTGAGCAAGAAACTCAACGGTGGCGGCCGGGAATGGGATTCGTAAGTGGCGGACCTCAGTTTCAAAAACTGCAGTTTAGGGCCAAAAACAGCCATTTTTGGGCCAAAACAGCCCTGGAACACATTCAAAACGGCCAAACGAAGGGAAACGGTGGGTACACTCCACGTGCGGCTTGACTTCCCCGTGTCAACGAGCTCTTTGCGGCCCTCTAACTGAATGATATGTCCCCGAAAAAGCCCAAAAAGGCCCCAAGAAGCTCAAATGCCGACAGCCACAAACCAAGAATAGGCCATATCTTTGGCTACATGGCTCAAAATGCGATTCCGAGGGCACCTACTCCACCCGCAACCCCCCACTTTTTGTGGTTTCCACCCCTCAGAATTGCCCTAACTGACGCCTAGACCCCAATACCTAGGCCCACTAGGCGGCCGCAAGCTGCAAGCTCAAGCCCAAACAGTCGGGTGCCCAAATGGGGCTAGGGTTCCGGTTGCTGTTAGGGCCTGCAGCCCTCCCGTAGCCCTCCTTCTTGTTTTTTTCACACAAATATGAATTCTCTAAAAATTTTTGAGTGTTTTGAGTATAAACACATAGTAAGAAAAAAAACTTTGGCGCCTTCGGCGCCGGACAGTTTTCTCTAGAGACACTTGTTGGTGGCTGAGCCGGCACCACTATCTTTCAAAACCTCGGGGAGGGGGATGGGAGGGGGGAGGGGGGGGGGGGGGGGGGCTGGGGGGGTTGCATACAAGGACCGGGCCCGGCCGCCCCCCCGTGGTTTGAAAAATCTGGTTGGGGGGAGGCCTGCTTGGACGAGGACTCTGCGTACGCGTTTCTGTTTCGGAGGTAGGGATGGCCCGGTCCCGAGGATATTGAGACAAGTGAGGTCACGTCCAATGGCACTAGCGAACAGCGTTCAGTGGTCCCCACACAACCTCCACGGCATGGGTGTAGCCAGCACAGCTTTTCGCAACCTTCCCGAAAATCAACCCCATGCCCCATCCATCCCAAAAACCCTTTGCAACCAACGTTCCCTCCGACTATTCCATGTAGCAAGCCCGCAGATGCTTCAGGATGCGCATTGTCCAGTGTTCTATGACCTCAAGCCCTTTTCTACTGGGAAGAGTATTCGCAACGAAAACTGGATACAACAGTGCATCGTCGATTCTAGATAGCCTTCTATCATGAGCCGCCTTCACGACATGCATTCACAGAGCAGTTCTTTTCTCCGGGTACAATCGGCCACTAGTGTATGCCATTCGGCAGCCTCTCCTTGTGTGTCTCCGTCTGCCTCTGACATCTCTGAGCCCCTCCAGCTCTTGTGTAGTGTGCTGTGCCGGCTCGTGTGACTGTGACTGTCAAGGTGGAGCAATCCCAGCCTCATTTGCCAAAACATAGACCTGGTTTGAAAATTGGACACCGCCTTCGTATTATCTTGTTGCCCGTGCAAACTGCATTGCAATATGCAACCCCAAGGCCTTAGGAAAGTCATCAGGGATGAGTTAAACCCAGAACAGGCGCTTGTGGGGGTGCACAAGGGTGGCTCACGTGGCAGATCACTGAGCCAACAAAGCATGCGTGAAAGGATACCCTCAGCTGCAACAAAACGAAATGACCAGTTTTCTTGAAAGAATCACCAATTAGACTCATTCAATTTGGTGCATTCCCATGCAAATGCAATGTCCTCACTGAGTTTTGTGCTGCACTGATTGACACGCGCGCCATCTGCCAGCTGGGCATCTCACTTCTGCTCTTGGTCAAAGTTTGCCATCAGTTTTTGCCTGTGTTCTTTGATTCTGAATTTCTGTTGTAGATCACCAGACTGAAACAGGCCTGGCAGCACATGATCACTAGTTTAGACGAAAGACACCACACTGTGCTGCCGCAATTTACTTCAGATCCAGTAGACCATCTCCGTTGTGTTTGCACTCCACAGTCTAATCGCCATTTGAAAAGTCTTGGTGGATTTGCACTTGTCCTATAGCCCACAACTTGCTGTCTAAGACAAAAACATTTCACACCGTTTCCTAATATGAATTCGCAGGATTTGGATGCTTCCTGGAGGCACCACAACACCACCGGAGCAGACCAATCGGCGCCTTTTTCTTCGCAGGGGTTGCACCAATGTAGCTGTTTCTCTGGTACAAAATCTAGGTGTGTGATTTCCATCAAGCGGTACACCACACTTTACAGTGTATCTGCACGCCATGGTCCCCAACATGGTACTTCTTTGCAAGGAGAAAATTCTTCTGTGGAAAATCGACCATCACAAACCTCAAGCCTGCCCAAAAAGCTCCCGTGGGATTGCTGCACAGCGACTAACGCACTTAAAGGAGCGACGGCAGCAGGCGTTTGCAGAAGAAAGACTGCCAATGGTACATGTTCCAAAGGCATCTTTCTGTTGTGAGACGGGATAAGTATGTGCACCTAAGCAACCCAGCCCCCAGCCCTTTGGCATGCCTAAGACTGCTGCCAAATTCACCCGTTGTGCCCTGCACTGATGCCACCCCCCATTGACTGCCCAAGACTATTACACACTCCTATGGCCCACCAACAACAGCAATTCCAACAAGAACAACAAGGGCAATATGCAGCCGCAGCAGCTGCTGCAACAACAACAGCAATAATCATTGTCAAACAACAACATCAACAGCAACAACAACATGAGCGATATCAACATGTAAAGACACACCAACACCAACACCAACCTGAACAACGCCATCAGCTACAAACGACAACAGCAGCAGCAGCAGCAGCAGCAGCATCTTGTCAACATCTACAGCATCAGTGGCAGCAAGAGCAACAAGAATACTGACAGCAAAGACATCAGCAGCATCCACATTCGTAACCAGTTTGTGCTAGCACAGGGCTTTGGTACCACCCCAGGGATGACCCCTTGCGCAAGACTACAGTACATTCAGAAATACATCCCGATCGGATACCATGCCCACCAAACACATGGTGTTGCAGGCGAACATGGGGACTGTGACCAAGCAACACCCAAAAAGGCGCTCTGAGCCCGACGGGGAGAGCGGTGGTGTGAGATCCGTGTCAGGGCAGGTTGAGCAGCTGCGGAACTGCCCCACAGTCCTACCACTGGGTTGAGGAGGGGTAGCCCCCCCCCCCCCCCGCCCCGGTTTTTGGACAAACGGTGCTCTCCAAAGCTTCTGGAAGAATACTTGGTGGAGTCTTCCGATGGCAGCAACCGGCCCCAGGCACCCACAATGGGAGATGATGACATCACACGCTACAGAGATGCCCCCCCCCACACAGATTCGTTCGGAAAAAGGCGTTTTGCTTGCCAGAACCTGCTTAAACCCCGTCTGCCAAATGCATTTTGGGGGAGGGGGGGCACAAACCTGGGCCTGGTATCCAAGTTCTCACAACACCCCCCCCCGCAGGCAGGGACATCCGGGGGGAGGGTCAAGAATGGGCATCCAATGGAGCAATATCATGAGGGGGCAGGCCTGAAGGTGGTTCTCCGCGCCGCGGGCCCCGCCCCGCAGCACACCCCACACAGATATGGGGAAGGGCAGGTGCGTTCCAAAGGCACCGCAAGAGATGGGGGTTCTCAACATAAGGCTAAGGGGTTCGACTTATGTGGTTATGGTTAGATCTGTGGACCTTCCACCCCGTGCCCATGGCTGTGGTGCCTTGCCCAAAAGGCCGATGCCTCGAGAGCCCTCGTGTGCAGAGTTCGCCAAATCACCCCCTTCCCCTCCCATGCACACTTCTCGGCTGCCGGCGGGGCTGTGAAGTTGGTGGCTGAGTTGGTGGTGAGGTGAATGGCTGGGCTGCTGCCATACATGCATCCATTGTTGAACATGGCATGCATTTGCAGTTTTCGGTTCTGGCTGTGCACGTACCTGATGTTGATGTTGAAGGCCACTGGAATCCTGGCTCAGCGGTTCTATACCTGGCTGCACTATCCTGGGGCCTGGAGGGCCTTCCTGTGGGCTGAGACCTACTTAAGGTAAGCCAAGCGAAGGTGTCAGTGAAACCCTTGGTGGACCAACCTTGGTTAACATGGCCACCTACCAAGAGCTACTGCATTGCACCCGCTCAAAGGCACGTAACTTCAAAAAGAAGTTGGAATGAATGGCAATGCAAATTGGTGTGAGAAATGAAACGCGCTGTCACAGCGAGAATCTACTGCCTTCCAGAAGGCGAGGGCCTTCTCGGGTGGGGCGGGCGCTGGCCTCGGCAAAAGGGGCAGGGCGTCACTTTGCCGCTCATCCACCAAGCCCACTGTAAGACGACAGTGCAGGATTTCTTGGGGCGGTCTTCTCAGCGTCTCCAAAGCGGAGAGGAATCAAGGCGGCAACATAACTGCTGCCGTCTCAGGGTCCCCACGTTGGGGAAGAGTAGCCCGAAGGTCTCAGCTAAGTGGTACTATCCTAGGCCCAGAGGGCCGTCCCAAGGGGGGGGGGGGGGGGTCCATGGTTGCCTGAACCAGGATTCCCGTGGTTGAAGGTCAGGCTAGGCAAGCGACCAATGAAGAATGTATATCCCCTGGTTGGACATGTTTGCTGCATGTTTGTTTGTCTTTGTGCCACCATGGAACAAATAATACCGTAGATCTAGCCATTCACCCGTTTGAATCAAGTTAGGGAACCCTCGTAGGGATTATGATAAGCTGAAGAAGCCATGCTGTATTTCCACCATTTGGACCATGTGATGTCCAAGGAAGCGCGATATTCTAGGGCCGTTCAATCAAGCACTCAAGCAAATCACTGCCATGTGTCACACTCCGCCCCTCTGAGCTTAGCCCCAACGACGCGCATGCGAAGTTTTGTGCTCTTTGCCCGTGCTTTTGCGCGTGTGAACACGCACGTGCACACGCCTGTGTGTACGCCTATGTGTGCTTTCTTCAGATAAATGGATGGGTGGTACAGATGTGGAGAAGGCCCAAGCAGAGAGGATGTTCCAGTTGGTCTCCGCTCGCTTTGAGGTCAGTGAGTCAACAAATTAGACCTCTCGCCAGAACTTCAATACAGAGGGTGGTCAGGTCCCCTTCAACCCATTCCCCCATGCCATGACCCAGAACCCAACCGCGTCCCATAATCAAAACTATCGCTGATGAGCCCCCAGTGGAGTGGCACCATGGCTAGCAATTGGGTCACTGTTCGATACTGTTCGGGTTAGGGTCGGGTGCATCAACTGCATCTCACGCAAAAGCGTGCTATGGCAAAAAACTACACTGTCAAGTAAGTGGGTCAAGACCAACACAAATCAATGTCCCCACATCATGTGCAAAGGGATTGGTGGGGGCTTGTCCCAACACAAATCAACGTCCCCACACCATGTGCAAAGGGATTGGTGGGGGCTTGTCCCAAACCAAATGGACGTCCCCACACCATGCGCAAAGGAATTGGTGGGGGCTTGTCCTAACACAAATCAATGTCCCCACATCATGTGCAAAGGGATTGGTGGGGGCTTGTCCCAACACAAATCAACGTCCCCACACCATGTGCAAAGGGATTGGTGGGGGCTTGTCCCAACACAAATCAACGTCCCCACACCATGTGCAAAGGGATTGGTGGGGGCTTGTCCCAACACAAATCAACGTCCCCACACCATGTGCAAAGGGATTGGTGGGGGCTTGGCCCAAACCAAATGGACGTCCCCACACCATGCGCAAAGGGATTGGTGGGGGCTTGTCCCAACACAAATCAACGTCCCCACACCATGTGCAAAGGGATTGGTGGGGGCTTGTCCCAAAACAAATCAACGTCCCCACACCATGCGCAAAGGGATTGGTGGGGGCTTGTCCCAACACCAATCAATGTCCCCACACCATGTGCAAAGGGATTGGTGAGGGGTGTCCCAAAACAAATCAACGTCCCCACACCATGTGCAAAGGGATTGGTGGGGGCTTGTCCCAACACAAATCAACGTCCCCACACCATGTGCAAAGGGATTGGTGGGGGCTTGTCCCAAAACAAATCAACGTCCCCACATCATGTGCAAAGGGATAGGTGAAGGCTTGTCCCAAACCAAATGGACGTCCCCGCACCATGCGCAAAGGGATTGGTGGGGGCTTGTCCCAACACAAATTAATGTCCCCACACCATGTGCAAAGGGATTGGTGGGGGCTTGTCCCAACACAAATCAACGTCCCCACACCATGTGTAAAGGGATTGGTGGGGGCTTGTCCCAACACAAATCAACGTCCCCACACCATGTGCAAAGGGATTGGTGGCAGGGTGTTCTAACACAAATCAACGTCCGTTCGTGGTCTCCATAGTAGTGTGGTCCCTGTTGATGGTCAGGCGCAAGAGAGACGGAAAAGGTGGCACTCTATCAGAGAGCAAGGGTCACTACTCTTCCTAAAATGCAACATGACGCCCCCCAAAAGCCAAAACCGATATTCATGCCAACTTGCCCAGAGTGCTGCAAAACTTCACCTGTAGAAAACCCTTCTGCACCATATAAACTGCTGAGCTTATCTCCAGCAACCTTCATCAAATATGCAACTATTGAGCTCAATCTATCGTCAAATCTTGGAAACTCAAACACCTGCTCTGTTGGATTAGGACTAGCACAACCACTACATGCGCGGTTGGTAGCTACCTACACTGCTGAAGAAAAATGCCGGCTGCTTGCACGAAGATGCATTTGGATCCCACCTATCTATGTCCATGTAAACCGGTGTTGACTCATTGAAAAATGCCGGCTGATGACGGGAAAATGGCTCCATTCTTGGTGCCGTGTAACTCCTTGGCATCGTTTTACCAACCTGGGGTTCACTAGATGCCACGGGGAGAGAATACATACTGTTCATATCAATACTCGGTGCCGATACCCCATGGGCGTGGGGAACATTGTGACGATCCGCATTGCCAATGTTGCGACCAATATAACTACCATTGTTGCCAATATCACAGCCACTGTTGTTGTCTTGGCGATTACCCCAAGTATTGCTACTGTTGTTTGCACGGCCACTATCACTGACGCCAGTGCCACAACTAGCACTATTGTCTGCACCCCCACCGCCACTGCCACCGCCACTGCCACCAGCACTGCCACTGCCACTGCCAGCACTAGTGCCACCGCTACAACCCTCGCTGCTATTTTCTCCATTATTGCCTTCAGCGTTGTCAAAATCCTCAGGCACCAACACACACGTCCATCTGAAACCCTCCGGTGTCTTACGAGCTTTTTGCCGTTGCGAAGGAACCTGAGACAGAAAACACAGAGTGCAAATTAGGTTGGCAAATTAGGTTGCAAGGGATACCATGGCAAAGAGTCCTCGTTCCCGGATGAGAACTCAATCCCATCCGGAAACCGTGCAAGGAGCTGAGGAAGTGCAATAATTTGAGGTAACCTGATTTTAAAGCCTGTCAAGTAGTGTCAACATTTCGAAAGATGAGATGCAAGATTTTTTGATTTGATTTGATTTCATAACAACCAAAATGGTCCAATGGATGCCCTCAACATAAGACATTGCCGTCTTCTGAGGGCTGAGGCACTGGCAAATCCAATTGCCAAAAGGGGTTGGGGGGGGCCTGGGGCTTTGGGGCTCCCTGAGAAAGGGGGGGGGGGAGGAGGAGGTCCAAACGGGGGCTCAAGGCCCGCCTAGCCCTCACCCTTGGATTTGCACGATGCCCTAATGGTACCCTTTGCGCTCCGTATCCTTATTTCATGGACCCTGGTACGATATGGCACCCTAGCATGCATTGACAGGGCGTCTTTCCCACAAGCGCTTTCACAGGACTTTGCATAGCCCATTCCGTACAAACTACCCCCCGCCAAGAGACCCACCAAATCAAGCACCAGAATACAACAAACAGGAGATGTATATGGTTGGGGTCAAAAGTTTTGTTGGTCCTAACGCATTTCAAAGTCGAGAGGCATCTAGCACGGCAAAGAGAGAGTGGACCAGCGGCAGGGGGCGGGGAGAGGGAGTGGGAAAGAAAGCGACGGAGGCTTTTGAGGAAAAAATTGACTGCATTTTTGGCCATTTTGTACCCCTTTGGCGCTCGCATGTGGCACTCCAATTCGCCCCTTATCAAAAGAGACAAAAAGGAATTTCATAATCGTCATTTCATTATCCAAAGGCCCAGGCAGACACCGCCCCCCATACACACTT
Organism: Eutreptiella sp. 'Long Island Sound 2002'; assembly: GCA_964036045.1. Taxonomy (NCBI): domain Eukaryota; phylum Euglenozoa; class Euglenophyceae; order Eutreptiales; family Eutreptiaceae; genus Eutreptiella; species Eutreptiella sp. 'Long Island Sound 2002'. Next base: position 8,422,818 of record OZ038391.1, read on the forward strand.
TGGTGTCGTTCTGGTACCTCATGGAGCTGTGTAAACTTCTCTGTTGCTCTTCCTCCTTTTCTTTACCGTTGTCCACACCCACTTTGCATGCTGGATGCCTCTCAACACAACACCTGTGCCGGGCGGCGTGCTGTGTCCTCATACCAACTGGGGCCCCCACTCCCTTCACTTCCCACGTGGTTGTACTTGCACATGTGTTTATTCACACATTTCATGCCATGCTTGCATACGTTCCTTGTTGGCCCCGGCTGCTCCTACCACGGCCATTAGTCTGCCCCAATACTCCAGCCATCGGCCCTTGCAAGAATTCGCAATGCTTCCCAAATCTATTCGCGGTCCATTTCTATTACCCTCTCGCCCCCTCATGAACACGAGGCCCACCCATAAGAACAGTAGCTGCCAAATCCATCCCTGCTACACACACCATGCAGTGCACACTCCTACCACAACATTCCACATTCCAGCAACCCAAAGATTTGTCCTTCCAGTACATACCTCCGAATTTGATGATGCTGCTGATTTTCGCTTCAACTCGGTAATCTGCTTTTCCAACCCATTGATCTTCACTTGCATGCTTTGCATCTGAGCATCCTTGACTTGCATCTGAGCACATCATGACAAGAGCTTTCAAAGTGCTCAATAGGGCTCTGTTCAAGCAGGGAGTTTCCCCAGCACCCTACTTGGGAGACATGCTTAGAACTGACTTACTAGACACAATGCCACTGCTAGATCACCCTAAGGCACACGCAAGTGAACAATTATGGGTCAGCATCAAGCTATCCGAGAGTGACAACCATGTGCTCACAAATCCATTTTTTCCAGGCATGTCAAGAGTAAAAATCGTGCATGCCAGTGCATGTCCATGCATGTCCCGGCCTACTGCCAATCCCAATGCAGGTCCGCCAATCCGTGTCTGGACATGCTTTGCCGTACCCGTATGCACACTGCGGTGTCCTTCTGGTACCTCATGGAGCCTCATAAAACTCCCCATCGCTCCCCTCCTGAGTCCTTCCCGCCATCCACGCTCTCCTTGCTGTACAGAATGCCTCTTGACATCAAACTTCTGAGCAGCGTGCCGTGTGAGGGAGGGAGGACCGAGATGCAGGTGTGAATTCGGACACCTGGTCGGGCTGTTGGCACGAGCTTTGGGCTACTAACTGGAGTAGCAAGGCCTGAAAAAGGGCCATATGCAAACATGGTATGTTGTGGGTGAATAAAGACAAGGGAAAATTTAGTGCCCTGGAAAGTGAAGGGAGTGGGGACTGAGGGCATCCGGTGGCATGAGGACTCTTACGTAGCAGTGCTCCATTTCGGTTTCTGACTCCTGTTGTGCTTCGTAACTTGCACTTTCTACTTCGCCCCCCTCCAATGCCAATCTACCTGAACCTCGTTGGCACAACAAAACAAGAAAAGGTTCTGGATAAAGCCAACCACATTTGGCAAAGAGGGGATTCAGCGTGCCACAGTCCCTTGTGAACGTTTTCCCCTCATCAAACATGCAACAGCCCCGCTATCCATCCAGGATTCTCACTTGCAGAGGGGGGGGGGGGGGGTTACACTACAAATTGTGTCACGTAGTTTTCTCCCGTCATAATCATTATCACAAATTTTTGCCCTACATGATGCCTCCCACATGCAAAATCAATATTCACAAACACCATGCCTTGGCCTGGCAAAGGGAGCAAACCTGTGCAAAAGAGATAGCTCCAGCATGACAAGAACGGCAACAGCCCCCAAACCTGTTCATTACACATCTGGTCGAGCGGCGCTTGGTTGCCAACCTGTCTCTTGGCATCGGCGGCTGCCTGCGTTGTGTGAACCTTGAGCGTACGTTCACCTCTCAAGGTTATGGGAAGCACTTTTGCCGCCGTAAGCATGCCCCAAATGCTTTTGTTTGTTAGGCCCCGACGAGACTTGGACTGGCAATGGGACTGAGATTGGGCTTGGGAACGGGAGCGGGCCTCGCCCACTTGTTGGTTGATCCACGAGACTTGGACTTGAAATATTGCTCACGTTGGGCCCGCGGATCCTTATCACCTTGGTTGGATCCATCTTGGTTGTATCTCAGCGAACGAAGGTGGTATCTGGGCAGAAGATCGGTGCTGGTCTAATCGCTGAGGGTTGTGGAGGCTTATTTAGTATTGTTGAGGCTTGTGGAGCACTATTTGGACGTCCATCGGGTTTGAGGAGGGCTAGTCACGGCTGTTTAGGGTTGTTCAGGATTTCAAAGTGTTGGTATGTTGAGGGCTAAAATCAGAATTCTAGGGCTCACAATTAGATTTGGGGCAGAATTCAAACTTGGGCTGAATGTAGAGCTGGAAGCTGAAAGCCAGAATGTGCCCAAAAGTGGGCAAGGGGCATGCAAACCAAGCAAAATGAACATACTTGAGCCTGGTAACCCGCATTCATGGCTAGAAGATGCATGGTGTCAAGTCCATCAGCAACAACATTATCAACAACCACGTGAGGAGCACTAGTGTCTGCCATATTAAGAGAGCAGGGGAAAAAGACCTGATTCCATGGCAATGAATTATGCCAGATTTGAGGGCCCCCACGCAAAACCCCATGCGAACACACGGTTGCATTCAGAAATATATGGCAGTGCATTCTATGGCCATATCACTGCATCCACACCAACCGGGCCATCATCAAACCCTGCTACGGCTGTAGTTGCACATAAGGAGGTGCTGAGGAACGCAGTTGTCGCTGTACAAAAGGGGTTTGGTTGGGGCTGTGGTTCCGACTGCACAAAAGGCATGAGGCTAGGGCAGTGGTCGCCGCTGCACAAAAGTTTGCAAAACACGTGTGATTGGATTTGTTGCATTCTGGGTGCTTGTTGCACCTGTCACCGGCACAAAGATGATACTTCAATATTCCGACGCAAGGGAACTGATGCACCCCCCGATGCTCGGGTACAAGTTGGGGCATGCCTGGGAGAGTCAAAAGGTAGAACAAGGAAATGGTCTCATAACCTCTGCTCGTCCCGGATATGGTAGGGGTTATGTCGCCAAATTGCCTCCTTCCCGCTCTGTGGACCCCTATACGCAACTCTGGGAATCAAACTTCAAGCTGTCCACTGCTACGATTGTCCGATAGGACACTGTGGTAGCGAATGCAACACACAGTGCGGATTCCTCCCATTTTTCCTCTTCATTGACCACCAAAAACAGTAACCCAATTGCCAGAAATGGGGGATGTTTGAAACACGGGGGGGCGACTACAACCGGTCCTGATGCGACCCACCCCCCAACTATCTTTCAAAACCTGGGGGGGGGGTAGTTGGGGGGGAGGGGGGTTCCTCCCGGGGGTGGGGGGGGGTCTGGCCGGGGGTCCGGGGGGGGGGGGGGGGGGGTCTGGCAGGGGGTCGGGGGGGGGTCTAGCCGGGGGTCATGGGGGCATCCAGCCAGGGGTGAGGGGGGAGGGGTTAGGGTTAGGGCTCGGGTCACCGAGCTGGTGGAACCAGTCTTGGTTTCATAACCCTTTTTAGTGTCTAGGGTGGACCTACCAGGTTTAGCAGCAAGCAAGCAAGCAAGCAAGCAAGCAAGCAGCAAACAAGCAAGCAAGCAGCACGCGCGAAATGGGGAAAAATCAGAAATCCGTCGTGGTGCTTCAGATTCGGATGAAATTTTGGTGGATGATACCTATGGGTGTGAAGTACAATCACACAAAGTTTGAGCAAGAAACTCAACGGTGGCGGCCGGGAATGGGATTCGCAAGTGGCGGACCTCAGTTTCAAAAACTGCAGTTTAGGGCCAAAAACAGCCATTTTTGGGCCAAAAAAGCCCTGGAAAACATTCAAAACGGCCAAACGAAGGGAAACGGTGGGTACACTCCACGTGCGGCTTGACTTCCCCGTGTCAACGAGCTCTTTGCGGCCCTCTAACTGAATGATATGTCCCGGAAACAGCCCAAAAAGGCTCCCAGAAGCTCAAATACCGACAGCCACAAACCAAGAATAGGCCATATCTTTGGCTACATGGCTCAAAATGCGATTCCGAGGGCACCTACTCCACCCGCAACCCCCCACTTTTTGTGGTTTCCACCCCTCAGAATTGCCCAAACTGACGCCTAGACCCCAATACCTAGGCCCACTAGGCGGCCGCAAGCTGCAAGCTCAAGCCCAAACAGGCGGGTGCCCAAATGGGTCCAGGGTTGTGGTTGCTGTTAGGGCCTGCAGCCCTCCCGTAGCCCTCCTTCTTGTTGTTTTAACACAAATATGAATTCTCTAAGAAATTTTGAGTATTTTGAGTATCAACACATAGTAAGAAAAAAAACTTTGGCGCCTTCGGCGCCGGACAGTTTTCTCTAGAGACACTTGTTGGTGGCTGAGCCGGCACCACTATCTTTCAAAACCTGGGGGAGGGGGATGGGGGGGGGGGGGGGCTGGGGGGGGTTGCATACAAGGACCGGGCCCGGCCGCCCCCCCGTGGTTTGAAAAATCTGGTCGGGGGGAGGCCTGCTTGGACGAGGACTCTGCGTACGCGTTTCTGTTTCGGAGGTAGGGATGGCCCGGTCCCGAGGATATTGAGACAAGTGAGGTTACGTCCAATGGCACTAGCGAACAGCGTTCAGTGATCCCCACACAACCTCCACGGCATGGGCGTAGCCAGCACAGCTTTTCGCAACCTTCCCGAAAATCAACCCCATGCCCCATCCATCCCAAAAACCCTTTGCAACCAACGTTCCCTCCGACTATTCCATGTAGCAAGCCCGCAGATGCTTCAGGATGCGCATTGTCCAGTGTTCTATGACCTCAAGCCCTTTTCTACTGGGAAGAGTATTCGCAACGAAAACTGGATACAACAGCGCATCGTCGATTCTAGATAGCCTTCTATCATGAGCCGCCTTCACGACATGCATTCACAGAGCAGTTCTTTTCTCCGGGTACAATCTGCCACTAGTGTATGCCATTCGGCAGCCTCTCCTTATGTGTCTCCGTCTGCCTCTGACATCTCTGAGCCCCTCCAGCTCTTGTGTAGTGTGCTGTGCCGGCTCGTGTGACTGTGACTGTCAAGGTGGAGCAATCCCAGCCTCATTTGCCAAAACATAGACCTGGTTTGAAAATTGGACACCGCCTTCGCATTATCTTGTTGCCCGTGCAAACTGCATTGCAATATGCAACCCCAAGGCCTTAGGAAAGTCATCAGGGATGAGTTAAACCCAGAACAGGCGCTTGTGGGGGTGCACAAGGGTGGCTCACGTGGCAAATCACTGAGCCAACAAAGCATGCGTGAAAGGATACCCTCAGCTGCAACAAAACGAAATGACCAGTTTTCTTGAAAGAATCACCAATTAGCCTCATTCAATTTGGTGCTCTCCCATGCAAATGCAATGTCCTCACTGAGTTTTGTGCTGCACTGATTGACACGCGCGCCATCTGCCAGCTGGGCATCTCACTTCTGCTCTTCGTCAAAGTTTGCCATCAGTTTTTGCCTGTGTTCTTTGATTCTGAATTTCTGTTGTAGATCACCAGACTGAAACAGGCCTGGCAGCACATGAACACTAGTTTAGACGAAAGACACCACACTGTGCTGCCGCAATTTACTTCAGATCCAGTAGACCATCTCCGTTGTGTTTGCACTCCACAGTCTAATCGCCATTTGAAAAGTCTTGGTGGATTTGCACTTGTCCTATAGCCCACAACTTGCTGTCTAAGATAAGAACATTTCACACCGTTTCCTAATATGAATTCGCAGGATTTGGATGCTTCGTGGAGGCACCACAACACCACCGGAGTAGACCAATCGGCGCCTTTTTCTTCGCAGGGGTTGCACCAATGTAGCTGTTTCTCTGGTACAAAATCTAGGTGTGTGATTTCCATCAAGCGGTACACCACACTTTACAGTGTATCTGCACGCCATGGTCCCCAACATGGTACTTCTTTGCAAGGAGAAAATTCTTCTGTGGAAAATCGACCATCACAAACCTCAAGCCTGCCCAAAAAGCTCCCGTGGGATTGCTGCACAGCGACCAACGCACTTAAAGGAGCGACGGCAGCAGGCGTTTGCAGAAGAAAGACTGCCAATGGTACATGTTCCAAAGGCATCTTTCTGTTGTGAGACGGGATAAGTATGTGCACCTAAGCAACCCAGCCCCCAGCCCTTTGGCATGCCTAAGACTGCTGCCAAATTCACCCGTTGTGCCCTGCACTGATGCCACCCCCCATTGACTGCCCAAGACTATTACACACTCCTATGGCCCACCAACAACAGCAATTCCAACAAGAACAACAAGGGCAATATGCAGCCGCAGCAGCTGCTGCAGCAACAACAGCAATAATCATTGTCAAACAACAACATCAACAGCAACAACAACATGAGCGATATCAACATGTAAAGACACACCAACACCAACACCAACCTGAACAACGCCATCAGCTACAAACGACAACGGCAGCAGCAGCATCTTGTCAACATCTACAGCATCAGTGGCAGCAAGAGCAACAAGAATACTGACAGCAAAGACATCAGCAGCATCCACATTCGTAACCAGTTTGTGCTAGCACAGGGCTTTGGTACCACCCCAGGGATGACCCCTTGCGCAAGACTACAGTACATTCAGGAATACATCCCGATCGGATACCATGCCCACCAAACACATGGTGTTGCAGGCGAACATGGGGACTGTGACCAAGCAACACCCAAAAAGGCGCTCTGCGCCCGACGGGGAGAGCGGTGGTGTGAGATCCGTGTCAGGGCAGGCTGAGCAGCTGCGGAACTGCCCCACAGTCCTACCACCGGGTTGAGGAGGGGTAGCCCCCCCCCGCCCCGGTTTTTGGACAAACGGTGCTCTCCAAAGCTTCTGGAAGAATACTTGGTGGAGTCTTCCGATGGCAGCAACCGGCCCCAGGCACCCACAATGGGAGATGATGACATCACACGCTACAGAGATGCCCCCCCGACACAGATTCGTTCGGAAAAAGGCGTTTTGCTTGCCAGAACCTGCTTAAACCCCGTCTGCCAAATGCATTTTGGGGGTGGGGGGGCACAAACCTGGGCCTGGTATCCAAGTTCTGACAACACCCCCCCCCGCAGGCAGGGACATCCGGGGGGAGGGTCAAGAATGGGCATCCAATGGAGCAATATCATGAGGGGGCAGGCCTGAAGGTGGTTCTCCGCGCCGCGGGCCCGGCCCCGCAGCACACCCCACACAGATATGGGGAAGGGCAGGTGCGTTCCAAAGGCACCGCAAGAGATGGGGGTTCTCAACATAAGGCTAAGGGGTTCGACTTATGTGGTTATGGTTAGATCTGTGGACCTTCCACCCCGTGCCCATGGCTGTGGTGCCTTGCCCAAAAGGCCGATGCCTCGAGAGCCCTCGTGTGCAGAGTTCGCCAAATCACCCCCTTCCCCTCCCATGCACACTTCTCGGCTGCCGGCGGGGCTGTGAAGTTGGTGGCTGAGTTGGTGGTGAGGTGAATGGCTGGGCTGCTGCCATACATGCATCCATTGTTGAACATGGCATGCATTTGCAGTTTTCGGTTCTGGCTGTGCACGTGCCTGATGTTGATGTTGAAGGCCACTGGAATCCTGGCTCAGCGGTTCTATACCTGGCTGCACTATCCTGGGGCCTGGAGGGCCTTCCTGTGGGCTGAGACCTACTTAAGGTAAGCCAAGCGAAGGTGTCAGTGAAACCCTTGGTGGACCAACCTTGGTTAACATGGCCACCTACCAAGAGCTACTGCATTGCACCCGCTCAAAGGCACGTAACTTCAAAAAGGAGTTGGAATGAATGGCGATGCAAATTGGTGTGAGAAATGAAACGCGCTGTCACAGCGAGAATCTACTGCCTTCCAGAAGGCGAGGGCCTTCTCGGGTGGGGCGGGCGCTGGCCTCGGCAAAGGGGGCAGGGCGTCACTTTGCCGCTCATCCACCAAGCCCACTGTAAGACGACAGTGCAGGATTTCTTGGGGCGGTCTTCTCAGCGTCTCCAAAGCGGAGAGGAATCAAGGCGGCAACATAACTGCTGCCGTCTCAGGGTCCCCACGTTGGGGAAGAGTAGCCCGAAGGTCTCAGCTAAGTGGTACTATCCTAGGCCCAGAGGGCCGTCCCAAGGGGGGGGGGGGGGTCCATGGTTTCCTGAACCAAGATTCCCGTGGTTGAAGGTCAGGCTAGGCAAGCGACCAATGAAGAATGTATATCCCCTGGTTGGACATGTTTGCTGCATGTTTGTTTGTCTTTGTGCCACCATGGAACAAATAATACCGTAGATCTAGCCATTCACCTGTTTGAATCAAGTTAGGGAACCCTCGTAGGGATTATGATAAGCTGAAGAAGCCATGCTGTATTTCCACCATCTGGACCATGCGATGTCCAAAGAAGCGCGATATTCTAGGGCCGTTCAATCAAGCACTCAAGCAAATCACTGCCATGTGTCACACTCCGCCCCTCTGGGCTTAGCCCCAACGACGCGCATGCGAAGTTTTGTGCTCTTTGCCCGTGCTTTTGCGCGTGTGAACACGCACGTGCACACGCCTGTGTGTACGCCTATGTGTGCTTTCTTCAGATAAATGGATGGGTGGTACAGATGTGGAGAAGGCCCAAGCAGAGAGGATGTTCCAGTTGGTCTCCGCTCGCTTTGAGGTCAGTGAGTCAACAAATTAGACCTCTCGCCAGAACTTCAATACAGAGGGTGGTCAGGTCCCCTTCAACCCATTCCCCCATGCCATGACCCAGAACCCAACCGCGTCCCATAATCAAAACTATCGCTGATGAGCCCCCAGCGGAGTGGCACCATGGCTAGCAATTGGGTCACTGTTCGATACTGTTCGGGTTAGGGTCGGGTGCATCAACTGCATCTCACGCAAAAGCGTGCTATGGCAAAAAACTACACTGTCAAGTAAGTGGGTCAAGACCAACACAAATCGATGTCCCCACATCATGTGCAAAGGGATTGGTGGGGGCTTGTCCCAACACAAATCAACGTCCCCACACCATGTGCAAAGGGATTGGTGGGGGCTTGTCCCAAACCAAATGGACGTCCCCAGACCATGCGCAAAGGGATTGGTGGGGGCTTGTCCCAACACAAATCAACGTCCCCACATCATGTGCAAAGGGATTGGTGGGGGCTTGTCCCAACACAAATCAACGTCCCCACACCATGTGCAAAGGGATTGGTGGGGGCTTGTCCCAACACAAATCAACGTCCCCACACCATGTGCAAAGGGATTGGTGGGGGCTTGTCCCAACACAAATCAACGTCCCCACGCCATGTGCAAAGGGATTGGTGGGGGCTTGTCCCAAACCAAATGGACGTCCCCACACCATGCGCAAAGGGATTGGTGGGGGCTTGTCCCAACACAAATCAACGTCCCCACACCATGTGCAAAGGGATTGGTGGGGGCTTGTCCCAAACCAAATGGACGTCCCCACACCATGCGCAAAGGGATTGGTGGGGGCGTGTCCCAACACAAATCAACGTCCCCACACCATGTGCAAAGGGATTGGTGGGGGCTTGTCCCAAAACAAATCAACGTCCCCACATCATGTGCAAAGGGATAGGTGGGGGCTTGTCCCAAACCAAATGGACGTCCCCGCACCATGCGCAAAGGGATTGGTGGGGGCTTGTCCCAACACAAATGAATGTCCCCACACCATGTGTAAAGGGATTGGTGGGGGCTTGTCCCAACACAAATCAACGTCCCCACACCATGTGCAAAGGGATTGGTGGCAGGGTGTTCTAACACAAATCAACGTCCGTTCGTGGTCTCCATAGTAGTGTGGTCCTTGTTGATGGTCAGGCGCAAGAGAGACGGAAAAGGTGGCACTCTATCAGAGAGCAAGGGTCACTACTCTTCCTAAAATGCAACATGACGCCCCCCAAAAGCCAAAACCGATATTCATGCCAACTTGCCCAGAGTGCTGCAAAACTTCACCTGTAGAAAACCCTTATGCACCATATAAACTGTTGAGCTTATCTCCAGCAACCTTCATCAAATATGCAACTATTGAGCTCAATCTATCGTCAAATCTTGGAAACTCAAACACCTGCTCTGCTGGATTAGGACTAGCACAACCACTACATGCGCGGTTGGTAGCTACCTACACTGCTGAAGAAAAATGCCGGCTGCTTGCACGAAGATGCATTTGGATCCCACCTATCTGTGTCCATGTAAACCGGTGTTGACTCATTGAAAAATGCCGGCTGATGACGGGAAAATGGCTCCATTCTTGGTGCCGTGTAACTCCTTGGCATCGTTTTACCAACCTGGGGTTCACTAGATGCCACGGGGAGAGAATACATACTGTTCATATCAATACTCGGTGCCGATACCCCATGGGCGTGGGGAACATTGTGACGATCCGCATTGCCAATGTTGCGACCAATATAACTACCATTGTTGCCAATATCACAGCCACTGTTGTTGTCTTGGCGATTACCCCCAGTATTTCTACTGTTGTTTGCACGGCCACTATCACTGACGCCAGTGCCACAACTAGCACTATTGTCTGCACCCCCACCGCCACTGCCACCGCCACTGCCACCAGCACTGCCACTGCCACTGCCAGCACTAGTGCCACCGCTACAACCCTCGCTGCTATTTTCTCCATTATTGCCTTCAGCGTTGTCAAAATCCTCAGGCACCAACACACACGTCCATCTGAAACCCTCCGGTGTCTTACGAGCTTTTTGCCGTTGCGAAGGAACCTGAGACAGAAAACACAGAGTGCAAATTAGGTTGGCAAATTAGGTTGCAAGGGATACCATGGCAAAGAGTCCTCGTTCCCGGATGACAACTCAATCCCATCCGGAAACCGTGCAAGGAGCTGAGGAAGTGCAATAATTTGAGGTAACCTGATTTTAAAGCCTGTCAAGAAGTGTCAACATTTCGAAAGATGAGATGCAAGATTTTTTGATTTGATTTGATTTCATAACAACCAAAATGGTCCAATGGATGCCCTCAACATAAGACATTGCCGTCTTCTGAGGGCTGGGGCACTGGCAAATCCAATTGCCAAAAGGGGTTGGGGGGGGCCTGGGGCTTTGGGGCTCCCTGAGAAAGGGGGGGGGGGAGGAGGTCCAAACGGGGGCTCAAGGCCCGCCTAGCCCTCACCCTTGGATTTGCACGATGGCCTAATGGTACCCTTTGCGCTCCGTATCCTTATTTCATGGACCCTGGTACGATATGGCACCCTAGCATGCATTGACAGGGCGTCTTTCCCACAAGCGCTTTCACAGGACTTTGCATAGCCCATTCCGTACAAACTACCCCCCGCCAAGAGACCCACCAAATCAAGCACCAGAATACAACAAACAGGAGATGTATATGGTTGGGGTCAAAAATTTTGTTGGTCCTAACGCATTTCAAAGTCGAGAGGCATCTAGCACGGCAAAGAGAGAGTGGACCAGCGGCAGGGGGCGGGGAGAGGGAGTGGGAAAGAAAGCGACGGAGGCTTTTGAGGAAAAAATTGACTGCATTTTTGGCCATTTTGTACCCCTTTGGCGCTCGCATGTGGCACTCGAATTCGCCCCTTATCAAAAGAGACAAAAAGGAATTTCATAATCGTCATTTCATTATCCAAAGGCCCAGGCAGACACCGCCCCCCATACACACTTTGGTGTCGTTCTGGTACCTCATGGAGCTGTGTAAACTTCTCTGTTGCTCTTCCTCCTTTTCTTTACCGTTGTCCACACCCACTTTGCATGCTGGATGCCTCTCAACACAACACCTGTGCCGGGCGGCGTGCTGTGTCCTCATACCAACTGGGGCCCCCACTCCCTTCACTTCCCACGTGGTTGTACTTGCACATGTGTTTATTCACACATTTCATGCCATGCTTGCATACGTTCCTTGTTGGCCCCGGCTGCTCCTACCACGGCCATTAGTCTGCCCCAATACTCCAGCCATCGGCCCTTGCAAGAATTCGCAATGCTTCCCAAATCTATTCGCGGTCCATTTCTATTACCCTCTCGCCCCCTCATGAACACGAGGCCCACCCATAAGAACAGTAGCTGCCAAATCCATCCCTGCTACACACGCCATGCAGTGCACACTCCTACCACAACATTCCACATTCCAGCAACCCAAAGATTTGTCCTTCCAGTACATACCTCGGAATTTGATGATGCTGCTGATTTTCGCTTCAACTCGGTAATCTGCTTTTCCAACCCATTGATCTTCACTTGCATGCTTTGCATCTGAGCATCCTTGACTTGCATCTGAGCACATCATGACAAGAGCTTTCAAAGTGCTCAATAGGGCTCTGTTCAAGCAGGGAGTTTCCCCAGCACCCTACTTGGGAGACATGCTTAGAACTGACTTAATAGACACAATGCCACTGCTAGATCACCCTAAGGCACACGCAAGTGAACAATTATGGGTCAGCATCAAGCTATCCGAGAGTGATAACCATGTGCTCACAAATCCATTTTTTCCAGGCATGTCAAGAGTAAAAATCGTGCATGCCAGTGCATGTGCATGCATGTCCCGGCCTACTGCCAATCCCAATGCAGGTCCGCCAATACGTGTCTGGACATGCTTTGCCGTACCCGTATGCACACTGCGGTGTCCTTCTGGTACCTCATGGAGCCTCATAAAACTCCCCATCGCTCCCCTCCTGAGTCCTTCCCGCCATCCACGCTCTCCTTGCTGTACAGAATGCCTCTTGACATCAAACTTCTGAGCAGCGTGCCGTGTGAGGGAGGGAGGACCGAGATGCAGGTGTGAATTCGGACACCTGGTGGGGCTGTTGGCACGAGCTTTGGGCTACTAACTGGAGTAGCAAGGCCTGAAAAAGGGCCATATGCAAACATGGTATGTTGTGGGTGAATAAAGACAAGGGAAAATTTAGTGCCCTGGAAAGTGAAGGGAGTGGGGACTGAGGGCATCCGGTGGCATGAGGACTCTTACGTAGCAGTGCTCCATTTCGGTTTCTGACTCCTGTTGTGCTTCGTAACTTGCACTTTCTACTTCGCCCCCCTCCAATGCCAATCTACCTGAACCTCGTTGGCACAACAAAACAAGAAAAGGTTCTGGATAAAGCCAACCACATTTGGCAAAGAGGGGATTCAGCGTGCCACAGTCCCTTGTGAACGTTTTCCCCTCATCAAACATGCAACAGCCCCGCTATCCATCCAGGATTCTCACTTGCAGAGGGGGGGGGGGGGGTTACACTACAAATTGTGTCACGTAGTTTTCTCCCGTCAAAATCATTATCACAAATTTTTGCCCTACATGATGCCTCACACATGCAAAATCAATATTCACAAACACCATGCCTTGGCCTGGCAAAGGGAGCAAACCTGTGCAAAAGAGACAGCTCCAGCATGACAAGAACGGCAACAGCCCCCAAACCTGTTCATTACACATCTGGTCGAGCGGCGCTTGGTTGCCAACCTGTCTCTTGGCATCGGCGGCTGCCTGCGTTGTGTGAACCTTGAGCGTACGTTCACCTCTCAAGGTTATGGGAAGCACTTTTGCCGCCGTAAGCATGCCCCAAATGCTTTTGTTTGTTAGGCCTCGACGAGACTTGGACTGGCAATGGGACTGAGATTGGGCTTGGGAACGGGAGCGGGCCTCGCCCACTTGTTGGTTGATCCACGAGACTTGGACTTGAAATATTGCTCACGTTGGGCCCGCGGATCCTTATCACCTTGGTTGGATCCATCTTGGTTGTATCTCAGCGAACGAAGGTGGTATCTGGGCAGAAGATCGGTGCTGGTCTAATCGCTGAGGGTTGTGGAGGCTTATTTAGTATTGTTGAGGCTTGTGGAGCACTATTTGGACGTCCATCGGGTTTGAGGAGGGCTAGTCACGGCTGTTTAGGGTTGTTCAGGATTTCAAAGTGTTGGTATGTTGAGGGCTAAAATCAGAATTCTAGGGCTCACAATTAGATTTGGGGCAGAATTCAAACTTGGGCTGAATGTAGAGCTGGAAGCTGAAAGCCAGAATGTGCCCAAAAGTGGGCAAGGGGCATGCAAACCAAGCAAAATGAACATACTTGAGCCTGGTAACCCGCATTCATGGCTAGAAGATGCATGGTGTCAAGTCCATCAGCAACAACATTATCAACAACCACGTGAGGAGCACTAGTGTCTGCCATATTAAGAGAGCAGGGGAAAAAGACCTGATTCCATAGCAATGAATTATGCCAGATTTGAGGGCCCCCACGCAAAACCCCATGCGAACACACGGTTGCATTCAGAAATATATGGCAGTGCATTCTATGGCCATATCACTGCATCCACACCAACCGGGCCATCATCAAACCCTGCTACGGCTGTAGTTGCACAAAAGGAGGTGCTGAGGAACGCAGTTGTCGCTGTACAAAAGGGGTTTGGTTGGGGCTGTGGTTCCGACTGCACAAAAGGCATGAGGCTAGGGCAGTGGTCGCCGCTGCACAAAAGTTTGCAAAACACGTGTGATTGGATTTGTTGCATTCTGGGTGCTTGTTGCACCTGTCACCGGCACAGAGATGATACTTCAATATTCCGACGCAAGGGAACTGATGCACCCCCCGATGCTCGGGTACAAGTTGGGGCATGCCTGGGAGAGTCAAAAGGTAGAACAAGGAAATGGTCTCATAACCTCTGCTCGTCCCGGATATGGTAGGGGTTATGTCGCCAAATTGCCTCCTTCCCGCTCTGTGGACCCCTATACGCAACTCTGGGAATCAAACTTCAAGCTGTCCACTGCTACGATTGTCCGATAGGACACTGTGGTAGCGAATGCAACACACAGTGCGGATTCCTCCCATTTTTCCTCTTCATTGACCACCAAAAACAGTAACCCAATTGCCAGAAATGGGGGATGTTTGAAACACGGGGGGGCGACTACAACCGGTCCTGATGCGACCCACCCCCCAACTATCTTTCAAAACCTGGGGGGCGGGAGGGGCAGTTGGGGGGGGGGGGGGGTTCCTCCCGGGGGTGGGGGGGGGTCTGGCCGGGGGTCCGGGGGGGGGGGGGGGTCTGGCAGGGGGTCGGGGGGGGGGGGCTCTAGCCGGGGGTCATGGGGGCATCCAGCCAGGGGTGAGGGGGGAGGGGTTAGGGTTAGGGCTCGGGTCACCGAGCTGGTGGAACCAGTCTTGGTTTCATAACCCTTTTTAGTGTCTAGGGTGGACCTACCAGGTTTAGCAGCAAGCAAGCAAGCAAGCAAGCAAGCAAGCAGCAAGCAAGCAAGCAAGCAAGCAAGCAAGCAGCACGCGCGAAATGGGGAAAAATCAGAAATCCGTCGTGGTGCTTCAGATTCGGATGAAATTTTGGTGGATGATACCTATGGGTGTGAAGTACGATCACACAAAGTTTGAGCAAGAAACTCAACGGTGGCGGCCGGGAATGGGATTCGCAAGTGGCGGACCTCAGTTTCAAAAACTGCAGTTTAGGGCCAAAAACAGCCATTTTTGGGCCAAAAAAGCCCTGGAACACATTCAAAACGGCCAAACGAAGGGAAACGGTGGGTACACTCCACGTGAGGCTTGACTTCCCCGTGTCAACGAGCTCTTTGCGGCCCTCTAACTGAATGATATGTCCCGGAAACAGCCCAAAAAGGCCCCAAGAAGCTCAAATGCCGACAGCCACAAACCAAGAATAGGCCATATCTTTGGCTCCATGGCTCAAAATGCGATTCCGAGGGCACCTACTCCACCCGCAACCCCCCACTTTTTGTGGTTTCCACCCCTCAGAATTGCCCTAACTGGCGCCTAGACCCCAATACCTAGGCCCACTAGGCGGCCGCAAGCTGCAAGCTCAAGCCCAAACAGTCGGGTGCCCAAATGGGGCTAGGGTTGTGGTTGCTGTTAGGGCCTGCAGCCCTCCCGTAGCCCTCCTTCTTGTTGTTTTAACACAAATATGAATTCTCTAAAATTATTTGAGTGTTTTGAGTATAAACACATAGTAAGAAAAAAAACTTTGGCGCCTTCGGCGCCGGACAGTTTTCTCTAGAGACACTTTTTGGTGGCTGAGCCGGCACCACTATCTTTCAAAACCTGGGGGAGGGGGATGGGGGGGGGAGGGGGGGGGGGGGGCTGGGGGGGGTTGCATACAAGGACCGGGCCCGGCCGCCCCCCCGTGGTTTGAAAAATCTGGTTGGGGGGAGGCCTGCTTGGACGAGGACTCTGCGTACGCGTTTCTGTTTCGGAGGTGGGGATGGCCCGGTCCCGAGGATATTGAGACAAGTGAGGTCACGTCCAATGGCACTAGCGAACAGCGTCCAGTGGTCCCCACACAGCTTCCACGGCATGGGCGTAGCCAGCACAGCTTTTCGCAACCTTCCCGAAAATCAACCCCATGCCCCATCCATCCCGAAAACCCTTTGCAACCAACGTTCCCTCCGACTATTCCATGTAGCAAGCCCGCAGATGCTTCAAGATGCGCATTGTCCAGTGTTCTATGACCTCAAGCCCTTTTCTACTGGGAAGAGTATTCGCAACGAAAACTGGATACAACAGTGCATCGTCGATTCTAGATAGCCTTCTTTCATGAGCCGCCTTCACGACATGCATTCACAGAGCAGTTCTTTTCTCCGGGTACAATCTGCCACTAGTGTATGCCATTCGGCAGCCTCTCCTTGTGTGTCTCCGTCTGCCTCTGACATCTCTGAGCCCCTCCAGCTCTTGTGTAGTGTGCTGTGCCGGCTCGTGTGACTGTGACTGTCAAGGTGGAGCAATCCCAGCCTCATTTGCCAAAACATAGACCTGGTTTGAAAATTGGACACCGCCTTCGTATTATCTTGTTGCCCGTGCAAACTGCATTGCAATATGCAACCCCAAGGCCTTAGGAAAGTCATCAGGGATGAGTTAAACCCAGAACAGGCGCTTGTGGGGGTGCACAAGGGTGGCTCACGTGGCAGATCACTGAGCCAACAAGCATGCGTGAAAGGATACCCTCAGCTGCAACAAAACGAAATGACCAGTTTTCTTGAAAGAATCACCAATTAGACTCATTCAATTTGGTGCATTCCCATGCAAATGCAATGTCCTCACTGAGTTTTGTGCTGCACTGATTGACACGCGCGCCATCTGCCAGCTGGGCATCTCACTTCTGCTCTTCGTCAAAGTTTGCCATCAGTTTTTGCCTGTGTTCTTTGATTCTGAATTTCTGTTGTAGATCACCAGACTGAAACAGGCCTGGCAGCACATGATCACTAGTTTAGACGAAAGACACCACACTGTGCTGCCGCAATTTACTTCAGATCCAGTAGACCATCTCCGTTGTGTTTGCACTCCACAGTCTAATCGCCATTTGAAAAGTCTTGGTGGATTTGCACTTGTCCTATAGCCCACAACTTGCTGTCTAAGACAAGAACATTTCACACCGTTTCCTAATATGAATTCGCAGGATTTGGATGCTTCCTGGAGGCACCACAACACCACCGGAGCAGACCAATCGGCGCCTTTTTCTTCGCAGGGGTTGCACCAATGTAGCTGTTTCTCTGTTATAAAATCTGGGTGTGTGATTTCCATCAAGCGGTACACCACACTTTACAGTGTATCTGCACGCCATGGTCCCCAACATGGTACTTCTTTGCAAGGAGAAAATTCTTCAGTGGAAAATCGACCATCACAAACCTCAAGCCTGCCCAAAAAGCTCCCGTGGGATTGCTGCACAGCGACTAACACACTTAAAGGAGCGACGGCAGCAGGCGTTTGCAGAAGAAAGACTGCCAATGGTACATGTTCCAAAGGCATCTTTCTGTTGTGAGACGGGATAAGTATGTGCACCTAAGCAACCCAGCCCCCAGCCCTTTGGCATGCCTAAGACTGCTGCCAAATTCACCCGTTGTGCCCTGCACTGATGCCACCCCCCATTGACTGCCCAAGACTATTACACACTCCTATGGCCCACCAACAACAGCAATTCCAACAAGAACAACAAGGGCAATATGCAGCCGCAGCAGCTGCTGCAACAACAACAGCAATAATCATTGTCAAACAACAACATCAACAGCAACAACAACATGAGCGATATCAACATGTAAAGACACACCAACACCAACACCAACCTGAACAACGCCATCCGCTACAAACGACAACAGCAGCAGCAGCAGCAGCAGCATCTTGTCAACATCTACAGCATCAGTGGCAGCAAGAGCAACAAGAATACTGACAGCAAAGACATCAGCAGCATCCACATTCGTAACCAGTTTGTGCTAGCACAGGGCTTTGGTACCACCCCAGGGATGACCCCTTGCGCAAGACTACAGTACATTCAGGAATACATCCCGATCGGATACCATGCCCACCAAACACATGGTGTTGCAGGCGAACATGGGGACTGTGACCAAGCAACACCCAAAAAGGCGCTGTGAGCCCGACGGGGAGAGTGGTGGTGTGAGATCCGTGTCAGGGCAGGCTGAGCAGCTGCGGAACTGCCCCACAGTCCTACCACTGGGTTGAGGAGGGGTAGCCCCCCCCCCCCCCCCGCCCCGGTTTTTGGACAAACGGTGCTCTCCAAAGCTTCTGGAAGAATACTTGGTGGAGTCTTCCGATGGCAGCAACCGGCCCCAGGCACCCACAATGGGAGATGATGACATCACACGCTACAGAGATGCCCCCCCCACACAGATTCGTTCGGAAAAAGGCGTTTTGCTTGCCAGAACCTGCTTAAACCCCGTCTGCCAAATGCATTTTGGGGGAGGGGGGGCACAAACCTGGGCCTGGTATCCAAGTTCTGACAACACCCCTCCCCCCCCCCCCCGCAGGCAGGGACATCCGGGGGGAGGGTCAAGAATGGGCATCCAATGGAGCAATATCATGAGGGGGCAGGCCTGAAGGTGGTTCTCCGCGCCGCGGGCCCCGCCCCGCAGCACACCCCACACAGATATGGGGAAGGGCAGGTGCGTTCCAAAGGCACCGCAAGAGATGGGGGTTCTCAACATAAGGCTAAGGGGTTCGACTTATGTGGTTATGGTTAGATCTGTGGACCTTCCACCCCGTGCCCATGGCTGTGGTGCCTTGCCCAAAAGGCCGATGCCTCGAGAGCCCTCGTGTGCAGAGTTCGCCAAATCACCCCCTTCCCCTCCCATGCACACTTCTCGGCTGCCGGCGGGGCTGTGAAGTTGGTGGCTGAGTTGGTGGTGAGGTGAATGGCTGGGCTGCTGCCATACATGCATTCATTGTTGAACATGGCATGCATTTCCAATTTTCGGTTCTGGCTGTGCACAGGCCTGATGTTGATGTTGAAGGCCACTGGAATCCTGGCTCAGCGGTTCTATGCCTGGCTGCACTATCCTGGGGCCTGGAGGGCCTTCCTGTGGGCTGAGACCTACTTAAGGTAAGCCAAGCGAAGGTGTCAGTGAGACCCTTGGTGGACCAACCTTGGTTAACATGGCCACCTACCAAGAGCTACGTTGCATTGCACCCGCTCAAAGGCACGTAACTTCAAAAAGGAGTTGGAATGAATGGCGATGCAAATTGGTGTGAGAAATGAAACGCGCTGTCACAGCGAGAATCTACTGCCTTCCAGAAGGCGAGGGCCTTCTCGGGTGGGGCGGGCGCTGGCCTCGGCAAAAGGGGCAGGGCGTCACTTTGCCGCTCATCCACCAAGCCCACTGTAAGACGACAGTGCAGGATTTCTTGGGGCGGTCTTCTCAGCGTCTCCAAAGCGGAGAGGAATCAAGGCGGCAACATAACTGCTGCCGTCTCAGGGTCCCCACGTTGGGGAAGAGTAGCCCGAAGGTCTCAGCTAAGTGGTACTATCCTAGGCCCAGAGGGCCGTCCCAAGGGGGGGGGGGTCCATGGTTGCCTGAACCAGGATTCCCGTGGTTGAAGGTCAGGCTAGGCAAGCGACCAATGAAGAATGTATATCCCCTGGTTGGACATGTTTGCTGCATGTTTGTTTGTCTTTGTGCCACCATGGAACAAATAATACCGTAGATCTAGCCATTCACCCGTTTGAATCAAGTTAGGGAACCCTCGTAGGGATTATGATAAGCTGAAGAAGCCATGCTGTATTTCCACCATCTGGACCATGTGATGTCCAAGGAAGCGCGATATTCTAGGGCCGTTCAATCAAGCACTCAAGCAAATCACTGCCATGTGTCACACTCCGCCCCTCTGAGCTTAGCCCCAACGACGCGCATGCGAAGTTTTGTGCTCTTTGCCCGTGCTTTTGCGTGTGTGAACACGCACGTGCACACGCCTGTGTGTACGCCTATGTGTGCTTTCTTCAGATAAATGGATGGGTGGTACAGATGTGGAGAAGGCCCAAGCAGAGAGGATGTTCCAGTTGGTCTTCGCTCGCTTTGAGGTCAGTGAGTCAACAAATTAGACCTCTCGCCAGAACTTCAATACAGAGGGTGGTCAGGTCCCCTTCAACCCATTCCCCCATGCCATGACCCAGAACCCAACCGCGTCCCATAATCAAAACTATCGCTGATGAGCCCCCAGTGGAGTGGCACCATGGCTAGCAATTGGGTCACTGTTCGATACTGTTCGGGTTAGGGTCGGGTGCATCAATTGCATCTCACGCAAAAGCGTGCTATGGCAAAAAACTACACTGTCAAGTAAGTGGGTCAAGACCAACACAAATCAACGTCCCCACACCATGTGCAAAGGGATTGGTGGGGGCTTGTCCCAACACAAATCAACGTCCCCACACCATGTGCAAAGGGATTGGTGGGGGCTTGTCCCAAACCAAATGGACGTCCCCACACCATGCGCAAAGGGATTGGTGGGGGCTTGTCCCAACACAAATCAACGTCCCCACACCATGTGCAAAGGGATTGGTGGGGGCTTGTCCCAAAACAAATCAACGTCCCCACACCATGCGCAAAGGGATTGGTGGGGGCTTGTCCCAACACAAATCAATGTCCCCACACCATGTGCAAAGGGATTGGTGGGGGGTGTCCCAACACAAATCAACGTCCCCACGCCATGTGCAAAGGGATTGGTGGGGGCTTGTCCCAACACAAATCAACGTCCCCACACCATGTGCAAAGGGATTGGTGGGGGCTTGTCCCAAAACAAATCAACGTCCCCACATCATGTGCAAAGGGATAGGTGGGGGCTTGTCCCAAACCAAATGGACGTCCCCGCACCATGCGCAAAGGGATTGGTGGGGGCTTGTCCCAACACAAATTAATGTCCCCACACCATGTGTAAAGGGATTGGTGGGGGGTGTCCCAACACAAATCAACGTCCCCACACCATGTGCAAAGGGATTGGTGGGGGCTTGTCCCAACACAAATCAACGTCCCCACACCATGTGCAAAGGGATTGGTGGGGGCTTGTCCCAACACAAGTCAATGTCCCCACACCATGTGTAAAGGGATTGCTGGGGGCTTGTCCCAACACAAATCAACGTCCCCACACCATGTGCAAAGGGATTGGTGGGGGCTTGTCCCAACACAAGTCAACGTGCCCACACCATGTGTAAAGGGATTGGTGGGGTCTTGTCCCAACACAAATCAACGTCCCCACACCATGTGTAAAAGGATTGCTGGGGGCTTGTCCCAAAACAAATCAACATCCCCACACCATGTGCAAAGGGATTGGTGGGGGGGTGTCCCAAAACAAATCAACATCCCCACACCATGTGCAAAGGGATTGGTGGGGGCTTGTCCGAAAACAAATCAACGTCCCCACACCATGCGCAAAGGGATTGGTGGGGGCTTGTCCCAACACAAATCAATGTCCCCACACCATGTGCAAAGGGATTGGTGAGGGGTGTCCCAAAACAAATCAACGTCCCCACACCATGTGCAAAGGGATTGGTGGGGGCTTGTCCCAAAACAAATCAACGTCCCCACACCATGCGCAAAGGGATTGGTGGGGGCTTGTCCCAAACCAAATGGACGTCCCCACACCATGCGCAAAGGGATTGGTGGGGGCTTGTCCCAACACAAATCAACGTCCCCACATCATGTGCAAAGGGATTGGTGGGGGCTTGTCCCAACACAAATCAACGTCCCCACACCATGTGCAAAGGGATTGGTGGGGGCTTGTCCCAACACAAATCAACGTCCCCACGCCATGTGCAAAGGGATAGGTGGGGGCTTGTCCCAAACCAAATGGACGTCCCCGCACCATGCGCAAAGGGATTGGTGGGGGCTTGTCCCAACACAAATTGATGTCCCCACACCATGTGCAAAGGGATTGGTGGGGGCTTGTCCCAACACAAATCAACGTCCCCACACCATGTGCAAAGGGATTGGTGAGGGCTTGTCCCAAAACAAATCAACGTCCCCACACCATGTGCAAAGGGATTGGTGGGGGCTTGTCCCAACACAAATGGACGTCCCCACACCATGCGCAAAGGGATTGGTGGGGGCTTGTCCCAACACAAATCAACGTCCCCACATCATGTGCAAAGGGATTGGTGGGGGCTTGTCCCAACACAAATCAACGTCCCCACACCATGTGCAAAGGGATTGGTGGGGGCTTGTCCCAACACAAATCAACGTCCCCACACCATGTGCAAAGGGATTGGTGGGGGCTTGTCCCAAAAAAAATCAACGTCCCCACATCATGTGCAAAGGGATAGGTGGGGGCTTGTCCCAAACCAAATGGACGTCCCCGCACCATGCGCAAAGGGATTGGTGGGGGCTTGTCCCAACACAAATTAATGTCCCCACACCATGTGCAAAGGGATTGGTGGGGGCTTGTCCCAACACAAATCAACGTCCCCACACCATGTGTAAAGGGATTGGTGGGGGCTTGTCCCAACACAAATGAACGTCCCCACACCATGTGCAAAGGGATTGGTGGGGGCTTGTCCCAACACAAATCAACGTCCCCACACCATGTGCAAAGGGATTGGTGGGGGCCTGCCAGAAAACAAATCAACGTCCCCAGACCATGCGCAAAGAGATTGGTGGGGGCTTGTCCCAACACAAATCAACATCCCCACACCATGTGCAAAGGGATTGGTGGGGGCTTGTCCCAACACAAATCAACGTCTCCACACCATGTGCAAAGGGATTGGCCTGCAATGCTACAGAAGCATGATTCTGCTGAAACATCTGTGTGCCGCTTGCAGAAACTGTGTTGGTCAGTCTTGTGATATGATGGTGGCCACCATCCCACTCTCAGCCTATCCCCACTCCACAGCGGGGGCAAAGGGTCCGCCAGGGCTTGTTTTACATGTGGCACTCTGTTGTGCGGCTGCCGCCGGCAACCCCCCTTGGCCTGTCTCTCTGCCCCCTCATTACCCACTTGTAACGGTACCCAAAAAAAAGCTGGGTTGCACTGATGACAACGCATGTCTATTTCTGCGTGAGAATAGTGCTCCCACTGAGGTCGGAGTCTGATTAAGCTGGAAATCATGTCGCGGGTGCCACACATGGTGTGCATGCATAGCGTGTATGTACATTGGCTCACCTCCCGTACAACAATACCGAGTGCTCCTCACACCAACCGTTGCAACAATGTATTGTACAATTGTATTTGGAATTGGCAGACAAAAAATAATTGCTTTCATCGAAAAACATGCAACTACAGCAGGAATCATAGGTATTTGCACGCACAGAGAAGATGCGTGCACTGTGTGCGCACGGTGTGTGCACTACGTGAGCATGCGGTAAATCTCAAAAGAATGCAAATTCACCAAACCCCATTATCCATGATCAGAAAGATCTTGCCCTCAGGGCGAGGCACACCTAAGCAGTTGGTGGAGGATTTTTTTCTTCAACTCTTGAAAACACTCCTCCTCCCCGGTGATCCACCAGATCCAACAAGGTCTATTCTTCCCGGGTAGACGGACGATTTAGCTTATGGATGCACTGACTCATCGTCAAAGAGTGCCACCAAAGCCTTGTGGTTACCCTGCGAGGGTCTGGAGGACCTGCACCCAGTGGGAACCCCAAGTCAACCTTTGGGGAATCCCCGGTCTAGGGTAGTCTTCCTACGGCACCCCCAAGTGTGGGCCGTATGTGGACCGTCTCGGGGGTCCCCAATGCTTTCAACGGGGGACAAAATCACAAATGGCCCACATGTGGACACAGTGGCTACCTAACCCCTGCCGTCTCGGGGTCCCCAATGCTCTGCACGAGGACAAAATCAGAAATGGCCCACATGTGGGCACAGTGGCTACCTAACCCTGCCGTCTTGGGGGTCCCCAATGCTCTGCACGAGGACAAAATCAGAAATGGCCCACATGTGGGCACAGTGGCTACGTAACCCCTGCCGTCTCCGGGCTCCCTAATGCTTTGGACGGGGACAAAATCACAAATGGCCCACATGTGGGCAAACTGGCTACCTAACCCCTGCCGTCTCGGGGGTCCCCAATGCTCTGCACGAGGACAAAATCAGAAATGGCCCACATGAGGGCACAGTGGCTACGTAACCCCTGCCGTCTCCGGGCTCCCTAATGCTTTGGACGGGGACAAAATCAGAAATGGCCCACATATGGGCACAGTGGCTGGTAACCCCTGCCGTCTCGGGGGTCCCCAGCGCTGTGCAACGGGGACAAAATCAGAAAAGGCCCACATGTGGGCATAGTGGCTACGTAACCCCTGCAGTCTCGGGGGTCCCCAATGCTACGTAACCCTTGCGGTCTCCAGGCTGCCCAATTCTTTCAACGGGGGAAAAAATCACAAATGGACACATGTGGGCACAGTGGCTACCTAACCCCTGCCATCTCGGGGGTCCCCAATGCTTTGGACGGGGGACAAGTTCAGAAATGGCCCACATGTGGGCACAATGGCTAGTGAACTCCTGCCATCTCGGGGGTCCCCAATGCTCTACACGAGGACAAAATCAGAAATGGCCCACATGTGGGCACAGTGGCTACCTAACCCGTGCCTTCTCGGGGGTCCCCAATGCTCTGCACGGGGGACAAAATCGCAAATGGCCCACATGTGGGCACAGTGGCTACCTGATCCCTGCCGTCCCGGGGGTCCCCAATGCTCTGCACGAGGACAAAATCAGAAATGGCCCATCTGTGGGCACAGCGGCTACCTAACCCCTACCGTCTCCAAAGCTTTCAACGGGGGACAAAATCAGAAATGGCCCACATGTCGGCATAGTGGCAACCGAACACCTGCCGTCTCGGGGGTCCCCAACGCTTTGCACCGGGGACAAAATCGGAAATGGCCCACATGTGGGTATAGCGGCTACGTAGCCCCTGCCGTCTCGAGGATCCCCAATGCTTTCAACGGGGGACAAAATCAGAAATAGCCCACATGTGGGCACAGTGGCTACCGAACCCCTGCCGTCTCGGGGGTCTCCAACACTTTGCACCGGGGACAAAATCAGAAATGGCCCACTTGTGGGCATAGTGGCTACGTAGCCCCTGCGGTCTCGTGGGTTCCCAATGCTTTCAACGGGGGACAAAATCACGGATGGCCCACATATGGGCAGAGTGGCTACCTAACCCCTGCCGTCTCGGGGGTCCCCAATGCTCTGCACGAGGACAAAATCAGAAATGGCCCACGCGTGGGCACAGCAGCTACGTAACCCCTACCGTCTCCGGGGTCCCAAAAGCTTGCAACGGGGGACAAAATCACAAATGGCCCAAATGTACCTAACCCCTGCGTCTCGGGGGTCCCGGATGCTCTGCACGAGGATAAAATCAGAAATGACCGAGATGTGGGCACAGCGGCTACCTAACCCCTGCCGTCTCCGGGCTCCCCAATGCTTTCAACGAAGGACAACATCACAAATGGCCCACACGTGGACATAGCGGCTACCTAACCCCTGCCGTCTCGGGGGTCCCCTATGCTTTGGAAGGGGGACAAAATCACAAATGGCCCACAAATGGGCACAGTGACTACCTAACCCCTGCCGTCTCGGGGGTCCCCAACGCTCTGCACGGGGGACAAAATCACAAATGGCCCACATGTGGGCACAGTGGCTACGTAACCCCTGCCGTCTCGGGGGTCCCCAATGCTCTGCACGAGGACAAAATTGGAAGTGGTCCTCATGTGGCCACGGTGGCTACGTAACCCTTGCGGTCTCCAGGCTGCCCAATTCTTTCAACGGGGGAAAAAATCACAAATGGACACATGTGGGCACAGTGGCTACCTAACCCCTGCCATCTCGGGGGTCCCCAATGCTTTGGACGGGGGACAAGTTCAGAAATGGCCCACATGTGGGCACAATGGCTAGCGAACCCCTGCCATCTCGGGGGTCCCCAATGCTCTACACGAGGACAAAATCAGAAATGGCCCACATGTGGGCACAGTGGCTACGTAACCCCTGCCGTCTCGGGGGTCCCCAAAGCTCTGCACGAGGACAAAATTGGAAGTGGTCCTTATGTGGCCACGGTGGCTATGTAACCCTTGCGGTCTCCAGGCTCCCGAATTCTTTCAACGGAGGACAAAATCACAAATGGCCCTCATGTGGGCACAATGGCTAGCGAACCCCTGCGTCTCGGGGGTCCCCTATGCTTTGGACGAGGGACAAAACCAGAAATGGCCCACATGTGGGCACAGTGGCTACCTAACCCCTGCCGTCTTGGGGGTCCCCAATGCTCTGCACGGGTACAAAATGACAAATGGCCCAAATGTGGGCACCATGGGTACCTAACCCCTGCGTCTCGGGGGTCCCGGATCCCCTGCACGAGGATAAAATCAGAAATGGCCGAGATGTGGGCACAGCGGCTACCTAACCCCTGCCTTCTCCGGGCTCCCCAATGCTTTCAACGGGGGACAAAATCACCAATGGCCCACACGTGGGCACAGCGGCAACCTAACCCCTGCCGTCTCGGGGGTCCCCTATGCTTTGGAAGCGGGACAAAATCAGAAATGGCCCACAAATGGGCACAGTGACTACCTAACCCTTGCCGTCTCGGGGGTCCCCAACGCTCTGCACGGGGGACAAAATCACAAATGGCCCACATGTGGGCGCAGGGTCTACGTAACTCCTGCCGTCTCGGGGGTCCCAATGCTCTGCACGAGGACAAAATTTGAAGTGGTCCTCATGTAGCCACGGTGGCTACGTAACCCTTGCGGTCTCCAGGCTCCCCAATTCTTTCAACGGGGGAAAAAATCACAAATGGCCCACATGTGGGCACAGTGGCTACCTAACGCCTGCCGTCTCGGGGGTCCCCAATGCTTTGGACGGGGGACAAGTTCAGAAATGGCCCACATGTGGGCACAGTGGCTAGTGAACTCCTGCCGTCTCGGGGGTCCCCAATGCTCTGCACGAGGACAAAATCAGAAATGGCCCACATGTGGGCACAGTGGCTACGTAACCCCTGCCGTCTCGGGGGTCCCCAAAGCTTTGCACGAGGACAAAATTGGAAGTGGTCCTCATCTGGCCACGGTGGCTACGTAACCCTTGCGGTCTCCAGGCTCCCCAATTCTTTCAACGGGGAACAAAATCACAAATGGCCCTCATGTGGGCACAATGGCTAGCGAACCCCTGCGTCTCGGGGGTCCACTATGCTTTGGACGAGGGACAAAATCAGAAATGGCCCATATGTGGGCACAGTGGCTACCTAACCCCTGCCGTCTCGGGGGTCCCCAACACTCTGCACGGGGGACAAAATCACAAGTGGCCCACATGTGGGCACAGTGGCTACGTAACCCCTGCCGTCCCGGGGATCCCCGATGCTCTGCACTGGGGGACAAAATTAGAAATGGCCCACAAGTGGCCACAGTGGCTACGTAACCCCTGCCGTCTCCGGGCTCCCCAATGCTTTGGAAGGGGGACAAAATCACAAATGGCCCACATGTGGGCACAGTGGCTACCTAACCCCTGCCGTCTCGGGGGTCCCCAATGCTTTGGACGGGGGACAAAATCAGAAATGGCCCACATGTGGCCACAGTGGCTACGTAACCTGTGCCGTCTCCGGGCTCTCCAATGCTTACAACGGGGGACAAAATCACAAATGGCCCACATGTGGGCACAGTGGCTACCTAACCCCTGCCGTCTCGGGGGTCCCCAATGCTTTGGACGGGGGACAAAATCAGAAATGGCCCACATGTGGGCACAGTGGCCAGCGAACACCTGCCGTCTCGGGGGTTCCCAATTCTCTGCATGGCGGACAAAATGAGAAATGGCCCACATGTGGGCACACTGGCTACCTTTCCCCTGCCGTCTCGGGGGTCCCCACTGCTTTGGACAGGGGACAAAATCAGAAATGGCCCACATGTGGCCACAGTGGCTACCTAACCCCTGCCGTCTCGGGGGTCTCCAACACTTTGCACCGGGGACAAAATCAGAAATGGCCCACTTGTGGGCATAGTGGCTACCTTTCCCCTGCGGTCTCGTGGGTTCCCAATGCTTTCAACGGGGGACAAAATCACGGATGGCCCACATATGGGCACAGTGGCTACCTAACCCCTGCCGTCTCGGGGGTCCCCAATGCTCTGCACGAGGACAAAATCAGAAATGGCCCACGCGTGGGCACAGCAGCTACGTAACCCCTACCGTCTCCGGGGTCCCAAAAGCTTGCAACGGGGGACAAAATCACAAATGGCCCACATGTGGGCACAGTGGCTACGTAACCCCTGCCGTCTCGGGGGTCCCCAATGCTCTGCACGAGGACAAAATTGGAAGTGGTCCTCATGTGGCCACGGTGGCTACGTAACCCTTGCGGTCTCCAGGCTCCCCAATTCTTTCAACGGGGGAAAAAATCACAAATGGACACATGTGGGCACAGTGGCTACCTAACCCCTGCCATCTCGGGGGTCCCCAATGCTTTGGACGGGGGACAAGTTCACAAATGGCCCACATGTGGGCACAATGGCTAGCGAACCCCTGCCATCTCGGGGGTCCCCAATGCTCTACACGAGGACAAAATCAGAAATGGCCCACATGTGGGCACAGTGGCTACGTAACCCCTGCCGTCTCGGGGGTCCCCAAAGCTCTGCACGAGGACAAAATTGGAAGTGGTCCTTATGTGGCCACGGTGGCTATGTAACCCTTGCGGTCTCCAGGCTCCCGAAGTCTCTCAGCGGAGGACAAAATCACAAATGGCCCTCATGTGGGCACAATGGCTAGCGAACCCCTGCGTCTCGGGGGTCCCCTATGCTTTGGACGAGGGACAAAACCAGAAATGGCCCACATGTGGGCACAATGGCTACCTAACCCCTGCCGTCTCGGGGGTCCCCAATGCTCTGCACGGGTACAAAATGACAAATGGCCCTCATGTGGGCACCATGGGTACCTAACCCCTGCGTCTCGGGGGTCCCGGATCCCCTGCACGAGGATAAAATCAGAAATGGCCGAGATGTGGGCACAGCGGCTACCTAACCCCTGCCTTCTCCGGGCTCCCCAATGCTTTCAACGGGGGGCAAAATCACCAATGGCCCACACGTGGGCACAGCGGCAACCTAACCCCTGCCGTCTCGGGGGTCCCCTATGCTTTGGAAGGGGGACAAAATCAGAAATGGCCCACAAATGGGCACAGTGACTACTTAACCCTTGCCGTCTCGGGGGTCCCCAACGCTCTGCACGGGGGACAAAATCACAAATGGCCCACATGTGGGCGCAGTGTCTACGTAACTCCTGCCGTCTCGGGGGTCCCAATGCTCTGCACGAGGACAAAATTTGAAGTGGTCCTCATGTCGCCACGGTGGCTACGTAACCCTTGCGGTCTCCAGGCTCCCCAATTCTTTCAACGGGGGAAAAAATCACAAATGGCCCACATGTGGGCACAGTGGCTACCTAACCCCTGCCGTCTCGGGGGTCCCCAATGCTCTGCACGAGGACAAAATCAGAAATGGCCCACATGTGGGCACAGTGGCTACGTAACCCCTGCCGTCTCGGGGGTCCCCAAAGCTCTGCACGAGGACAAAATTGGAGATGGTCCTCATCTTGCCACGGTGGCTACGTAACCCTTGC
This sequence comes from Eutreptiella sp. 'Long Island Sound 2002', assembly GCA_964036045.1. Classification (NCBI taxonomy): domain Eukaryota; phylum Euglenozoa; class Euglenophyceae; order Eutreptiales; family Eutreptiaceae; genus Eutreptiella; species Eutreptiella sp. 'Long Island Sound 2002'. The sequence continues at coordinate 8,452,487 of OZ038391.1, forward strand.
GGTCTCCAGGCTCCCCAATTCTTTCAACGGGGAACAAAATCACAAATGGCCCTCATGTGGGCACAGTGGCTAGCGAACCCCTGCGTCTCGGGGGTCCACTATGCTTTGGACGAGGGACAAAATCAGAAATGGCCCATATGTGGGCACAGTGGCTACCTAACCCCTGCCGTCTCGGGGGTCCCCAACACTCTGCACGGGGGACAAAATCACAAGTGGCCCACATGTGGGCACAGTGGCTACGTGACCCCTGCCGTCCCGGGGATCCCCAATGCTCTGCACTGGGGGACAAAATTAGAAATGGCCCACAAGTGGCCACAGTGGCTACGTAACCCCTGCCGTCTCCGGGCTCCCCAATGCTTTGGAAGGGGGACAAAATCACAAATGGCCCACATGTGGGCACAGTGGCTACCTAACCCCTGCCGTCTCGGGGGTCCCCAATGCTTTGGACGGGGGACAAAATCAGAAATGGCCCACATGTGGCCACAGTGGCTACGTAACCCGTGCCGTCTCCGGGCTCCCCAATGCTTACAACGGGGGACAAAATCACAAATGGGCCACATGTGGGCACAGTGGCTACCTAACCCCTGCCGTCTCGGGGGTCCCCAATGCTTTGGACGGGGGACAAAATCAGAAATGGCCCACATGTGGGCACAGTGGCCAGCGAACACCTGCCGTCTCGGGGGTTCCCAATTCTCTGCATGGCGGACAAAATGAGAAATGGCCCACATGTGGGCACACTGGCTACCTTTCCCCTGCCGTCTCGGGGGTCCCCACTGCTTTGGACAGGGGACAAAATCAGAAATGGCCCACATGTGGCCACAGTGGCTACCTAACCCCTACCGTCTCGGGGGTCCTCAACGCTCTACACCGGTGACATCATCAGAAATGGCCCACATGTGGGCACATTGGCTACGTAACCCGTGCCGTCTCGGGGGTCCCCAATGATTTCAACGGGGGACAAAATCAGAAAAAGCCCACATGTGGGCACAATGGCTACCTTACTCCTGCCATCTCGGGGGTCCCCAACACTCTGCACGGGGGACAAAATCAGAAATGGCCCACATGTGGGCAGAGTGGCATCATAAACCCTGCCGTCTCGGGGGTCCCCCATGCTTTCAACAGGGGACAAAATCAGAAATGGCCCACATGTGGGCACAGTGGCTACCTTACCCCTGCCGTCTCGGGGGTCCCCATTGCTTTGGACGGGGGACAAAATCAGAAATGGCCCACATGTGGGCACAGTGGCTACCTAACCCCTGCCGCCTCAGGGGTCCCGAACGCTGTGCACGGGGGACAAAATCAGAACTGGCCCACATGTGGGCACAGTGGCTACCTAACGCCTGCCGTCTCGGGGGTCCCCAATGCTTTGGACGGGGGACAAAATCAGAAATGGCCCACAAGCGGGCACAGTGGCTACGTAACACCTGCCAACTCGGGGGTCCTCAATGCTTTCGACGGGGAAAGAAATCAGAAATGGCCCACATGTGGGCACAATGGCTACCTAACCCCTGCCGTCTCGGGGGTCCCCAACGCTCTGCACGGGGGACAAAATCAGAAAACGCCCACATGTGGCCACAGTGGCTACCTAACCCCTGCCGTCTCGGGGGGCCCCAATGCTCTGCACGAGGACGAAATCAGAAGTGGCCCACATGTGGGCATAGTGGCTACGTAACCCGTGCCGTCTCAGGGGTCCCCAATGCTCTGCACGGGGACAAAATCAGAAATGGCCCACATGTGATCACAGTGGCTAGCAAACCCATGCCGTGTCGGGGGTCCCCAATGCTTTGGACCGGGACATAATCAGAAGTGGTCCACATGTGGGCACGGTGGTTGGCGAACCCTTGCCGTCTCGTGGGTCCCCAATTCTGTGCACGGGGGACAAAATGAAAAAAGGCCCAGATGTGGGCATAGTGGCTACCTAACCCCTGCCGTGTCGGGGGTCCCCAATGCTTGGGACGGAGGACAAAATCTTAAATGGCCCACATGTGGGCAGAGTGGCTACATTACCCCTGCCATCTCGGGGGTCCCCAATGCTGTGCACGGGGACAAAATCCGAAATGGCCCACAGGTGATCACAGTGGCTAGCAACCCCTACCGTGTCGGGGGTCCCCAATGCTTTGGACCGGGATATGGTGAGAAATGGTCGACATGTGGGCACGGTGGTTGTCCCGGGGGTCCCCATTTCTCTGCACGGGGGACAGAATCCGAAAAGGACCATATGTGGGCATAGTGGCTACCTTACCCCTGCCGTCTCGGGAGTCCGCGATGCTTTGGATAGGGGACAAAATCACAAATGGCCCACATGTGGGCACAGTGGCTACCTGAACCGTGCCGTCTCCGGGGTCCCCAATGCTGTGCACGGGGCCAAAATCAGAAATGGCCCACATGTGGGCACAGTGGCTACGTAACCCCTGCCATCTCGGGGGTCCCCAATGCTTTGAACGGGGGACAAAATCAGAAATGGCCCAAATGTGGGCACAATGGCTATGTAACCCCTGCCGTCCGGGGGGTGCCCAATGCTTTCAACGGGGGGAAAAAATAAGAAATGGCCCAGATTTGGGCACACTGGCTACCTAACCCCTGCGGTCTCAGGGGTCCCCAATGCTTTGGACGGGGGACAAAATCAGAAATGGCCCACATGTGGGCACGGTGGTTGGCGAACCCCTGCTGTCTCCAGGCTCCCCAATTCTTTGCATGGGGGACAAAATCAGAAATGGCCAACATGTGGGCACAGTGGCTACCAAACCCCTGCCGTCTCGGGGGTCCCCAATGGTCTGGACAGGGACAGATTCAGAAATGGTCCACATGTGGGCACAGTGGCTACCTAACCCCTGTCATTGCGGGGGTCCTCAATGCTCTGCACGAGGACAAAATCACAAATGGCCCACATGTGGGTACACTCGCTACCTAACCCCTGCCGTCTCGGGGGTCCCCAATGCTTTGCACCGGGGGATAAAATCACAAAAGGCGCACCAATGGGCACAGTGGCCACCTAACCCCTGCCGTCTCCGGGGTCCCCATTGCTTTGGATGGGGGAGAAATCGGAAATGGCCCACAAGCGGCCACACTGGCTACCAAACCTCTGCCGTCTCGGGGGTCCTCAAGGCTTTCAACGGAGGACAAAATCAGAAATGGCCCACATGTGGGCACAATGGCTACCTAACACCTGCCGTCCCGGGGGTCCCCAATGCTCTGTACTAGGGGATAAAATCAGAAATGGCCTACATGTGGGCACAGTGGCTACCGAACCCCTGCCGTCTCGGGGGTCCCCAATGCTTTGGACGGGGGACGAAATCAGAAATGGCCTACATGAGGGCACAGTGGTTACCTAACCCCTGCCGTCTCGGGGGTCCCCAACGCTCTGCACGGGGGCCAAAATCAGAAATGGCCCACAAGAGGGCACAGTGGCTACCTAACCCCTGCCGTCTCGGGGTCCCCAATGCTTTGGATAGGGGACAAAATCACAAATGGCCCACATGTGGGCACAGTGGCTACGTAACCCTTGCCGTCTCGGGGGTCCCCAATGCTTTGGACGGGGGACAAAGTCAGAAATGGCCCAATCGGGGCACAGTGGCTACCGAACCCCTGCCGTCTCGGGGTCCCCAATGCTTTGGACAGGTGACAAAATCAGAAATGGCCCACATGTGGGCACAGTGGCTACGTAAAACCTGCCGTCTCGGGGGTCCCCAATGCTTTTGATGGGGGACAAAATCACAAATGGCCCACTTGCGGGCGCAGTGGCTTTCGAACCCCTGCCGTCTCGGGGGTCCCCAATGCTTTCAACGGGGGACAAAATCGAAATTGGCCCATATGTGGGCACAATGGCTACCTAACCCCTGCCGTCTCGGGGGTCCCCAATTCTTTGCACGCGGGAAAAAATCAGAAATACCCCACATGTGGGCACAGTGGCTACCTAGGCCCTGCCGTCTCGGGGGTCTGCAATGCTTTGCACTGGGATAAAATCACAAATGGCCCACATGTGGGCACAGTGGGTACCTTACCCGTGCCGTTTCGGGGGTCCCCAAAGCCAGGGGGGGGGGATTCTCGGAAATCGGATATCATGCTTAAAAAACCCCCCAGAGCCAAATTTAAAAAAGGGGGGGGTTTTGGGGGGGGGGGTTAAGGGGGATTTTCGTTGCGCGGGGGTATTGTCCGCGGAAACGCCCCCCCCCCCCCCCCCGCCCCCCCCCCAATGAAGAACATAGTGTCGGGCACCTCCGAACAGTTGGGTATGCGGCCCAGGTGTGATCCGACAATTCGCACCGCCCCTACCAACGTCTATGGTAGGGTTTCATCGGCTTGGGTATTGCCGGCCGTGGGTACCAGAAACGTCGAGACTGTGGGTCTCCGAGGCGGTCATGGGGTTCGAAGTACACCATGGGGTTAGAATTGCAGCATGGGGGTTGACCCGCATCAAGGTCCGTCATGGGGTTCGGAATGCATCATGGGGTTAGAAATACACCATGGGGTGAGAAATGCGGCAAGGGGAGGGCCTAAAAGAAGGAGTGTGTGTGTGTGTGTGACTATACTGGTCGGCCGACGCAACTCAGGAGGCCCTTAAGGCTATGGCTGGCCAGGCCTCCCTCCCCGCGCCATTGTGTGGGCCTTCCAGTCCTAGTGTGCATGCAACTACAAGGGAAGGGGAGGGAGAGCGAGGAGGTGTAGGGGATGGGGGAGGTATCCGTTTGTGACGTGTGTGTGTGTGTGTGTGTGTGTGTGTGTGCATGTGGCTCCGCCTACTTCTTCCGCCCTAACGTCTTCACCGTGCAACGCTTCTTCGCATTTTGCTTGGTAGCGCTGATGGGCCGCTTTGTGCCCTTGCCAAGAACGGCTTTCTTTTGCGGGACAACTTCCACCGCGGAAGAAGAGGTGGAAGAGGAAGAAGATGAGGAAGAAGAGGAGATATTGCCATCCTCGGAAGTTGCGGCACCCTCGTTACCGCTAGACGAATCGTTATCTGCGGAAGACCTAGATTCCACAGAGCTTGCATCCTCCTCCGGTTTCCAGTCCCAATCGGAGCGTCCAAGAGAGGCTTCAGAGAAGGACGCATTCTCGTTGTCCACCGCCTTTGCCACTTTCAAAGTGATCTTGGGCTTCATCACCATGGGGATTTTTTTGGCTCGCCCCCTTTTTTTCTCATCGTCCTGCCCAACTACAACCCATTCCGTCAAATCAACGGTGTTGGGTGGCACGGTTGGATGGCACCGAGCCAAGTGAGTTTTGATGTTCAAAACCCACGGGGTGGCACTGCAGCCGGGAATAGGACATTCACGGGGCATGTTTTCTTTTTTGCACGTGGCCATTGCGAGCTTCAATGGGCCCACACACGGGCATGTGCTACTGATTTTCTTGCCCACAATACTTGTGGTACACGTGCCTGTTGTGCGTACACAAAAACCACAAGGTTCGGCCTCACCATGCATCCTTGGGTTAGTTACCACCTCTCCTTTCTGCAAGTGCACTGCCACATGATGACGCATCCTTGCCAAAGCAACGGCCACTCCACAAAAGAAACAAAATTCTGTTGCCCACCGCTTCAGAGCGGGGGGCAACATCAGAAGTGGCCCACAAGCGGGCAAATTGGCTACCTCACCCCTGCTGTATCGGGGATCCCAGCGGAGGGCAAAATCAGAAGTGGCCCACAAGTGGGCAAATTGGCTACCTCACCCCTGCTGTATCGGGGATCCCCACCGCTCCAGCGCGGGAGGCAAAATCAGAAGTGGCCCACAAGTGGGCAAATTGGCTACCTCACCCCTGCCGTATCAGGGATCCCCACCGCTTCAGAGCGGGGGGCAAAATCAGACGTGGCCCACAAGTGGGCAAATTGGCTACCTCACCCCTGCTGTATCGGGGATCCCCACTGCTCCAGCGCGGGGGGCAAAATCAGAAGTGGCCCACAAGTGGGCAAATTGGCTACCTCAGCCCTGCCGTATCGTGGATCCCCGCCGCTTCAGAGCGGGGGGCAAAATCAGAAGTGGCCCACAAGTGGGCAAATTGGCTACCTCACCCCTGCCGTATCGGGGATCCCCGCCGCTTCAGAGTGGGGGGCAAAATCAGAAGTGGCCAACAAGTGGGCAAATTGGCTACCTCACCCCTGCCGTATCGGGGATCCCCGCCGCTTCACAGCGGGGGGGGAAATCAGAAGTGACCCACAAGTGGGCAAATTGGCTACCTCACCCCTGCCGTATCGGGGACCCCCACCGCTTCAGAGCAGGGGGCAAAATCAGAATTGGCCCATAGATGGGCAAATCGGCTACCTCACCCCTGCTGTATCGGGAATCCCCGCCGCTTCAGAGCGGGGGGCAAAATCAGAATTGGCCCACAAGTGGGCAAATTGGCTACCTCACCCCTGCCGTATCAGGGATCCCCGCCTCAGAGCGGCAGGCAAAATCAGAAGTGGCCCACAAGTGGGCAAATTGGCTACCTCACCCCTGCTGTATCGGGGATCCCCACCGCTCTAGCGCGGGGGGCAAAATCAGAAGTGGCCCACAAGTGGGCAAAGTGGCTACCTCACCCCTGCCGTATCGGGGATCCCCGCCGCTTCACAGCGGGGGGCAAAATCAGAAGTGACCCACAAGTGGGCAAATTGGCTACCTCACCCCTGCCGTATCGGGGACCCCCACCGCTTCAGAGCAGGGGGCAAAATCAGAAGTGGCCCACAGATGGGGAAATTGGCTACCTCACCCCTGCTGTATCGGGAATCCCCGCCGCTTCAGAGCGGGGGGCAAAATCAGAATTGGCCCACAAGTGGGCAAATTGGCTACCTCACCCCTGCCGTATCGGGGATCCCCTCCTCAGAGCGGGGGGCAAAATCAGAAGTGGCCCACAAGTGGGCAAATTGGCTACCTCACCCCTGCTGTATCGGGGATCCCCACCGCTCTAGCGCGGGGGGCAAAATCAGAAGTGGCCCACAAGTGGGCAAATTGGCTACCTCACCCCTGCCGTATCCGGGATCCCCGCCGCTTCAGAGTGGGGGGCAAAATCAGAAGTGGCCCACAAGTGGGCAAATTGGCTACCTCACCCCTGCCGTATCGGGGATCCCCGCCGCTTCAGAGCGGGGGGCAAAATCAGAAGTGGCCCACAAGTGGGCAAAGTGGCTACCTCACCCCTGCCGTATCGGGGATCCCCGCCGCTTCACAGCGGGGGGCAAAATCAGAAGTGACCCACAAGTGGGCAAATTGGCTACCTCACCCCTGCCGTATCGGGGACCCCCACCGCTTCAGAGCAGGGGGCAAAATCAGAAGTGGCCCACAGATGGGCAAATCGGCTACCTCACCCCTGCTGTATCGGGAATCCCCGCCGCTTCAGAGCGGGGGGCAAAATCAGAATTGGCCCACAAGTGGGCAAATTGGCTACCTCACCCCTGCCGTATCGGGGATCCCCGCCTCAGAGCGGGGGGCAAAATCAGAAGTGGCCCACAGGTGGGCAAATTGGCTACCTCACCCCTGCCGTATCGGGGATCCCCGCCGCTTCACAGCGGAGGGCAAAATCAGAAGTGGCCCACAAATGGGCAAATCGGCTACCTCACCCCTCCTGTATCGGGGATCCCCGCAGCTCTAGCGCGGGGGGCAAAATCAGAAATGGCCCACAAGTGGGCAAATTGGCTACCTCACCCCTGCCGTATCGGGGATCCCCACTGCTTCAGAGCGGGGGGCAAAATCAGAAGTGGCCCACAACTGGGCAAAGTGGCTACTCACCCCTGCCGTATCGGGGATCCCCGCCGCTTCAGAGCGGGGGGCAAAATCAGAAGTGGCCCACAAGTGGGCAAATTGGCTACCTCACCCCTGCTGTATCGGGGATCCCCGCCGCTTCAGAGCGGGGGGCAAAATCAGAAGTGGCCCACAAGTGGGCAAATCGGCTACCTCACCCCTGCTGTATCGGGGATCCCCGCAGCTCCAGCGCGGGGGGCAAAATCAGAAGTGGCCCACAAGTGGGCAAAGTGGCTACCTCACCCCTGCCGTATCGGGGATCCCCGCCGCTTCAGAGCGGGGGGCAAAATCAGAAGTGGCCCACAACTGGGCAAATTGGCTACCTCACCCCTGCCGTATCGGGGATCCCCACCACTTCAGAGCGGGGGGCAAAATCAGAAGTGGCCCACAAGTGGGCAAATTGGCTACCTCACCCCTGCCATATCGGGGATCCCCGCCGCTTCAGAGTGGGGGGCAAAATCAGAAGTGGCCCACAAGTGGGCAAATTGGCTACCTCACCCCTGCCGTATCGGGGATCCCCGCCGCTTCAAAGCGTGGGGCAAAATCAGAAGTGGCCCACAAGTGGGCAAATTGGCTACCTCACCACTGCAGTATCGGGGATCCCCGCCCCTCCAGCGCGGGGGGCAAAATCAGAAGTGACCCACAAGTGGGCAAATCGGCTACCTCACCCCTGCCGTATCGGGGACCCCCACCGCTTCAGAGCAGGGGGCAAAATCAGAAGTGGCCCACAGATGGGCAAATCGGCTACCTCACCCCTGCTGTATCGGGGATCCCCGCCGCTTCAGAGCGGGGGGCAAAATCAGAAGTGGCCCACAAGTGGGCAAATTGGCTACCTCACCCCTGCCGTATCGGGGATCCCCGCCGCTTCAGAGCGGGGGGCAAAATCAGAAGTGGCCCACAAGTGGGCAAATTGGCTACCTCACCCCTGCCGTATCGGGGATCCCCGCCGCTTCAGAGCGGGGGGCAAAATCAGAAGTGGCCCACAAGTGGGCAAAGTGGCTACCTCACCCCTGCCGTATCGGGGATCCCCGCCACTTCACAGCGGGGGGCAAAATCAGAAGTGACCCACAAAGGGGCAAATTGGCTACCTCACCCCTGCCGTATCGGGGACCCCCACCGCTTCAGAGCAGGGGGCAAAATCAGAACTAGCCCACAGATGGGCAAATCGGCTACCTCACCCCTGCTGTATCGGGAATCCCCGCCGCTTCAGAGCGGGGGGCAGAATCAGAATTGGCCCACAAGTGGGCAAATTGGCTACCTCACCCCTGCCGTATCGGGGATCCCCGCCTCAGAGCGGGGGGCAAAATCAGAAGTGGCCCACAAGTGGGCAAATTGGCTACCTCACCCCTGCCGTATCGGGGATCCCCGCCGCTTCAGAGCGGAGGGCAAAATCAGAAGTGGCCCACAAAAGGGCAAATCGGCTACCTCACCCCTGCCGTATCGGGGATCCCCGCCTCAGAGCGGGGGGCAAAATCAGAAATGGCCCACAAGTGGGCAAATTGGCTACCTCACCCCTGCCGTATCGGGGATCCCCACTGCTTCAGAGCGGGGGGCAAAATCAGAAGTGGCCCACAACTGGGCAAAGTGGCTACTCACCCCTGCCGTATCGGGGATCCCCGCCGCTTCAGAGCGGGGGGCAACATCAGAAGTGGCCCACAAGTGGGCAAATTGGCTACCTCACCCCTGCCGTATCGGGGATCCCTGCCGCTTCAGCGCGGGGGGCAAAATCAGAAGTGGCCCACAAGTGGGCAAAGTGGCTACCTCACCCCTGCCGTATCGGGGATCCACGCCCCTCCAGCGCGGGGGGCAAAATCAGAAGGGGCCCACAAGTGGGCAAAGTGGCTACCTCACCCTTGCTGAATCGGGGATCCCCGCAGCTCCAGCGCGGGGGGCAAAATCAGAAGTGGCCCACGTGGGCAAAGTGGCTACCTCACCCCTGCCGTATCGGGGATCTCCGCCGCTTCAGAGCGGGGGGCAAAATCAGAAGTGGCCCACAAGTGGGCAAATTGGCTACCTCACCCCTGCCGTATCGGGGATCCCCACCGCTTCAGAGCGGGGGGCAAAATCAGAAGTAGCCCACAAGTGGGCAAATTGGCTACCTCACCCCTGCCGTATCAGGGATCCCCACCGCTCCAGCTCGGGGGGCAAAATCAGAAGTGGCCCACAAGTGGGCAAAGTGGCTACCTCACCCCTGCCGTATCGGGGATCCCCACCGCTTCAGAGCGGGGGGCAAAATCAGAAGTAGCCCACAAGTGGGCAAATTGGCTACCTCACCCCTGCCGTATCGAGGATCCCCGCCGCTTCAGAGCGGGGGGCAAAATCAGAAGTGGCCCACAAGTGGGCAAAGTGGCTACCTCACCCCTGCCGTATCGGGGATCCCCGCCGCTTCAGAGTGGGGGGCAAAATCAGAAGTGGCCCACAAGTGGGCAAATTGGCTACCTCACCCCTGCCGTATCGGGGATCCCCGCCGCTTCAGAGCGGGGGGCAAAATCAGAAGTGGCCCACAAGTGGGCAAATTGGCTACCTCACCCCTGCCGTATCGGGGATCCCCGCCGCTTCACAGCGGGGGGCAAAATCAGAAGTGGCCCACAACTGGGCAAATTGGCTACCTCACCCCTGCCGTATCGGGGATCCCCACCGCGTCAGAGCGGGGGGCAAAATCAGAAGTGGCCCACAAGTGGGCAAATTGGCTACCTCACCCCTGCCGTATCGAGGATCCCCGCCGCTTCAGAGCGGGGGGCAAAATCAGAAGTGGCCCACAAGTGGGCAAATTGGCTACCTCACCCCTGCCGTATCGGGATTCCCAGCGGAGGGCAAAATCCGAAGTGGCCCACAAGTGGGCAAATTGGCTACCTCACCCCTGCCGTATCGGGGATCCCCGCCGCTTCAGAGCGGGGGGCAAAATCAGAAGTGGCCCACAAGTGGGCAAATTGGCTACCTCACCCCTGCCGTATCGGGGATCCCCGCCGCTTCACAGCGGGGGGCAAAATCAGAAGTGGCCCACAACTGGGCAAATTGGCTACCTCACCCCTGCCGTATCGGGGATCCCCACCGCTTCAGAGCGGGGGGCAAAATCAGAAGTGGCCCACAAGTGGGCAAATTGGCTACCTCACCCCTGCCGTATCGGGGATCCCCTCCTCAGAGCGGGGGGCAAAATCAGAAGTGGCCCACAAGTGGGCAAATTGGCTACCTCACCCCTGCCGTATCGGGGATCCCCACCGCTTCAGAGCGGGGGGCAAAATCAGAAGTGGCCCACAAGTGGGCAAATTGGCTACCTCACCCCTGCCGTATCGAGGATCCCCGCCGCTTCAGAGCGGGGGGCAAAATCAGAAGTGGCCCACAAGTGGGCAAATTGGCTACCTCACCCCTGCCGTATCGGGATTCCCAGCGGAGGGCAAAATCCGAAGTGGCCCACAAGTGGGCAAATTGGCTACCTCACCCCTGCCGTATCGGGGATCCCCGCCGCTTCAGAGCGGGGGGCAAAATCAGAAGTGGCCCACAAGTGGGCAAATTGGCTACCTCACCCCTGCCGTATCGGGATTCCCAGCGGAGGGCAAAATCAGAAGTGGCCCACAAGTGGGCAAATTGGCTACCTCACCCCTGCTGTATCGGGGATCCCCGCCGCTCTAGCGCGGGGGGCAAAATCAGAAGTGGCCCACAAGTGGGCAAATTGGCTACCTCACCCCTGCCGTATCGGGGATCCCCGCCGCTTCAGAGCGGGGGGCAAAATCAGAAGTGGCCCACAAGTGGGCAAATTGGCTACCTCACCCCTGCAGTATCGGGGATCCCCGCCCCTCGGGCGCGGGGGGGCAAAATCAGAAGTGGCCCACAAGTGGGCAAAGTGGCTACCTCACCCCTGCCGTATCGGGGATCCCCGCCGCTTCACAGCGGGGGGCAAAATCAGAAGTGACCCACAAGTGGGCAAATTGGCTACCTCACCCCTGCCGTATCGGGGACCCCCACCGCTTCAGAGCAGGGGGCAAAATCAGAAGTGGCCCACAAGTGGGCAAATTGGCTACCTCGCCCCCGCCCTATCGGGAATCCCCGCCGCTTCAGAGCGGGGGGCAAAATCAGAATTGGCCCACAAGTGGGCAAATTGGCTACCTCACCCCTGCCGTATCGGGGATCCCCGCCGCTTCACAGCGGGGGGCAAAATCAGAAGTGGCCCACAACTGGGCAAATTGGCTACCTCACCCCTGCCGTATCGGGGATCCCCACCGCTTCAGAGCGGGGGGCAAAATCAGAAGTGGCCCACAAGTGGGCAAATTGGCTACCTCACCCCTGCCGTATCGAGGATCCCCGCCGCTTCAGAGCGGGGGGCAAAATCAGAAGTGGCCCACAAGTGGGCAAATTGGCTACCTCACCCCTGCCGTATCGGGATTCCCAGCGGAGGGCAAAATCCGAAGTGGCCCACAAGTGGGCAAATTGGCTACCTCACCCCTGCCGTATCGGGGATCCCCGCCGCTTCAGAGCGGGGGGCAAAATCAGAAGTGGCCCACAAGTGGGCAAATTGGCTACCTCACCCCTGCCGTATCGGGGATCCCCGCCGCTTCAGAGCGGGGGGCAAAATCAGAAGTGGCCCACAAGTGGGCAAATTGGCTACCTCACCCCTGCAGTATCGGGGATCCCCGCCCCTCGGGCGCGGGGGGGCAAAATCAGAAGTGGCCCACAAGTGGGCAAAGTGGCTACCTCACCCCTGCCGTATCGGGGATCCCCGCCGCTTCACAGCGGGGGGCAAAATCAGAAGTGACCCACAAGTGGGCAAATTGGCTACCTCACCCCTGCCGTATCGGGGACCCCCACCGCTTCAGAGCAGGGGGCAAAATCAGAAGTGGCCCACAAGTGGGCAAATTGGCTACCTCGCCCCTGCCGTATCGGGAATCCCCGCCGCTTCAGAGCGGGGGGCAAAATCAGAATTGGCCCACAAGTGGGCAAATTGGCTACCTCACCCCTGCCGTATCGGGGATCCCCGCCGCTTCAGAGCGGAGGGCAAAATCAGAAGTGGCCCACAACTGGGCAAAGTGGCTACTCACCCCTGCCGTATCGGGGATCCCCGCAGCTCCAGCGCGGGGGGCAAAATCAGAAATGGCCCACAAGTGGGCAAATTGGCTACCTCACCCCTGCCGTATCGGGGATCCTCACTGCTTCAGAGCGGGGGGCAAAATCAGAAGTGGCCCACAACTGGGCAAAGTGGCTACTCACCCCTGCCGTATCGGGGATCCCCGCCGCTTCAGAGCGGGGGGCAAAAACAGAAGTGGCCCACAAGTGGGCAAAGTGGCTACCTCACCCCTGCTGTATCGGGGATCCCCGCCCCTCCAGCGCGGGGAGCAAAATCAGAAGTGGCCCACAAGTGGGCAAAGTGGCTACCTCACCCCTGTCGTATCGGGGATCCCCGCCGCTTCACAGCGGGGGGCAAAATCAGAAGTGGCCCACATGTGGGCAAATTGGCTACCTCACCCCTGCCGTATCGGGGATCCCCGCCGCTTCAGAGCGGGGGGCAAAATCAGAAGTGGCCCACAAGTGGGCAAATTGGCTACCTCACCCCTGCCGTATCGGGGATCCCCACCGCTTCAGAGCGGGGGGCAAAATCAGAAGTAGCCCACAAGTGGGCAAATTGGCTACCTCACCCCTGCCGTATCCAGGATCCCCGCCGCTTCAGAGCGGGGGGCAAAATCAGAAGTGGCCCACAAGTGGGCAAAGTGGCTACCTCACCCCTGCCGTATCGGGGATCCCCGCCGCTTCAGAGCGGGGGGCAAAATCAGAAGTGGCCCACAAGTGGGCAAATTGGCTACCTCACCCCTGCCGTATCGGGGATCCCCGCCGCTTCACAGCGGGGGGCAAAATCAGAAGTGGCCCACAAGTGGGCAAATTGGCTACCTCACCCCTGCCGTATCGAGGATCCCCGCCGCTTCAGAGCGGGGGGCAAAATCAGAAGTGGCCCACAAGTGGGCAAATTGGCTACCTCACCCCGCCGTATCGGGATTCCCAGCGGAGGGCAAAATCAGAAGTGGCCCACAAGTGGGCAAATTGGCTACCTCACCCCTGCCGTATCGGGGATCCCCGCCGCTTCAGAGCGGGGGGCAAAATCAGAAGTGGCCCACAAGTGGGCAAATTGGCTACCTCACCCCTGCCGTATCGGGATTCCCAGCGGAGGGCAAAATCAGAAGTGGCCCACAAGTGGGCAAATTGGCTACCTCACCCCTGCTGTATCGGGGATCCCCACCGCTTCAGAGCAGGGGGCAAAATCAGAAGTGGCCCACAAGTGGGCAAATTGGCTACCTCACCCCTGCCGTATCGGGGATCCCCGCCGCTTCAGAGCGGGGGGCAAAATCAGAAGTGGCCCACAAGTGGGCAAATTGGCTACCTCACCCCTGCAGTATCGGGGATCCCCGCCCCTCGGGCGCGGGGGGCAAAATCAGAAGTGGCCCACAAGTGGGCAAAGTGGCTACCTCACCCCTGCCGTATCGGGGATCCCCGCCGCTTCACAGCGGGGGGCAAAATCAGAAGTGACCCACAAGTGGGCAAATTGGCTACCTCACCCCTGCCGTATCGGGGACCCCCACCGCTTCAGAGCAGGGGGCAAAATCAGAAGTGGCCCACAAGTGGGCATACCTCGCCCCTGCCGTATCGGGAATCCCCGCCGCTTCAGAGCGGGGGGCAAAATCAGAATTGGCCCACAAGTGGGCAAATTGGCTACCTCACCCCTGCCGTATCGGGGATCCCCGCCGCTTCAGAGCGGGGGGCAAAATCAGAAGTGGCCCACAAGTGGGCAAATTGGCTACCTCACCCCTGCCGTATCGGGGATCCCCGCCGCTTCAGAGCGGAGGGCAAAATCAGAAGTGGCCCACAACTGGGCAAAGTGGCTACTCACCCCTGCCGTATCGGGGATCCCCGCAGCTCCAGCGCGGGGGGCAAAATCAGAAATGGCCCACAAGTGGGCAAATTGGCTACCTCACCCCTGCCGTATCGGGGATCCTCACTGCTTCAGAGCGGGGGGCAAAATCAGAAGTGGCCCACAACTGGGCAAAGTGGCTACTCACCCCTGCCGTATCAGGGATCCCCGCCGCTTCAGAGCGGGGGGCAACATCAGAAATGGCCCACAAGTGGGCAAATTGGCTACCTCACCCCTGCCGTATCGGGGATTCCTGCCGCTTCAGAGCGGGGGGCAAAATCAGAAGTGGCCCACATGTGGGCAAAGTGGCTACCTCACCCCTGCTGTATCGGGGATCCCCGCCCCTCCAGCGCGGGGGGGAAAATCAGAAGTGGCCCACAAGTGGGCAAAGTGGCTACCTCACCCCTGTCGTATCGGGGATCCCCGCCGCTTCAGAGCGGGGGGCAAAATCAGAAGTGGCCCACAGATGGGCAAATTGGCTACCTCACCCCTGCTGTATCGGGGATCCCCGCCGCTTCAGAGCGGGGGGCAAAATCAGAAGTGGCCCACAAGTGGGCAAATCGGCTACCTCACCCCTGCTGTATCGGGGATCCCCGCAGCTCCAGCGCGGGGGGCAAAATCAGAAGTGGCCCACAAGTAGGCAAAGTGGCTACCTCACCCCTGCCGTATCGGGGATCCCCGCCGCTTCAGAGCGGGGGGCAAAATCAGAAGTGGCCCACAAGTGGGCAAATTGGCTACCTCACCCCTGCCGTATCGGGGATCCCCGCCGCTTCAGAGCGGAGGGCAAAATCAGAAGTGGCCCACAACCGGGCAAAGTGGCTACTCACCCCTGCCGTATCGGGGATCCCCGCAGCTCCAGCGCGGGGGGCAAAATCAGAAATGGCCCACAAGTGGGCAAATTGGCTACCTCACCCCTGCCGTATCGGGGATCCTCATTGCTTCAGAGCGGGGGGCAAAATCAGAAGTGGCCCACAACTGGGCAAAGTGGCTACTCACCCCTGCCGTATCGGGGATCCCCGCCGCTTCAGAGCGGGGGGCAACATCAGAAATGGCCCACAAGTGGGCAAATTGGCTACCTCACCCCTGCCGTATCGGGGATCCCTGCCGCTTCAGCGCGGGGGGCAAAAACAGAAGTGGCCCACAAGTGGGCAAAGTGGCTACCTCACCCCTGCTGTATCGGGGATCCCCGCCCCTCCAGCGCGGGGGGCAAAATCAGAAGTGGCCCACAAGTGGGCAAAGTGGCTACCTCACCCCTGTCGTATCGGGGATCCCCGCCGCTTCAGAGCGGGGGGCAAAATCAGAAGTGGCCCACAGGTGGGCAAATTGGCTACCTCACCCCTGCTGTATCGGGGATCCCCGCCGCTTCAGAGCGGGGGGCAAAATCAGAAGTGGCCCACAAGTGGGCAAATCGGCTACCTCACCCCTGCTGTATCGGGGATCCCCGCAGCTCCAGCGCGGGGGGCAAAATCAGAAGTGGCCCACAAGTGGGCAAAGTGGCTACCTCACCCCTGCCGTATCGGGGATCCCCGCCGCTTCAGAGCGGGGGGCAAAATCAGAAGTGGCCCACAAGTGGGCAAATTGGCTACCTCACCCCTGCCGTATCGGGGATCCCCACCGCCAGCGCGGCGGGCAAAATCAGAAGTGGCCCACAAGTGGGCAAAGTGGCTACCTCACCCCTGCCGTATCGGGGATCCCCGCCGCTTCAGAGCGGGGGGCAAAATCAGAAGTGACCCACAAGTGGGCAAATTGGCTACCTCACCCCTGCCGTATCGGGGACCCCCACCGCTTCAGAGCAGGGGGCAAAATCAGAAGTGGCCCACAAGAGGGGAAATTGGCTACCTCACCCCTGCCGTATCGGGAATCCCCGCCGCTTCAGAGCGGGGGGCAAAATCAGAATTGGCCCACAAGTGGGCAAATTGGCTACCTCACCCCTGCCGTATCGGGGATCCCCGCCGCTTCAGAGCGGGGGGCAAAATCAGAAGTGGCCCACAAGTGGGCAAATTGGCTACCTCACCCCTGCCGTATCGGGGATCCCCGCCGCTTCAGAGCGGAGGGCAAAATCAGAACTGGCCCACAGATGGGCAAATCGGCTACCTCACCCCTGCTGTATCGGGGATCCCCGCCGCTTCAGAGCGGGGGGCAACATCAGAAGTGGCCCACAAGTGGGCAAATTGGCTACCTCACCCCTGCCGTATCGGGGATCCCTGCCGCTTCAGCGCGGGGGGCAAAATCAGAAGTGGCCCACAAGTGGGCAAAGTGGCTACCTCACCCCTGCCGTATCGGGGATCCCCGCCCCTCCAGCGCGGGGGGCAAAATCAGAAATGGCCCACAAGTGGGCAAATTGGCTACCTCACCCCTGCCGTATCGGGGATCCCCACTGCTTGAGAGCGGGGGGCAAAATCAGAAGTGGCCCACAACTGGGCAAAGTGGCTACTCACCCCTGCCGTATCGGGGATCCCCGCCGCTTCAGAGCGGGGGGCAAAATCAGAAGTGGCCCACAAGTGGGCAAATTGGCTACCTCACCCCTGCCGTATCGGGGATCCCTGCCGCTTCAGCGCGGGGGGCAAAATCAGAAGTGGCCCACAAGTGGGCAAAGTGGCTACCTCACCCCTGCCGTATCGGGGATCCCCGCCCCTCCAGCGCGGGGGGCAAAATCAGAAGTGGCCCACAAGTGGGCAAAGTGGCTACCTCACCCCTGTCGTATCGGGGATCCCCGCCGCTTCAGAGCGGGGGGCAAAATCAGAAGTGGCCCACAGGTGGGCAAATTGGCTACCTCACCCCTGCTGTATCGGGGATCCCCGCCGCTTCAGAGCGGGGGGCAAAATCAGAAGTGGCCCACAAGTGGGCAAATCGGCTACCTCACCCCTGCTGTATCGGGGATACCCGCAGCTCCAGCGCGGGGGGCAAAATCAGAAGTGGCCCACAAGTGGGCAAAGTGGCTACCTCACCCCTGCCGTATCGGGGATCCCCGCCGCTTCAGAGCGGGGGGCAAAATCAGAAGTGGCCCACAAGTGGGCAAATTGGCTACCTCACCCCTGCCGTATCGGGGATCCCCACCGCCAGCGCGGGGGGCAAAATCAGAAGTGGCCCACAAGTGGGCAAATTGGCTACCTCACCCCTGCCGTATCGGGGATCCCCGCCGCTTCAGAGCGGGGGGCAAAATCAGAAGTAGCCCACAAGTGGGCAAATTGGCTACCTCACCCCTGCAGTATCGGGGATCCCCGCCCCTCCAGCGCGGGGGGCAAAATCAGAAGTGGCCCACAAGTGGGCAAATTGGCTACCTCACCCCTGCCGTATCGGGGATCCCCGCCGCTTCACAGCGGGGGGCAAAATCAGAAGTGACCCACAAGTGGGCAAATTGGCTACCTCACCCCTGCCGTATCGGGGACCCCCACCGCTTCAGAGCAGGGGGCAAAATCAGAAGTGGCCCACAAGAGGGCAAATTGGCTACCTCACCCCTGCCGTATCGGGAATCCCCGCCGCTTCAGAGCGGGGGGCAAAATCAGAATTGGCCCACAAGTGGGCAAAGTGGCTACCTCACCCCTGCCGTATCGGGGATCCCCGCCGCTTCAGAGCGGGGGGCAAAATCAGAAGTGGCCCACAAGTGGGCAAATTGGCTACCTCACCCCTGCCGTATCGGGGATCCCCACCGCCAGCGCGGGGGGCAAAATCAGAAGTGGCCCACAAGTGGGCAAATTGGCTACCTCACCCCTGCCGTATCGGGGATCCCCGCCGCTTCAGAGCGGGGGGCAAAATCAGAAGTAGCCCACAAGTGGGCAAATTGGCTACCTCACCCCTGCAGTATCGGGGATCCCCGCCCCTCCAGCGCGGGGGGCAAAATCAGAAGTGGCCCACAAGTGGGCAAATTGGCTACCTCACCCCTGCCGTATCGGGGATCCCCGCCGCTTCACAGCGGGGGGCAAAATCAGAAGTGACCCACAAGTGGGCAAATTGGCTACCTCACCCCTGCCGTATCGGGGACCCCCACCGCTTCAGAGCAGGGGGCAAAATCAGAAGTGGCCCACAAGAGGGCAAATTGGCTACCTCACCCCTGCCGTATCGGGAATCCCCGCCGCTTCAGAGCGGGGGGCAAAATCAGAATTGGCCCACAAGTGGGCAAATTGGCTACCTCACCCCTGCCGTATCGGGGATCCCCGCCGCTTCACAGCGGGGGGCAAAATCAGAAGTGGCCCACAAGTGGGCAAATTGGCTACCTCACCCCTGCTGTATCGGGGATCCCCACCGCTTCAGAGCGGGGGGCAAAATCAGAAGTAGCCCACAAGTGGGCAAATTGGCTACCTCACCCCTGCAGTATCGGGGATCCCCGCCCCTCCAGCGCGGGGGGCAAAATCAGAAGTGGCCCACAAGTGGGCAAAGTGGCTACCTCACCCCTGCCGTATCGGGGATCCCCGCCGCTTCACAGCGGGGGGCAAAATCAGAAGTGACCCACAAGTGGGCAAATTGGCTACCTCACCCCTGCCGTATCGGGGACCCCCACCGCTTCAGAGCAGGGGGCAAAATCAGAAGTGGCCCACAAGAGGGCAAATTGGCTACCTCACCCCTGCCGTATCGGGAATCCCCGCCGCTTCAGAGCGGGGGGCAAAATCAGAATTGGCCCACAAGTGGGCAAATTGGCTACCTCACCCCTGCCGTATCGGGGATCCCCGCCGCTTCAGAGCGGGGGGCAAAATCAGAAGTGGCCCACAAGTGGGCAAATTGGCTACCTCACCCCTGCCGTATCGGGGATCCCCGCCGCTTCAGAGCGGAGGGCAAAATCAGAACTGGCCCACAGATGGGCAAATCGGCTACCTCACCCCTGCTGTATCGGGGATCCCCGCAGCTCCAGCGCGGGGGGCAAAATCAGAAATGGCACACAAGTGGGCAAATTGGCTACCTCACCCCTGCCGTATCGGGGATCCCCACTGCTTGAGAGCGGGGGGCAAAATCAGAAGTGGCCCACAACTGGGCAAAGTGGCTACTCACCCCTGCCGTATCGGGGATCCCCGCCGCTTCAGTGCGGGGGGCAACATCAGAAGTGGCCCACAAGTGGGCAAATTGGCTACCTCACCCCCGCCGTATCGGGGATCCCTGCCGCTTCAGCGCGGGGGGCAAAATCAGAAGTGGCCCACAAGTGGGCAAAGTGGCTACCTCACCCTTGCCGTATCGGGGATCCCCGCCCCTCCAGCGCGGGGGGCAAAATCAGAAGTGGCCCACAAGTGGGCAAAGTGGCTACCTCACCCCTGTCGTATCGGGGATCCCCGCCGCTTCAGAGCGGGGGGCAAAATCAGAAGTGGCCCACAGGTGGGCAAATTGGCTACCTCACCCCTGCTGTATCGGGGATCCCCGCCGCTTCAGAGCGGGGGGCAAAATCAGAAGTGGCCCACAAGTGGGCAAATTGGCTACCTCACCCCTGCCGTATCGGGGATCCCCGCCGCTTCACAGCGGGGGGCAAAATCAGAAGTGACCCACAAGTGGGCAAATTGGCTACCTCACCCCTGCCGTATCGGGGACCCCCACCGCTTCAGAGCAGGGGGCAAAATCAGAAGTGGCCCACAAGAGGGCAAATTGGCTACCTCACCCCTGCCGTATCGGGAATCCCCGCCGCTTCAGAGCGGGGGGCAAAATCAGAATTGGCCCACAAGTGGGCAAATTGGCTACCTCACCCCTGCCGTATCGGGGATCCCCGCCGCTTCAGAGCGGGGGGCAAAATCAGAAGTGGCCCACAAGTGGGCAAATTGGCTACCTCACCCCTGCTGTATCGGGGATCCCCACCGCTTCAGAGCGGGGGGCAAAATCAGAAGTAGCCCACAAGTGGGCAAATTGGCTACCTCACCCCTGCAGTATCGGGGATCCCCGCCCCTCCAGCGCGGGGGGCAAAATCAGAAGTGGCCCACAAGTGGGCAAAGTGGCTACCTCACCCCTGCCGTATCGGGGATCCCCGCCGCTTCACAGGGGGGGGCAAAATCAGAAGTGACCCACAAGTGGGCAAATTGGCTACCTCACCCCTGCCGTATCGGGGACCCCCACCGCTTCAGAGCAGGGGGCAAAATCAGAAGTGGCCCACAAGAGGGCAAATTGGCTACCTCACCCCTGCCGTATCGGGAATCCCCGCCGCTTCAGAGCGGGGGGCAAAATCAGAATTGGCCCACAAGTGGGCAAATTGGCTACCTCACCCCTGCCGTATCGGGGATCCCCGCCGCTTCAGAGCGGGGGGCAAAATCAGAAGTGGCCCACAAGTGGGCAAATTGGCTACCTCACCCCTGCCGTATCGGGGATCCCCGCCGCTTCAGAGCGGAGGGCAAAATCAGAACTGGCCCACAGATGGGCAAATCGGCTACCTCACCCCTGCTGTATCGGGGATCCCCGCAGCTCCAGCGCGGGGGGCAAAATCAGAAATGGCACACAAGTGGGCAAATTGGCTACCTCACCCCTGCCGTATCGGGGATCCCCACTGCTTGAGAGCGGGGGGCAAAATCAGAAGTGGCCCACAACTGGGCAAAGTGGCTACTCACCCCTGCCGTATCGGGGATCCCCGCCGCTTCAGTGCGGGGGGCAACATCAGAAGTGGCCCACAAGTGGGCAAATTGGCTACCTCACCCCCGCCGTATCGGGGATCCCTGCCGCTTCAGCGCGGGGGGCAAAATCAGAAGTGGCCCACAAGTGGGCAAAGTGGCTACCTCACCCTTGCCGTATCGGGGATCCCCGCCCCTCCAGCGCGGGGGGCAAAATCAGAAGTGGCCCACAAGTGGGCAAATTGGCTACCTCACCCCTGTCGTATCGGGGATCCCCGCCGCTTCAGAGCGGGGGGCAAAATCAGAAGTGGCCCACAGGTGGGCAAATTGGCTACCTCACCCCTGCTGTATCGGGGATCCCCGCCGCTTCAGAGCGGGGGGCAAAATCAGAAGTGGCCCACAAGTGGGCAAATCGGCTACCTCACCCCTGCTGTATCGGGGATACCCGCCGCTTCAGAGCGGGGGGCAAAATCAGAAGTGGCCCACAAGTGGGCAAAGTGGCTACCTCACCCCTGCCGTATCGGGGATCCCCGCCGCTTCAGAGCGGGGGGCAAAATCAGAAGTGGCCCACAAGTGGGCAAATTGGCTACCTCACCCCTGCCGTATCGGGGATCCCCACCGCCAGCGCGGGGGGCAAAATCAGAAGTGGCCCACAAGTGGGCAAATTGGCTACCTCACCCCTGCTGTATCGGGGATCCCCGCCGCTTCAGAGCGGGGGGCAAAATCAGAAGTAGCCCACAAGTGGGCAAATTGGCTACCTCACCCCTGCAGTATCGGGGATCCTCGCCCCACCAGCGCGGGGGGCAAAATCAGAAGTGGCCCACAAGTGGGCAAATTGGCTACCTCACCCCTGCCGTATCGGGGATCCCCGCCGCTTCAGAGCGGGGGGCAAAATCAGAATTGGCCCACAAGTGGGCAAATTGGCTACCTCACCCCTGCCGTATCGGGGATCCCCGCCGCTTCAGAGCGGGGGGCAAAATCAGAAGTGGCCCACAAGTGGGCAAATTGGCTACCTCACCCCTGCCGTATCGGGGATCCCCGCCGCTTCACAGCGGAGGGCAAAATCAGAAGTGGCCCACAGATGGGCAAATCGGCTACCTCACCCCTGCTGTATCGGGGATCCCCGCAGCTCCAACGCGGGGGGCAAAATATGAAGTGGCCCACAAGTGGGCAAAGCGGCTACCTCACCCCTGCCGTATCGGGGATCCCCACTGCTTCAGAGCGGGGGGCAAAATCAGAAGTGGCCCACAACTGGGCAAAGTGGCTACTCACCCCTGCCGTATCGGGGATCCCCGCCGCTTCAGAGCGGGGGGCAACATCAGAAGTGGCCCACAAGTGGGCAAATTGGCTGCCTCACCCCTGCCGTATCGGGGATCCCTGCCGCTTCAGCGCGGGGGGCAAAATCAGAAGTGGCCCACAAGTGGGCAAAGTGGCTACCTCACCCCTGCCGTATCGGGGATCCCAGCCCCTCCAGCGCGGGGGGCAAAATCAGAAGTGGCCCACAAGTGGGCAAAGTGGCTACCTCACCCCTGTCGTATCGGGGATCCCCGCCGCTTCAGAGCGGGGGGCAAAATCAGAAGTGGCCCACAGGTGGGCAAATTGGCTACCTCACCCCTGCCGTATCGGGGATCCCCGCCGCTTCAGAGCGGGGGGCAAAATCAGAAGTGGCCCACAAGTGGGCAAATCGGGTACCTCACCCCTGCTGTATCGGGGATCCCCGCAGCTCCAGCGCGGGGGGCAAAATCAGAAGTGGCCCACAAGTGGGCAAAGCGGCTACCTCACCCCTGCCGTATCGGGGATCCCCACCGCTCCGGCGCGGGGGGCAAAATCAGAAGTGGCCCACAAGTGGGCAAATTGGCTACCTCACCCCTGCCGTATCGGGGATCCCCACCGCTTCAGAGCGGGGGGCAAGATCAGAAGTAGCCCACAAGTGGGCAAATTGGCTACCTCACCCCTGCCGTATCAGGGATCCCCACCGCTCCAGCTCGGGGGGCAAAATCAGAAGTGGCCCACAAGTGGGCAAGATGGCTACCTCACCCCTGCCGTATCGGGGATCCCCGCCGCTGCAGAGCGGGGGGCAAAATCAGAAGTGGCCCACAAGTGGGCAAATTGGCTACCTCACCCCTGCCGTATCGGGGATGCCCAAAGCTTTGCACCAGATAACAAAATCAGAAATGGCCCACATGTGGGCACAGTGGCTACCTCACCCCTGCCGTCTCGGGGGTACTCAATGATTTGGACAGGGGACAAAATCAGAAATTACCCACAAGCGGGCACAGTGGCTATCTAACCCCTGCTTTGAGCGGGGGACAAAATCAGAAATGGCCAAAATGTGGGCACAGTGGCTACGTAACTCGTGCCGTCTCGGGGGTCCCCAATGCTTTGGATGGGGGACAAAATCAGAAACGGCCCACATGTGGGCACAGTGGCTGCCTAACCCCTGCCATCTCGGCGGTCCCCAATGCTTTGGACAGGGGAGAAAATCAAAATGGCCCAGATTTGGGCACACTGGCTACCTAACCTCTGCCGTCTCGGGGGTACTCAATGATTTGGACGGGGGACAAAATCAGAAATGGCCCAAATGTGGGCACAGTGGCTGCCTAACCCGTGCCGTCTCGGGGCTCCCCGATGCTTTGGACAGGGGACAAAATCAGAAATGACCCACAAGCGGACAAAGTGGCTACCTAACCCCTGCCGTCTCGGCCAAATGCTTTGGACGGAGGACAAAATCAGAAATGGCCCACATGTGGGCACAGTGGCTACCTAACTCCTGCCGTCTCGGGGGTCCCCAATGCTTTGCATCGGGGACAAAATCAGAAATGGCCCACATGTGGGCAAATTGGCTACCTAACCCCTGCCGTCTCCGGGCTCCCCAATGCTTTGGACGGGGGACAAAATCAGAATGGCCCACATGTGGGCACAGTGGTTACCTAACCCATGCCGTCTCGGGGGTACTCAATGCTTTGGAGGGGGGACAAAATCAGAAATGACCCACAAGCGGGCACAGTGGCTACCTAACCCATGCCGTCTCAAGGGTCCCCAATGCTTTGGACGGCAGACAAAATCAGAAATGGCCCACATGTGGGCACATTGGCTACCTTACCCCTGCCGTCTCGGCCCAATGCTTTGGACGGGTGCCTACGTAACCCCTGGCGTCTCGGGAGTCCGCAATTCTCTGCACGAGGACAAAATCAGAAATGGCCCACAAGTGGGTAAGGTGGCTACATAACCCCTGCCGCCTAGGTGGTCCCCATCGCTTCAGAGCAGGGGGCAGAATCAGAAGTGGCCCACAAGTGGGCAAGGTGGCTACATAAGCCCTGCCGCCTGGGGGTCCCAATCGCTTCAGAGCGGGGGGCAGAATCAAAAGTACCCAAAATTGGGCAAGGTGGCTGCAAAACTCTTGCCGCCTGGGGGGTCCCCACCGCTTCAGAGCGGGGGGCAGAATCAGAAGTGGCCCACAAGTGGGCAAGGTGGCCACATAACCCCTGCCGCCCGGGAGCTTCCCACCGCTTCGGAGCGGGGGGGCAGAAGTGGGCAAGGTGGCTACACAACCCCTGCCGCCTGGGGGGTCCCCACCGCTTCAGTGCGGGAGGCAGAATCGGATGTGGCCCACAAATGGGCAAGGTGGCTACATAACCCCTACCGCCTAGGGGGTGCCAACCGCTTCAAAGCGGGGGGCAGAATCAGATGTGGCCCACAAATGGGCAAGGTAGCTACATAACCCCTGCCGCCTGGGGGGTCCCCACCGCTTCAGTGCGGGGGGCAGAATCAGAAGTGGCCCACAAATGGGCAAGGTGGCTACATAACCCCTACCGCCTAGGGGGTGCCAACCGCTTCAGAGCGGGGGGCAAAATCAGAAGTGGCCCACAAGTGGGCAAGGTGGCTACGTAACCCCTGCCGCCTGGGGGGTCCCCACCGCTTCAGAGCGGGGGGCAGAATCAGAAGTGGCCCACAAATGGGCAAGGTGGCTACATCACCCCTGCCGCCTGGGGGGTGCCAACCGCTTCAAAGCGGGGATCAGAATCAGAAGTGGCCCACAAGTGGGCAAAGTGGCTACATAACCCATGCCACCTGGGGGGTCCCCACCGCTTCAGAGCGGGGGGCAGAATCAGTTGTGGCCCACAAATGCGCAAGGTGGCTACATCACCCCTGCCGCCTGGGGGGTGCCAACCGCTTCAGAGCGGGGGGCAGAATCAGAAGTGGCGCACAAGTGGGCAAGGTGGCTACATAACCCCTGCCGCCTGGGGGGTCCCCACCGCTTCAGAGCGTGGGGCAGAATCAGAAGTGGCCCACAAGTGGGCAAGGTGGCTACGTAACCCCTGCCGCCTGGGGGGTCCCCACCGCTTCAGAGCGGGGGGCAGAATCAGAAGTGGCCCACAAATGGGCAAGGTGGCTACGCAACCCCTGCCGCCTGGGGGGTCCCCACCGCTTCAGAGCGGGGGGCAGAATCAGAAGTGGCCCACAAATGGGCAAGGTGGCTACATCACCCCTGCCGCCTGGGGGGTGCCAACCTCTTCAGAGCGGGAAGCAGAATCAGGGGTGGCCCACAAGTGGGTAAGGTGGCTACATAACCCCTGCCGCCTGGGGGGTCCCCACCGCTTCACAGCGGGGGGCAGAATCAGAAGTGGCCCAGAAATGGGCAAGGTGGCTACGCAACCCCTGCCACCTGGGGGTGCCAACCGCTTCAGAGCGCGGGGCAGTATCAGAAGTGGCCCACAAGCGGGCAAGGTGGCTACATAACCCCTGCCGCCTAGGGGGTCCCCACCGCTTCGGAGCGGGGGGCAGAATCAGAAGTGGCCCACAAATGGGCAAGGTGGCTACATAACCCCTGCCGCCTGGGGGGTCCCCACCGCTTCAGAGCGGGGGGCAGAATGAGAAGTGGCCCACAAGTGGGCAAGGTGGCTACATAACCCTTGCCGCCTAGGGGGTCCCCACCGCTTCAGAGCGGGGGGCAAAATCAGAAGTGGCCCACAAATGGGCAAGGTGGCTACATAACCCCTGCCACCTAGGGGTCCCCGCCGCTTCAAAGCGGGGGGCAGAATCAGAAGTGGCCCGTAAAGGGGCAAGGTGGCTACGTAACCCCTGCCGCCTGGGGGGTCCCCACCGCTTCAGAGCGCGGGGTAGAATCAGAAGTGGCCCACAAATGGGCAAGGTGGCTGCATAATCCCTGCCGCCTGGAGGGTCCCCACTGCTTCAGAGCGGGGGGCAGAATCAGAAGTGGCCCGTAAAGGGGCAAGGTGGCTACGTAACCCCTGCCGCCTGGGGGGTCCCCACCGCTTCAGAGCGGGGGGTAGAATCAGAAGTGGCCCACAAATGGGCAAGGTGGCTGCATAATCCCTGCCGCCTGGAGGGTCCCCACTGCTTCAGAGCGGGGGGCAGAATCAGAAGTGGCCCACAAGTGGGCAAGGTGGCTACATAACCCCTGCCGCCTGGGGTGTGCCAACCGCTTCAGACCGGGGGGCAGAATCAGAAGTGGCCCACAAATGGGCAAGGTGGCTACGTAACCCGTGCCGCCTCGGGGGTTCCCCACTGCTTCAGAGCGGGGGGCAGAATCAGAAGTCGCCCACAAATGGGCAAGCTAGCTACATAACCCCTGCCGCCTGGGGGGTGCCAACCGCTTCGGAGCGGGGGGCAGAATCAGAAATGGGCCCACAAATGGGCAAGGTGGCTACATAACCCCTGCCGCCTGGGGGGTCCCCACCGCTTCAGAGCGGGGGGCAGAATGAGAAGTGGCCCACAAGTGGGCAAGGTGGCTACATAACCCTTGCCGCCTAGGGGGTCCCCACCGCTTCAGAGCGGGGGGCAAAATCAGAAGTGGCCCACAAATGGGCAAGGTGGCTACATAACCCCTGCCACCTAGGGGTCCCCGCCGCTTCAAAGCGGGGGGCAGAATCAGAAGTGGCCCGTAAAGGGGCAAGGTGGCTACGTAACCCCTGCCGCCTGGGGGGTCCCCACCGCTTCAGAGCGCGGGGTAGAATCAGAAGTGGCCCACAAATGGGCAAGGTGGCTGCATAATCCCTGCCGCCTGGAGGGTCCCCACTGCTTCAGAGCGGGGGGCAGAATCAGAAGTGGCCCACACGTGGGCAAGGTGGCTACATAACCCCTGCCGCCTGGGGTGTGCCAACCGCTTCAGACCGGGGGGCAGAATCAGAAGTGGCCCACAAATGGGCAAGGTGGCTACGTAACCCGTGCCGCCTCGGGGGTTCCCCACTGCTTCAGAGCGGGGGGCAGAATCAGAAGTCGCCCACAAATGGGCAAGCTAGCTACATAACCCCTGCCGCCTGGGGGGTGCCAGCCGCTTCGGAGCGGGGGGCAGAATCAGAAGTGGCCCACAAATGGGCAAGGTGGCTACATCAACCCTGCCGCCTAGGGGGCCCCCACCGCTTCGGAGCGGGGGGCAGAATCAGAAGTGGCCCGTAAATGGGCAAGGTGGCTACGTAACCCCTGCCGCTTGGGGGGTCCCCACCGCTTCAAAGCGCGGGGCAGAATCAGAAGTGGCCCACAAATGGGCAAGGTGGCTGCATAATCCCTGCCGCCTGGGGGGTCCCCACTGCTTCAGAGCGGCAGGCAGAATCAGAAGTGGCCCACAAGTGGGCAAGGTGGCTACATAACCCCTGCCGCCGGGGGGGTCCCCACCGCTGCAGAGCGAAAGGCAGAATCATAAGTGGCCCACAAGTGGGCAAGGTGGCTACGTAACCCCTGCCGCCTGGGGGGTCCCCACTGCTTCAGAGCGGGGGGCGAATCAGAAGTGGCCCACAAGTGGGCAAGGTGGCTACATAACCCCTGCCGCCTCGGGGTTCCCCACTGCTTCAGAGCGGGGGGCAGAATCAGAAGTCGCCCACAAATGGGCAAGGTGGCTACATAACCCCTGCCGCCTGGGGTGTGCCAACCGCTTCAGACCGGGGGGCAGAATCAGAAGTGGCCCACAAATGGGCAAGGTGGCTACGTAACCCGTGCCGCCTCGGGGGTTCCCCACTGCTTCAGAGCGGGGGGCAGAATCAGAAGTCGCCCACAAATGGGCAAGCTAGCTACATAACCCCTGCCGCCTGGGGGGTGCCAACCGCTTCGGAGCGGGGGGCAGAATCAGAAGTGGCCCACAAATGGGCAAGGTGGCTACATCAACCCTGCCGCCTAGGGGGCCCCCACCGCTTCGGAGCGGGGGGCAGAATCAGAAGTGGCCCGTAAATGGGCAAGGTGGCTACGTAACCCCTGCCGCTTGGGGGGTCCCCACCGCTTCAGAGCGCGGGGCAGAATCAGAAGTGGCCCACAAATGGGCAAGGTGGCTGCATAATCCCTGCCGCCTGGGGGGTCCCCACTGCTTCAGAGCGGGGGGCAGAATCAGAAGTGGCCCACAAGTGGGCAAGGTGGCTACATAACCCCTGCCGCCGGGGGGGTCCCCACCGCTGCAGAGCGAAAGGCAGAATCATAAGTGGCCCACAAGTGGGCAAGGTGGCTACGTAACCCCTGCCGCCTGGGGGGTCCCCACTGCTTCAGAGCGGGGGGCGAATCAGAAGTGGCCCACAAGTGGGCAAGGTGGCTACATAACCCCTGCCGCCTCGGGGTTCCCCACTGCTTCAGAGCGGGGGGCAGAATCAGAAGTCGCCCACAAATGGGCAAGGTGGCTACGTAACCCCTGCCGCCTGGGGGGTGCCAACCGCTTCGGAGCGGGGGGCAGAATCAGAAGTGGCTCACAAGTGGGCAAGGTGGCTACATAACCCCTGCCGCCTGGGGGGTCCCCACCGCTTCAGAGCGGGGGGCAGAATCAGAAGTGGCCCACAAGTGGGCAAGGTGGCTACATAACCCCTGCCACCTAGGGGTCCCCGTCGCTTCAGAGCGGGGGGCAGAACCAGAAGTGGCCCCCAAGTGGGCAAGGTGGCTACATAACCCCTGCCGCCTAATGGGTCCCCACCGCTTCAGAGCGGGGGGCAGAATCAGAAGTGGCCCACAAGTGGGCAAGGTGGCTACATAACCCCCGCCGCCTTGGGGGTCCCCAACCCCTCAGAGCAAGGGGCAGAATCAGAAGTCACCCAGAAACGGGCAAGGTGGCTACATAACCCCTGCCGCATGGGGGGTCCCCTACACTTCAGAGCGGGGGGCAGAATCAGAAGTGGCCCACAAATGGGCAAGGTGGCTACATCACCCCTGCCGCCTTGAGGGTGCCAACCTCTTCAGAGCGGGGGGCAGAATCAGAGGTGGCCCACAAGTGGGCAAGGTGGCTACATCACCCCTGCCGCCTGGGGGGTCCCCACCGCTTCACAGCGGGGGGCAGAATCAGAAGTGGCCCACAAATGGGCAAGGTGGCTACATCACCCCTGCCGCCTGGGGGGTCCCCACCGCTTCACAGCGGGGGGCAGAATCAGAAGTGGCCCACAAATGGGCAAGGTGGCTACATCACCCCTGCCGCCTGGGGGGTGCCAACCGCTTCAGAGCGGGGGGCAGAATCAGAAGTGGCCCACGACTGGGCAAAGTGGCTACATAACCCCTGCTGCCTGGGGGGTCCCCACCGCTTGAGAGAGGGGGGCAGAATCAGAAGTGGCCCACAAGTGGGCAAGGTGCCTACATAACCCCTGCCGCCTGGGGGGTGCCAACCGCTTCAGACCGGGGGGCAGAATCAGAAGTCGCCCAGAAATGGGCAAGGTGGCTACATAACCCCTGCCGCCTGGGGGGTGCCAACCGCTTCAGAGCGGGGGGCAGAATTAGAAGTGGCCCACAAGTGGGCAAGGTGGCTACATAACCCCTGCCGCCTAGGGGTTCCCCACCGCTTCAGAGCGGGGGGCAGAATCAGAACTGGCCCACAAATGGGCAAGGTGGCTACATAACCCCTGCCACCTAGGGGTCCCCACCGCTTCAGAGCGGGGGGCAGAATCAGAAGTGGCCCGTAAATGGGCAAGGTGGCTACGTAACCCCTGCCGCTTGGGGGGTCCCCACCGCTTCAGAGCGCGGGGCAAAATCAGAAGTGGCCCACAAATGGGCAAGGTGGCTACATAACCCCTGCCGCCTGGGGGGTCCCCACCGCTTCAGAGCGGGGGGCAGAATCAGAAGTGGCCCGTAAAGGGGCAAGGTGGCTACGTAACCCCTGCCGCCTGGGGGGTCCCCACCGCTTCAGAGCGGGGGGCAGAATCAGAAGTGGCTCACAAGTGGGCAAGGTGGCTACATAACCCCTGCCGCCTGGGGGGTCCCCACCGCTTCAGAGCGGGGGGCAGAATCAGAAGTGGCCCACAAGTGGGCAAGGTGGCTACATAACCCCTGCCGCCTAGGGGTTCCCCACCGCTTCAGAGCGGGGGGCAGAATCAGAACTGGCCCACAAATGGGCAAGGTGGCTACATAACCCCTGCCACCTAGGGGTCCCCACCGCTTCAGAGCGGGGGGCAGAATCAGAAGTGGCCCGTAAATGGGCAAGGTGGCTACGTAACCCCTGCCGCTTGGGGGGTCCCCACCGCTTCAGAGCGCGGGGCAAAATCAGAAGTGGCCCACAAATGGGCAAGGTGGCTACATAACCCCTGCCGCCTGGGGGGTCCCCACCGCTTCAGAGCGGGGGGCAGAATCAGAAGTGGCCCGTAAAGGGGCAAGGTGGCTACGTAACCCCTGCCGCCTGGGGGGTCCCCACCGCTTCAGAGCGGGGGGCAGAATCAGAAGTGGCTCACAAGTGGGCAAGGTGGCTACATAACCCCTGCCGCCTGGGGGGTCCCCACCGCTTCAGAGCGGGGGGCAGAATCAGAAGTGGCCCGTAAATGGGCAAGGTGGCTACGTAACCCCTGCCGCTTGGGGGGTCCCCACCGCTTCAGAGCGCGGGGCAAAATCAGAAGTGGCCCACAAATGGGCAAGGTGGCTACATAACCCCTGCCGCCTGGGGGGTCCCCACCGCTTCAGAGCGGGGGGCAGAATCAGAAGTGGCCCGTAAAGGGGCAAGGTGGCTACGTAACCCCTGCCGCCTGGGGGGTCCCCACCGCTTCAGAGCGGGGGGCAGAATCAGAAGTGGCTCACAAGTGGGCAAGGTGGCTACATAACCCCTGCCGCCTGGGGGGTCCCCACTGCTTCACAGCGGGGGGCAGAACCAGAAGTGGCCCCCAAGTGGGCAAGGTGGCTACATAACCCCTGCCGCCTAATGGGTCCCCACCGCTTCAGAGCGGGGGGCAGAATCAGAAGTGGCCCACAAGTGTGCAAGGTGGCTACATAACCCCCGCCGCCTTGGGGGTCCCCACCCCTTCAGAGCAAGGGGCAGAATCAGAAGTCACCCAGAAACGGGCAAGGTGGCTACATAACCCCTGCCGCCTGGGGGGTGCCCTACACTTCAGAGCGGGGGGCAGAATCAGAAGTGGCCCACAAATGGGCAAGGTGGCTACATCACCCCTGCCGCCTTGAGGGTGCCAACCTCTTCAGAGCGGGGGGCAGAATCAGAGGTGGCCCACAAGTGGGCAAGGTGGCTACATCACCCCTGCCGCCTGGGGGGTCCCCACCGCTTCACAGCGGGGGGCAGAATCAGAAGTGGCCCACAAATGGGCAAGGTGGCTACATCACCCCTGCCGCCTGGGGGGTCCCCACCGCTTCACAGCGGGGGGCAGAATCAGAAGTGGCCCACAAATGGGCAAGGTGGCTACATCACCCCTGCCGCCTGGGGGGTGCCAACCGCTTCAGAGCGGGGGGCAGAATCAGAAGTGGCCCACAACTGGGCAAAGTGGCTACATAACCCATGCTGCCTGGGGGGTCCCCACCGCTTGAGAGAGGGGGGCAGAATCAGAAGTGGCCCACAAGTGGGCAAGGTGCCTACATAACCCCTGCCGCCTGGGGGGTGCCAACCGCTTCAGACCGGGGGGCAGAATCAGAAGTCGCCCAGAAATGGGCAAGGTGGCTACATAACCCCTGCCGCCTGGGGGGTGCCAACCGCTTCAGAGCGGGGGGCAGAATTAGAAGTGGCCCACAAGTGGGCAAGGTGGCTACATAACCCCTGCCGCCTAGGGGTTCCCCACCGCTTCAGAGCGGGGGGCAGAATCAGAACTGGCCCACAAATGGGCAAGGTGGCTACATAACCCCTGCCACCTAGGGGTCCCCACCGCTTCAGAGCGGGGGGCAGAATCAGAAGTGGCCCGTAAATGGGCAAGGTGGCTACGTAACCCCTGCCGCTTGGGGGGTCCCCACCGCTTCAGAGCGCGGGGCAAAATCAGAAGTGGCCCACAAATGGGCAAGGTGGCTACATAACCCCTGCCGCCGGGGGGGTCCCCACCGCTTCAGAGCGGGGGGCAGAATCAGAAGTGGCCCACAAGTGGGCAAGGTGGCTACGTAACCCCTGCCGCCTGGGGTGTGCTAACCGCTTCAGACCGGGGGGCAGAATCAGAAGTGGCCCACAAATGGGCAAGGTGGCTCCGTAACAGCTGCCGCCTCGGGGTTCCCCACTGCTTCAGAGCGGGGGGCAGAATCAGAAGTCGCCCACAAATGGGCAAGCTAGCTACATAACCCCTGCCGCCTGGGGGGTCCCCACCGCTTCAGAGCGGTGGGCAGAATCAGAAGTGGCCCACAAATGGGTAAGGTGGCTACATCAACTCTGCCGCCTAGGAGGCCCCCACCGCCTCAGAGCGGGGGGCAGAATCAGATGTGGCCCACAAGTGGGCAAGTTGGCTACATAACCCCTGCCGCCCGGGGGGTCCCCACTGCTTCAGAGCGGGGGGCAGAATCAGAAGTGGCCCACAAGTGGGCAAGGTGGCTACATAACCCCTGCCGCCGGGGGGGTCCCCACCGCTGCAGAGCGGGAGGCAGAATCATAAGTGGCCCACAAGTGGGCAAGGTGGCTACGTAACCCCTGCCGCCTGGGGGGTCCCCACCGCTTCAGAGCGGCAGGCAGAATCAGAAGTGGCCCACAAATGGGCAAGGTGGCTACATCAACCCTGCCGCCTAGGGGGCCCCTACCGCTTCAGAGCAGGGGGCAGAATCAGAAGTGGCCCACAAATGGGCAATGTGGCTACATAACCCCTGCCGCCTAGGGGGCCCCCACCGCTTCAGAGCGGGGGGCAGAATCAGATGTGGCCCACAAGTGGGCAAGTAGGCTACATCACCCCTGCCGCATGGGGGGTCCCCACTGCTTCAGAGCGGGGGGCAGAATCATATGTGGGCCCACAAGTGGGCAAGGTGGCTACATAACCCCTGCCGCCTGGGGGGTCCCCACTGCTTCACAGCGGGGGGCAGAATCAGAAGTGGCCCACAAATGGGCAAGGTGGCTACATAACCCCTGCCGTCTGGGGGGTCCCCACCGCTTCAGAGCGGGTGGCAGAATCAGAAGTGGCCCACAAGTGGGCAAGGTGGCTACATAACCCCTGCCGCCTGGGGGGTCCCCACCGCTTCAGAGCGGGGGGCAGAATCAGAAGTGGCCCACAAATGGGCAAGGTGGCTACATAACCCCTGCCGCCTCAGGGTTCCCCACTGCTTCAGAGCGGGGGGCAGAATCAGAAGTGGCCCACAAATGGGCAAGGTGGCTACGTAACCCCTGCCGCCTGGGGGCTGCCAACCGCTTCAGAGCGGGGGGGAGAATCAGAAGTGGCCCACAAGTGGGCAAGGTGGCTACATAACCCCTGCCGCCTGGGGGGTCCCCACCGCTTCAGAGCGGGGGGCAGAATCAGAAGTGGCCCACAAGTGGGCAAGTTGGCTACATAACCCCTGCCGCTTGGGGGGTCCCCACCGCTTCACAGCGGGGGGCAGAAGGAGAAGTGGCCCAGAAGTGGGCAAGGTGGCTACATAACCCCTGCCGCCCGGGGGGTCCCCACCGCTTCAGAGCAAGGGGCAGAATCAGAAGTCGCCCAGAAATGGGCAAGGTGGCTACGTAACCCCTGCCGCCTGGGGGGTCCCCTAAGCTTCAGAGCGGGGGGCAGAATCAGAAGTGGCACACAAGTGGGCAAGGTGGCCCACAAGTGGGCAAAGTGGCTACATAACCCCTGCCGCCTGGGGGGTCCCCACCGCTTCAGAGCGGGGGGCAGAATCAGAAGTGGCCCACAAGTGGGCAAGGTGGCTACATAACCCCTGCCGCCTGGGGGGTCCCCACCGCTTCAGAGCGGGGGGCAGAATCAGAAGTGGCCCACAAGTGGGCAGTGTGGGCCGAGACGGCAGGGGTTACGTAGCCACTGTGCCCACATGTAGGCCATTTCTGATTTTGTCCCCCGGTGCAAAGCATTGGGGACCCCCGAGGGGGCACGGGTTAGGTAGCCACTGTGCCCACATGTGGGCCATTTCTGATTTTGTCCCCCGTGCAGAGCGTTGGGGACCCCTAAGGCGGCAGGGGTTAGGTAGCCACTGTGCCGCTACACAACCCCTGCCGCCCGGGGGGTGCCAACCGCTTCAAAGCGGGGGGCAGAATCAGAAGTGGCCCACAAGTGGGCAAGGTGGCTACATAAC
Organism: Eutreptiella sp. 'Long Island Sound 2002'; assembly: GCA_964036045.1. NCBI lineage: Eukaryota > Euglenozoa > Euglenophyceae > Eutreptiales > Eutreptiaceae > Eutreptiella > Eutreptiella sp. 'Long Island Sound 2002'. Next base: position 8,486,977 of record OZ038391.1, read on the forward strand.
CCCTGCTACCTGGTGGGTCCCCACCGCTTCAGAGCGGGGGGCAGAATCAGAAATGGCCCACAAGTGGGCAAGGTGGCTACATAACCCCTGCTGCCTGGGGGGTCCCCACCGCTTCAGAGCGGGAGGCAGAATCAGAAGTGGCCCACAAGTGGGCAAGGTGGCTACATAACCCCTGCCGCCTGGGGGGTCCCCACCGCTTCAGAGCGGGGGGCAGAATCAGAAATGGCCCAGAAGTGGGCAAGGTGGCTACATAACCCCTGCCGCCTGGGGGGTCCCCACCGCTTCAGAGCGGGGGGCAGAATCAGAAGTGGCCCACAAGTGGGCAAGGTGGCCCGAGACGGCAGGGGTTACGTAGCCGCTGTGCCCACATGTAGGCCATTTCTGATTTTGTCCCCCGGTGCAGAGCATTGGAGACCCCCGAGGGGGCACGGGTTAGGTAGCCACTGTGCCCACATGTGGGCCATTTCTGATTTTGTCCCCCGTGCAGAGCGTTGGGGACCCCTGAGGCGGCAGGGGTTAGGTAGCCACTGTGCCGCTACATAACCCCTGCCGCCTGGGGGGTGCCAACCGCTTCAGAGCGGGGGGCATAATCAGAAGTGGCCCACAAGTGGGCAAGGTGGCTACATAACCCCTGCCGCCTGGGGGGTCCCCACCGCTTCAGAGCAGGGGGCAGAATCAGAAGTGGCCCACAAGTGGGCAAGGTGGCTACATAACCCCTGCCACCTAGGGGGTCCCCACCGCTTCAGAGCGGGGGGCAGAATCAGAAGTGGCCCACAAGTGGGCAAGGTGGCTACATAACCCCTGCCGCCTGGGGGGTCCCCACCGCTTCAGAGCGGGGGGCAGAATCAGAAGTGGCCCGCAAGTGGGCAAGGTGGCTACATAACCCCTACCGCCTTGGGGGTCCCCACCGCTGCAGAGCGGGGGGCAGAATCAGAAGTGGCCCACAAATGGGCAAGGTGGCTACATAACCCCTGCCGCCTGGGGGGTCCCCACCGCTTCAGGGCGGGGGGCAGAATCAGAAGTGGCCCACAAACGGGCAAGGTTGTTGTTGTTGTTGTTGTTGTAAACACGGCAAGCATCAAAATAAAATAACAATGATTGGTACCAAGCTTTACCACGTTGCCACTGTACCGGCAGCACCGCCGCAGCATCTTTCTGTAAATCAGATTTTTGTAGCTTTGAACTCTTGCACATTCAATTCTTGAATTTTTTTGGTCATCAAACCACCGGTTTTGGGATTTGTGTTTCGATTAAAGTTTGTAGTACTGAACATGCCAAAAGAACCTGTTTCTTTAAACAAAATTTGCTGCATTTTTATAATGTTATTAAAAAAAAGCCACACATCATTGGTATTCAAAATGGTCTCTTTTATCTTAGCAGTCCGTTTGGGCAAGTGTATTGCATTCAAGTGTATAAACGAAGTTGGCAACACATCTTGAGGCTGGTTTGCAAAAAATAGGACGGTAGGTTCACACGCTGTTGTTGAAATGATCGTTGATTGGCATCAAACATCTCGAATCACCACGTGTACCTAACCTTGGGGCACGGCATGCAACAACACGGCATACTCCCGTAGTACAATGACCTCCATGAACTTTGTCAATGTTGGAATATCGTCATGAAAACGAATTTGAACTTGCTGTTGAACAAACAAATAAACATAACTTCAATGCCCCATGCTTTAGATGTATAGATAAATAACATCAATAATAAAATCAATAGCTTTTCTTGGCAAAACCTATCTCTCCCCGGTTTGCCCTCATCCCTCTTATGAGTCACGCCATGACCCCAACATCGCAAAGACAGCGCGCCAATACAAATACGTAGATTGTCACCCAATTCTCATATGAATTACCAGCTAGCCACTTTTTCCCATTGCACATTTTCTCTAACGACAACAGGTCATCGAACATGCACACTTCAACTTCGTTTCGCATGCATAGTATGCATTGCATATCCCTAAATAGCAAGCCCCTCACTTCCGTGTCGTTGCAATTAATGCATGTTGGTGCGATACCATGATTTCGGCTTTGCAAATTTACCTCATATTTGTCCGACATGATAACATGAAAGTTCATGCATGAATCGAGGTTTATGGATTCCATAATGCCATGTATGAAGCTCGGGGTGGCACTCCCTTTGACCATCGTCAATATACAGGTCACGGTTATACTATGCTCGTCCCATTGTTTCACCAATTGCTGCCCGTAGGTGGGGGTATGAAATAAAAAAGCGACTTTTAGATTGCCACCAAAAGCTTCAAACACAGGAAAGTTGTGCAACATAGCATGTAATTTCAATACAATGTAAACTTTGTTTACTCCGTAACTTCATGTTTACCGTAGCAAACCAAAAGTGCGATCGAGGTATGCCAGCAACTATTAACATCCAATTTGCATAACTTTACACTCTCTTTAAAATGGCTGATTTCAATATCACAAATCTTAATTTTGGTGTTTAGAAACCCAAAGTGCAAGTGGTCATTGATTGCTTCTTGAAACCACATGTTCGTAAAGCTGAAAAACGTACCAAAGCAACCAAACAGAAGCACAATGAACAGAAAACGGCAAGAGAACCCGCTTCCACCGAGCGACAGAAGAGAATGAAAAGAAAAACTGAAACCTTGGGAATCCCTTGGACATCGCACTCGCATAAAAGCACTCCCGAAAAGAAACCAGTCAACCAAAATGCGCACAACACTCTTTGCGCCATACAATCAAATGTGTTGATGAAAATGTTGCTTTGATTCCACTCACCTTGGAATCTTTTAATAAATCTCAATCATCCCAATCCTCAAAAACTTCCCCACAACCTTTTCAACTCACCTCGTGGGCATTGTTCTTTTGTCCATCCTCTTTGCCAAAGCAGCGTTCTCAATTAGGGTCTGGAACCTGGTACTTTTGAAAATAACCAGTTTTTAACGATTATTTTCATAAAAACAACCGGTTTTGCCAATCAATAGTTTTCAAAATCACCGGTTTTCCGATTAATTGTCGTTCACTACCCAATTCTTGCCATCCATTATAATGAGGCCATATGAGTTGGGGCGCAAAGGTCCGAAATACCTGTAAACACGTATTTCACCATTCACCATCACATACATGGGACACCCGGCTGGGCATGTTCAATTTGGGCTCCCATTGCCTCTGTTCCGCCCTCTCAGCACGACAACAACACTATATACACAGCTTGCATCCCTACCGCGCCCTGCAGCCCACGTGTGTGTGTGGGGAGGGCGGGGGGGGGGGGGGGGCTGACTGTGGATCTAAATATCGATACGTATGTGCGAGAGCAAGGGACACATACATTCCTATGACGTGGATTGTGGGTGATGGATGCGCCACATGCGTCACTTTTCTGGTATTTACTCACCTTGCAGCATAGGTTACAAATCAGGGAGGGGGCGCATGGTCCGTGGCCTACAGCGGCAGCTCAAAGATGCCACTTCAGACAGGACCAAAACCTTCGCTGGGCACGGGGGTTTGGAGGTTGTATAGGAAGTGTTTGTATCACGTTGCCACAGGCATTCATAGCTCAATCCGTCCGTAGTATTGCAAGTTTCTCTGGAACGCAGCCGTGATACTGACAGGATCTTGCATTATAAGGAGGAACATTGGGGGGCACGTTCTTCACATTGGGGACAGCTCATCACTGATCCCAACAGATTCCCAAAGAAGAAATTGGCCCGCCAAAAAGCCTATGCGACAATCAAATGCAACAATGTTTGGGCATGTCCTTTCTATTGGCATCAGCACAGCAACTGCCAGCTCATCCCAGTGGGTGGGGGACAGAGACTGAGAGAGAGGGGGGATGGGAAAGAAAGAGACAAAGAGAGACAGAGAGGGGGGGGGGGGGGGAGCGAGTTTGGGGAGGAGAGGGACGAATGGACTCAGTGAGTGAGTGAGAGAGGGGGGGAGTGAGCGAGGGAAGGACATGTACACTGAAGAACGCCTGCAAAGCATTTTAAGCCAATACTCACGGCGCATGGCAGGCACGGTAGCACAAGCCTCTTCCCGAGGCAGGGGCACAAAGGTGCAGAGGGCAATGTGGTATCCAATTGCGGTGAGCGTAAGCGCCACAGCGCCAGCCGGGCACCCAGTCAGGCAGTCGCCTGCACCCCTGCAGGCTCCCCTCGCGGTCAGATTTCACTGGCATACATCTCATCGATCAGGCATCGATAGTGGTCGCGGCAGCCCTTGCGGTTGATTTTCATGGACGTGGTCAGCAGCCCGTTCCCAGGGGTCCACTCGTCCGCGACCACGCGCACACGTTTCACGAACTCCTGTTTGGGCGCATTGGCTTCCGCCTGGAGGCGGTCGAAATCTGCCAGAATCGCGCGGTGCAGGTCGCTGTCCTTCAGGAGAGTCCCGAAATCCAGGTCAGTTTTATCATTCTGGGCCGCCCACTTCAGCAGCTGCGGCTTGTTTGCCTGCATTATCACTACCACAAAATCTTCTGTCGGCTCTGCCGTGCAAAAGATCCTGAACAGAGGATCAATGGTCGGTACATGGTGAGACGACAGAGTCGCATGCTCGGGGTCTAAGTTTGGGTGAGCAAAATGTGACTGCACACTTGGGCCCTGGTTCCACCACCCACCACCACCCACCATCACCGCCACAGTTCGGGGACACAAATGTTCAGCCATTGAGCTCAAAAATCACATGATTCTGCCAAGGTGCAAAAAGTCTGCGGCCAGGATCGAACCCACGACCCATTCGCCCGCCTGCACAACCCCTCTAGAAAGCAGAATATAACCTAAACATTAGATCAAAAATGCTGTCATTTGTTGCCTCATTCAGATTCTGGCGGTCCAGGGCGTAATTGCCAAGTTGGTTAGGGACCCCGCAGAATTAGTTCGGTTTTGGCACAAAACAGGCTTTTTCCCTCCAAAACAGCCCCACAAACCCCTCAAAACGGCCAGGCTAAGAGAACGTCATATGCTGCGACCGGCTTGCCTTGGCCGTGTCGAAGGATATTTCACCCTCTAACGGCACCACATGTCCGAGAAATGACCACAAGAGGGTCCAAATGGCCCAGAATCCCCCAGTTTTGGCCGCACAGCCCCAAAACCAAAGAATGGGCCGTATCTCAGGGTGCGTGGCGCAAACTCCGATACCAAGGGCACCTAGTCCACCCAAAAACCCCACTTTTGGTGGTTCCCACCCCTCAGAATGAGGATTTGGATTTTCAACACAGGTGGTTCCCACCCCTCAGAATGAGGATTTGGATTTTCAACACACCCATGCACATCAACAGTGGTTTGCCCATTGGGAAAAGATGAAAATCACCAAGGACAAACAGTAATAATGCGGCCGATTTAGGTAAAGTGTGTCCACCCCAACTTGGGGCCACCTTGAATCGTCACCTGGGCACACCACACGTACAGCCATGGCGTGGGCACGTCATGTGCACTGCAGGAACAACGCATGTACAGCATGGGCACAAGCTCTCGGCCCATACCCGGAAGGCACTGCAAAGCTCGAGGGCTGGCAACGCATCTCAATGGCCTCGGTGGCCACGTACTCACCAGCCGCGAGTTTGATCAGGTTCTTCTTGCGATCCAAGATCTGGAGCTCCCCATTCTCGTCCCATTGGCCGATATCTCCGCTGCGGAGGAAGCCGTCAGGCGAGAAGCACTCTGCATTGAGGTCTGGGCGCTTGAAGTAGCCCTGCATCACATTGGCCCCACGGAAACAGATCTCGCCTTGACCCTTCTCGAGGGTGTAGCCCATCTCCGGCACGGGCTCCAACCGGATCTCGCAACACGGCGCAGGAGCGCCTACGACGCCATGGGACCGGGGGCGCCAGGCCCACTGGCAGGTCCCAGCCGCCGCCGTCTCGGTCATACCGTAGCCCTGGATGACGCGCGTGCAGAACACCAGCTCCATGAACTCTTGCGTCGAGGGCGTCAGCGGCGCGCCCCCCGCGACCAGGAGCTGCAGCTCCCCACCCAACATCTCTTTGAAGTTGTTGAAGAGCCACCGATCGATGAGCCGCGCGGATTGGCCTCCCTTCAGAGCAGCGGCAGATCGTAGGCGGTGCAGTAGATTATGGGCGGTGGGGCAACGACAACAGTTTCATGATGAAAACAGCAACCTCGGCGAAGGCAGAAGACACGCGCACTCTGCGAACACAACAGCGGGACCTCAGGGGCTTCTTCTTCGTCCGAACTGCCCAGTCAAATGCCCGGGCGGCCAGCGCCCCTTTACCCTCGATCGACTGCAGAACGCCCTTTCGGATGGTGTCGAAGATGCGCGGCACGCCGACCATAATCGCGGGCCTGATGGCCTTGAGATCTCCGTGGGGTCGGCACGTCTGGTCCGTCAAGTGCCAGGGATGGCCGTACCCGATGCCACAGCCGAGCGACATGAAGCATTGCTGGCACACGAATTCGAACACGTGGGCCATGGGCAGGAAAGCGGCGTACGTGAGCCGATGCCCCTCGTCCTCGCCCAGGAAAGGGATGCAGTCCAGAAACGCCGCCACGGAGGCGAGAATGTTGCGGTGCGACAACTGCACCCCCTTCGACCGCTCTACGGTCCCCGAATTGTACATGATCAGGGCCATGTCGTCAGGGTCCACGTGCACGGCCGGGAGGGCATCGTACTGGCCGGCGATTCGGGACTGTTGGAAAATCGCATGCAATTGCATCACAGGATTGCAGATGTGCACCGCTGCGTGGGGGGAAGCGAGGGGCCAGGGGCAGGTATGGCAGACATCTTAAAGATCTAACACCGAAATCACCGGCCAGTGTCAAAAGGGTAAAAAACGGTGGGGGAAAAAGGCTGAAAAGGGGACCAAAAAAGTGGGGGGAAGTGGAAACAACTTTCAACCAAAATTGCAGAAGCAAAATCTGCAGGAAGTGATAACGATGTGGGGGTGGCCGATGCCAAAAAAAAATCAACACATTTCTGCACGTTTCCAACGTTTTCCTCCATTGTGCCCAAGTGAAACATTTTCCCACGTCGAGCCTCAATAAAATTCTTTGGCTCATTGAGCAGGCCAGTCCAAAAATGTGCGTCACATGCCGTCCAAACGTACTGGGATTTTCTGATGCTGTGTACACCAAAGCTCGGGCAGACACGCTTTAGAATGGTGCGCGGGTTTGGGTCCCTGGAACACTTGCAGCGCAGGACAGGGCAGCCACAAGAGAAACATAATCACGTTGATCAGCTGCCGTGTCACATGACATGTCATCAACGACAATCAAACCCTGAAGAGGAATCAGCTGCTGGTGCTGCTGGTGCTGCTGGTGCTGCTGAAGATGACCCTGATGAGCTTGAGACACTGATGTACCCGAAAGCGCTCATGGTTGTCTGGATTGAGACTGTTCTCACCACAGCAACTATGCGCCTCAAATTGCTTTTTCCTGGCAACTCAGTAGCACCAGAAGGTGTGATCACGCCCAGCAACGAAGCTGAAGGATTTCGTAAATGAGGGCCACAACCAGGTGAAGAAGGCCCAGGCAATGCCTCTTCCTCGACATCAATGCAGCAACAGCACAAAGCGGTCACAGGGGCTCATGTGTGTCTTTTTCCCGCAACACCACGATCATATTAAGGAGGGGCTCAGGGCAAAGGGTAACTTAAACTCTCCCGAGAATCCATCCTACGCACGGGAGTGGTTTGGACCTAAACAGCTCTCCTTCGCACACACATACACTGTCCGGTCTGAGTGCGCAAGGACTGAGGTACAACTATGTTTGAAAGCCTCATGATGCCCCTGGTCCAGATTGTCGGAGTGCATTGCCTGGCTTCTCATGCTCGTATGTGCGGCGTAAATTCTATTCAATAAACCTCTCGCTCAACCCTCCTTGGGACCCCGTCCCCTCCCAGGCATACCTTAGAAGAGAAATTCTGAAGCCCCCGCCCTGGTCTAACCCCTGCAGGCACATCCCCCTCTCCCTTCCAAAGCAGTCCTTTACTGAGAAGAGGAAGGGCAGAGTGCTGGGCATTATGGGTATGGTTTGGGGAGCAATGGATGGAAACTGGGAAGGCCGTGTCGGGAATGGGTGGGGGCTAAGTGTGTGTTGCGGTCAACGTGATTCGGGTTTTTCGTTCCTGGTCCAAGATTTATGTTGTGCTTCTGGTGAAGGTGCGGTTTATAGCGGATTGGGCAGGATTCGCAGCGTGTGGATATCGCAGTCCATCCACCATGTGCGAGGACGCCAGTAGGTGGTGGGGAATGAGAGAACAGCAACTGAGGAAAGGAAGGCTCGTCTCCTCCTTGAACGTGCGAACGCCCCTGACGAATGCAGACACCCATTGTACCTGTGCGTCCGTGAGCAGATCCGAGTATTTGTTGACCACGAGTGTGCGGCCGAATTTCGTCAATTTTGCCCTCACGGCGTCGACGTTCGCCAGCCACGTAGGCTCGGGGGTGGGGCTGCCCACTTCCTGGTCGGTGTAGATGATGGTGTGGAGCTTGGGGCAGTGCTCTACAAGACCCAAGATGACCTGCATTTTGCCAGTGGATGTCAGCAGGACCTCCGCGTTCGTCTCCTGCAGGGTTTCCTGCAGCACCTGCAGAGCGTTACGCCCAGCCGTGGCACAAGGGTGTCTTCTTTAGGCCCCCGTCCTCCCTCCCTTTTCTGTGCCAACTCATCCGGTTCGAATTTGGGATTTTGATATCGGCGGTTGTGATCACTGAGCCACCAATAATCGGGGTACCCGAAAGCAGATGGGGCGGGGTAGGAAGGTAGGGTGGTAGTGAACCATATTGGCAAAGCAGCACAGGAAAAGGCAACGTGCGGAATCCTGAAGCAGCGCCTGGCCTTACTATCAGCCCATGGGCCAGCCAGCAGACTCTAGTTGTACTGCCCTCTCCCCGCCCTCCCTCCTCCGCTGCCATGTGAGCTAGGTACGCATCCACACAAATGGACGTCCCATGTTCAGAGTCGCTGGCATTCCTCATTGGAGGTGAGCAATGACGCTGGTCACCAAACCACTCCCACTCAGTCGGCCACGCAGGGCGAAGCGTGCTGTCTCTTACGTCCGCAAGCAACGGCCAGAACCAGGGTGCTGGGGAGCGGGGTTGGGATTCTCTGTCCAGATCGAGGTGTCCGAGGCCACAACGGTCCCATTGGACCGTTTCAACACCAACACAACACACACCTCGGCCCCTAATGTGGCGTAGCAAGTGACGACGGTGATGCCCTGGCGAAACGCCGCGTGCGAGCACACCGACCACTCGGGCCGCGTCTCATCAAAGATCGCGAAGAATCCACCCTTTTTGAGGCCGCACTCCAATAACACTTGAGACATGCAACGCACATCTACGTCCACCTCTCCGTAGGTCCGCCACTGCATGTCCTCCTTCGTGGGCACATCAAGCTTACCCCGCTTCTCCCATGCGATGACCGGTCGCCATCCGTGGCACTTGTTTTTTCTGTACACCTGGTTTGAAAACAATTGGTCTCTCCGACATTGAACGCGACTCTCTTTCTCTCGGAGGGGGTTGAGGTCCAAGCAGGCAAGCACGAAGAAAAACATTGTCCATAGAAATGCAGTCAAGCAAGCTACACATAGAGATGGTCGTGCATTATGTGCACGTGTCACATTGCGAAATTGAAGACTAAGGGTTCTTCATCCTCGTCCCCATCTTTCGCTTCCCTCGCATGGCCTCCACACTCTCATACACCACACACGTAACAATCATGTGTAATACACATGTGACGAATATGCGTGAAAAAATAGATGCGCACAAGCATTGGAGCCGACTGCAAACTCTTGCATGGGCCAAAGAACATGAGCCAATTCCCCTGGATCACTAGCCGCACACCCCCAACAGTGATCAGGTGCCCGAGCACCGTACGGGTCTATGAACACTGTGGCTGCTGTCACCACGGGTCACCGACCGTGTTTCTGGCCGCCAACATGGCCTCCACATTCTCACACACTACACACGTGACGATCATGTGCAATACATATGTGACGAATATTCGTGACAACCTAGATACGCACAAGGATTGAAGCCGGCTGCGAACTCTTGCACATGTCATTACAGGGGGGGGGGGGGGGGATTTAGTACGGGAAAATTTTTGCCCAGAAAAATTCCGCCGGGGAAAAATTCCGCCACAATCGATGGGAAAAATTGCGCCACACTTTTCCATGGTGAAGGGCAAGGCCTAAGGTCGGCTCTCCTTACACCACTTGAGGAAAAGGTGTGATGAGGGTCTAGTTTGCTCAGGTCCACATAGTTCCCCGCACTGCTAGTGGCATCCAAATTATTGATTGCTCCCAGCCGCTGACCCTGGTCGTAACTCCCCAATTAGGAGTCCCCGGGCCTTGCTCTTTATCTTTTTGCCATTCCTTTTGGGTATTTTTTGCTGTGGCCCCCCAAATATTTTTCTTGAAACATTGTCAGGCAGTTCGCAGAAAACAGATTGCCAACCAAAAGGTTTCGGTCTGGAAAAAGATGTGCAACAGAATGTGGACGTCGTCATCCAGGTACTGGGCTGCAGCTGCCTTTGCCGAACAGCGACCTACAGAGAACACAGTGTCAGTTGACACTGCGCTCACTATTGACTAGTAACTACATGTGGTAGGCAGCCTGAAGTGCCCTGAAGGATAGAACCCTGTGTTGATCGCAGCGGTATTCACAGCAGCCAAGCACACAACACAGATTGGAACCAGACCATCCATCCACATGCCGTATTTAATTCTGCACCCCTCTCCCCCGATCATACCCCCCCCCAGCACAGTAACCCCTGCCGCCTGGGGGGTCCCCACTGCTTCAGAGCAGGGGGCAGAATCAGATGTGGCCCACAAGTGGGCACAGTGGCTACAAAACTCTTGCCGCCTGGGGGTGCCCACCGCTTCAGAGCGGGGGGCAGAATCAGAAGTGGCCCACAAGTGGGCAAGGTGGCCACATAACCCCTGCCGCCTGGGAGGTTCCCACCGCTTCAGAGCGGGGGGCAGTATCAGAAGTGGCCCACAAGTGGGCAAGGTGGCTACATAACCCATGCCGCCTGGGGGGTCCCCACCGCTTCAGAGCAGGGGGCAGAATCAGAAGTGGCCCAGAAATGGGCACAGTGGCTACGTAACCCCTGCCGTCTCGGGGGTCCCCACCGCTTCAGAGCGGGGGGCAGAATCAGAAGTCGCCCACAAGTGGGCAAGGTGGCTACATAACCCCTGCCGCCTGGGGGGTCCCCACCGCTTCAGAGCGTGGGGCAGAATCGGATGTGGCCCACAAGTGGGCAAGGTGGCTACATCACCCCTGCCGCCTTGGGGGTCCCCACCGCTTCAGAGCGGGGGGCAGAATCAGATGTGGCCCACAAGTGGGCAAGGTGGCTACGTAACCACGGTTTTTCATAGAAACGTGATTGGGCTGCCCCGGATGAAACGTGATTTAACGTGATTTAACGTGATTTAACGTGATTTAACGTGATTTAACGTGATTTTTAACGTGATTTCTGGGTTGCAATTCCATGCTGCTATGTGGATTCTGGACATGGTAAACCCATGTACACCAATCTCATTCATGAGCCCTGTCCTTGGGAGCATGTAACACAGGGCAATGCACTGGACAGGTTTGTAGGAGACAATTCTCAGTCCACCAAAATTTCTTCACACATTTGAATGCTACAGGAACAGTACAGATGAGATATTGGATGCGAGAAACAACCTAAATACATCAGTCCTTAGTGAAGCGCTGCTCCACATCCCCATTGAAAAACATGGCCGCCCCCCCTGGTTGGGGCAGAATGAAAAGTGATTTAACGTGATGTAACGTGGTTTAACGTGATTTGGCAAGTCGGCTCAAAACGTGGTAAAACGTGATTTAACGTACCACGTTTCAATGAAAAACCTTGACGTAACCCTTGCCGCCTGGGGGGTCCTCATCGCTTCAGAGCGGGGGGCAGTATCAGAAGTGGCCCACAAGTGGGCAAGGTGGCTACATAACCCCTGCCGCCTGGGGGGTCCCCATTGCTTCAGAGCAGGGGGCAGAATCAGATGTGGCCCACAAGTGGGCAAGGTGGCTACATCACCCCTGCCGCCTGGGGGGTCCCCAGCGCTTCAGAGCGGGGGGCAGAATCAGAACTGGCCCACAAGTGGGCAAGGTGGCTACATAACCCCTGCCGCCTGGGGGGTCCCCACCGCTTCAAAGCAGGGGGCAGAATCAGATGTGGCCCACAAGTGGGCAAGGTGGCTACATAACCCCTGCCGCCTGGGGGGTCCCCACCGCTTCAGAGCGGGGGGCAGAATCAGAAGTGGCCCACAAGTGGGCAAGGTGGCTACCTAGTAAACTATTAAATAAAAAACTTTTTTTTCACTAGGTTCTGAAACCTAGTAAAAACAAAAGCTTTTTTTTTACTAGGTTCCGAAACCTAGTAAAAAAAAAGGTTTTTTTTACTAGGTTCCCAATACCTCATAAAAACTAGTGAACCTAGTAAACTGTTACCTAGAAAAAAAATATTTTTTCGAAAAAAATTTTTGCTAGGTTCCACTACAGACCCGATTCGGTTGCCCGCTGTGCATGTGGCGCGAGCTGTGTTGCTTTCCCTTGGGCCCTGCTCTGACTAGGGCCCGTGGGCAGACATTCTGGTGTGCAGCTGTTGCCTCACATCCGGTGGCTGGTACAGTGTCTCCTGACCAGGGCCCTTTGGAAATGGGTAAGGCACCTGAGCCTGCCACTTCACGCTCCCGTCGGGGGGTGTGGGATGGGGGATCCGGCTTGTCCCCATCAGTGGCCCAAATACCTGAATACCCCGGGCGAGACCGACCCCCGTTCAGTGGCGTGCTTGCGGGAGGGGCGGGGGGGTGGGGGAAGCATGGAATCGCTTTTTTCTTTTTTGGAGGGGGGGGCAAGACTTCGGCCCTGACTCTACCCCAAGGGCATGCCCATGCCCCAACACCAGCCCCAACCGCATTCCCAACCGCCAGTAACCGTCCCCCAACCGCTTTCACAGTCAGCAGTAACCAGTCTGTAGCGTCTCGGGAATGAGCCATACAGCCCCGCAAGCAAATACCTGAGGGGGGTCGAGGGGGGCTTCCAGCAGCGATCCCGATGCCACACTTCGCTGGCGCTGTGGACAGAGAGAGAGGGGGAGAGAGAGAGAGAGAGAGAGAGAGAGAGAGAGAGAGAGAGAGAGAGAGAGAGAGAGAGAGAGAGAGAGAAGAGAGAGAGAGAGAGAGAGAGAGAGAGAGAGAGAGAGAGAGAGAGAGAGAGAGAGAGAGAGAGAGCACCTGCTGCTCAGCATAGCACTGGCAATCTTCGATGAGGCGCACCTCCATCTGCTTTGCCAGGGGGCTCTTGACGTCCGGGTGCTCCGTCACGTTGAACGGCAGCCCTTTGCCGACCCATCGACCGCCCCCTTTTCGGCAGCCGTAAAATACTCCGCAGGTCGCAGCCGTGACAGCGGCGTGCCAGCCATGTCCGCGAGGTCCGACGTGGCGATGCCCAGCAGCCCCTGACTCACATCCTCGAACCCAAGCCTCTCGCGCAGCAGCGCGAAGTTCGGCAGCCGCAACCTCCGCTTGTCGCACATGAAATCGGTGGTCCGAGGTAGCGGGCCGCTTTGTCGTCGTTGTGGGTCGCGTAGACGGTGACAGTCCGCTCGGCTTCCGTCGGCTCGGGCCACGAGGGCCCCTCAAAGGACCCCTGCGAATGAGCCTGTGACGGAGCCCCCTTGAAGTACCCCTCTGAAGGCCCACTGTGAAGGAATCCCTGACTGGACCCCGCAAAAGGACCCTCGAAACGACCCCCTCGAAGAACCTGCATCGTAGGTCTTGGTCTTCTCGTCCTTTGCGATGGGGTACCCCCGGACCACGTCGTTGTCATCGAGGCAGAACGTGCGGGTGCCCCTTCACTGCATTCCTCGTGCGCTCAGTGCAATCGGTGTTTGGGGGCCCTGACCTCCCTGGGGGGGGGTCAGCGTCTTGCCGTGTTCGACCTTGAGTATGGACACACGCTGCTGATGGATACCGCAGGGATGGGCTGCAGATGGTCAGGTATGCCGCCACGCATTGGGTCCAAATGCCCTTGCCATACGACCTTCAATGGACAGTGTTCAACGATGGTAATTACAATGCAAGGGTGTGCTTGGGAATGTTTAGTACTCTGGCGTGTCCCGGTGGTCGGGCCTTCTGGCCCGCAGGGAGTGGAAGGGTCCGAAAAAAAAATAGACACTCAGAAAGACACACACACACACACACTACGTGAATGAGACCAAAAGCACAACCACTGAAGATGGCAGACGTGCACTGGTCAATAACAGCTCATCAGGCCACAACAAAGAAGATTGTCATTGAGGCTAGGCGCCTTTCTGCAGGGTACAGGGAGGAGGGGTGCACTGTTTCTATCTTCGCACCTTTGTGGAGTCATTGCAGGTCCCCTATTCCTTGCACCCGTAGCACTGAGGAGAGGAGGACGTAGTTCACCTTACGACCCTTCGGATTTCTGGTCTGGGAGGGGAGGAGATGGTGGACAGACATGGACCGCGCGTAACCGCGCGATCACACACACACATGTCCCGGCGGTGTCACCGAGACCCAATGATCGTACAGGGGTGGGTAGTCGAAGCTCCAGTCGCCTGTTACCCCTGCTGGTGCCACCGTCGCGGGCAGAACCCAGGTAGCGTATCGTTCCCCCGCCCAGTGTGCTTTGCGCTTTACCCAGGCCAAGGCGTGATGCAGAGCGCAGCATCGGGGTAGGGGGGCGTGGGGTATCACTTGGTGCAAAAATCGGATGGCGAACATGGGCTCATGTTGCGAGGTGTCCAGCCCTCTGACGATTGCCGCGTGCATAGCTTTGCATATCGCACGTGGCTGGTAGCCGGACAGTCGCGCCACCTGTACCCATGCAGCGATGGTGATTAACTGAGCCAAGGGAGTTCGACACCATTGTCGTGAATTGGACAGCACCCCGGTAAATATGGTTTGCAGGTATTTGGGCGCTGACATACAGGGGGTCATGAGGGGAGGGCCCAGTTTCAGTGCCCATGTGGAATCTAGTGAGCTGGGATGTGCATACGCTGTGTGTGTATCGTTTTCCCCACATACCATGCAGAATCCCATCGCTACTGTTGAGCGCTGCAGGCACCGATGCGTACACTGATCATCACAGGGGCACAGGACTCTGAGGCTCCAACAGCGCTGCAGGATGTCGCACACTCGCTGTACGACGCGGATAGAGGGCGAGTCGGGGAATGAGGTGGCTAACAATATATTGTCGCGGAACTGGCAGAGGGTCAGGGCTCCCCAGGGAGTATCCCAGTAGATGAATCCTGAGTCTGTGACTCGTAGTTCACCCAGACCGCGGAACAGGTTTCTGTGTTGGTAGACCCCCCACTGGCAGTGCAGATCGGCGGATTGCGCGGAGAACGAGCCCCCCATGGGAATACATCCTGTGCGTTGCCACACCGACCCTACACACACACACACACACACACACACACACACACACACACACACACACACACACACACACACACACGCACACACGCACACCTTGCAACCACTACAAAGTGCTGGAAACGTGGAACACAATTAACGACATCATCCTCTGGGCCAAAGCTGCGGCCCAATCCACTGTGCAATACTCAGCTGCCCGCACCCAGCCCAGACACATGCGAGAATTCTGCTGCAGCAGCAGCAGCGCAGTAGTGGCAGGCAGGGGCCTATTAGATTGGCCAATGGGCTGTCGCCCATGGAGACTTTGGGTGTCGTCTTCAACTGCTGTCCCGAGTAATAGCACCGTGCACGCCACTGCTCAGGTGACCGCATTCCACACTCTACAGACCATACAACCGCAAAATGCCCGTGGTCCAGGGACCACAGCCGGATGGTCTACACACATAGCTACGACCCACCTCCTGACTCACTCACGACACACCATGGTCCAGCCTGGTGGCCAGCCCAGCCTCCACTGGCTGCTGTATGGTCGCAGGGGGCTCTGGACTGGACCCCTTTGGGGTTTGAGCGGCAGGCGTCTGCGGGACGTCTATCTGGCTCGGCGTCGGGCGTTGCGTAAGAGCGGCACCGGGTGCAGGGCTTTCCACCGCCGGGTCATCCAGGGGGGGGTCTTTTGTAGGTGCAGGTGATGCCGCCTGTTGACAACGGTGAGAGGAGTGTTTGGAACCTCAAGGGTCGAACGATTTGACCTTGGGACATTTCGCCGGATTGGACGTGGGAATCTGGTGGTAGGGGGCAGAGCTTTTGGATTGGGTCAAGTTGGGGATGGAACATTGGGTGCACTTCTGCAGTCGATCATTTGCTCATGCCGCTCTGCCTGTTTTGCGCCTGCCTGTTCTGTGCTCCTCACACGCAGTGCAGCAGTACACCATGTCAGATTGGGGTCCGAATCCGGTCCCGAATTCCAAATGTGAGGCAACTTGCTCGGTTTGTCGCCCACAACCCCACATCAGAAGAAAATCAGCACCCGCTCATAGATGCGTTGTCAGTTGGGATGTTGATTCCTTTGTAGGCATACCACTGGTGCACTCTGTTGCGCACAGGAAGCTGTTAAGGCATGAGCTGTAAGCTCGCACATTGTCTCGGTTGAGGGCTGTTTGTGTCTCTTCCTGGCGGCAAACACAGCAAGGGCACTGCAGTCGCGCAGCGTGGCAGAGCCCCCACGATCCATATGCCGTATAAAAAACTTGTGGGACACAGTTGATTTGTTTTTCGCTCTTCGTCGCACTCGTTACCTTGTGTTCGTGGGTGATGCGGTGATGCTTAGCTCATTATTTCGGGATGGCGCGAGGGCCGGTGCGAAGTGCGAAACACGAGCCGGCCTGAGGAACATTTTGAAAATTCTGCCCTCCTGTGAGCGACCCGTCACCAGTGCCAGCTGTTGTATGGGGGCGGGGTAGTGGTGTGGTCAGCGATATGTGCAGTCCGGTGCTAGCCACGGACAACTGCACTTATACACTTTTAATAAAACACACAACAACACGCGCAACCGTTTGTAAGTGCTGCTGCGCACGAACAGAAACATGGAGAATGGGGGCACCGTATTGACAAATCAAGTAACATAGCAGGAATACATTTGCATCGAGACGAAATTCCGTAAGTAAAACGACCAAAAAAAGGTTTCGCAACCCGGCCTGGGGTGTGGTTGGTCTAGTATTGCCGGGGACAAATGGCTGCAAAACATCCACCGTCCGTATCCGTGACGTTCTTGTGGTGGGCCACCATGGACACAATCTTCCTTCCGGGGTTGCGTGTGCGAACCGAGGAGTGGCCCCAACCCGTTCTCCACGAAACCCCCCCCCCACGCGAGCACGCGCACAACTATTGTGGCAAACAAGTACGAAATCAGGCTGGGTGTTCAAGGTCTCGTCAAGCGAAACAGGGCAGACGAAAGCATGTTTGACGCCACCAAGCGCTTTTTGCGTCCCCAAATTTTACCCCAACATGCGACCCTCCCCATCACTACCGCAAGGTTCCTCCCCAACTCCCCGTGACCAGCTCACTTATATTCAAACGCCCATGACGGCTACCCGTCGGTGTGCCATGGTGCAATGGCATGGGGAAGCGGTACCTTTTTGTTGGCTCCATCAGTGTGTTCGGTAGACTTGGGCGTTTCGTGGACACCTGTGAAACAGATTCGAGGCCACGTCGGAGAATGCGGAAAGGAAACTCGGCTTGCAACCTCATGGAGGGAAGGGGAGCTCAAGGGATGGGAGCGGGGTGGGGACATAGCCGGGTGAAGGAACGGAGCAACGGAGCGGACTCGTGCCCAATCGGGGAAGAAATTTATTCGTTGAGCACGAAATTTCATTATGTGTTGCTTTATGTGCGATTTGACTCAGGTTAACAGAAACACGAATTTTGCATTGCGTGGCGTGCGTCCCCATTTTGGGGCATGTGCTCGCCCTTGGCGTGCCTTTCTCCAGCCAAGACAACGTAACTTCACTAACTAGAATTCTAGCCCTTGCATAACCGAGGAGAGAGAGAGAGAGAGAGAGAGAGAGAGAGAAAGAGAGAGACAGAGAGAGAGAGAGAGAGAGAGAGAGAGAGAGAGAGAGAGCAGGTATGGTTGATGGGAAGGAGGATGGCGTGCAATGAGACGGAGGGATCGTCGGAGGTGCAAACGGAAGTGCACCAAGAGGATGCACGCGATCGGAACATGGTGGAGGTAAGGCAAGGTTAGTGGTCAGCGTCCCAAGGGCCGAGAACGGAGAAGAGCTCAAAGACACAAAAATTAGCGTTCTAGGCAATCGAGGCCTTGCAACACGCCTTCAAGCACAAAGAAAAGCCTCAAACTACTTCAACAATGCAGACGTGCGGTCGGATCCAGAGGAGGCTTTGGCGATTCAACTCACCGTTTGGCCTTGGGCGATCATGGACATTGAGAGTCCTTCGTCGGGATGTCGCTGAACGCGGGACCAGGGTCGAACAATCGGTTTCGGCACGCTTTCAGATGATGAGACATGGGGCAAGCACATGAACGCTTTGGATGTGCGCCTCAAGGAGAGTGAATAGGGCGGGATGATACCTATCAAGGCTTGCGAGGCGCTCCGGACGCCAAATCGTTGTAGCCGCTGTTCCTCATCGTTGAACACGCCCTTCCACAAGACCACGAGGGAGACAACGACGAAGAGCACGGCCAACAGTCGGAGGCATGTCCCGGCGCTTGTCATGCAGCGCACTGCGGCGCGCTCGGGCCAACATGTCCGCACATCTTGAGCAAGAACGAGGTCAACGCGACAAGATACGTCGAGGGCAAAGTTGTGGCAAATAGTTTCGCTCGTTTTCAGTCGACTACCAACCTCCCTCCCGTAGGTAGATGGCGGGCCAAACCGTTGTCCGAATGGTGTGCTGTCATGAAGCAAGAAGGCGTGCTCTCCCCATCGTCGTGTGCGTCTAATCACCTCTTGCTCTCCATTCAGCTTCAAGCGACACATGACCGCGATTTTACTACTGCTAATTTTGGCCGCCAAGGCCGACAGCAGCGGTGCGTCAACGTGTGCCGCACGTGTGGGAGCTTTTCTTGCTGCGTGTAGGGGTGCCCGGCGCTGCCCTAACGAGCGCTGTGTGGATGGTGGGCACCGCATTCCGCAGCGGGGGGGCATGACTGATGAAGAGGTGCATGCGTTGCGCGAGTTCTTCGCGGGACAAGCATCCTCGAGTTTGCACGGCGTCACCGTGGAACGTAATGTATGCGGGTGGCTTTAAAAACCCCTACTACACGATGGTCATCACATTGTGATTCATTTGTCTTCGTTATTTTCTTTTCAACCCTCTACTTGGGTCCATTCCGTTTAGGGCACGCCTTTATTATTACCACCATCTGTGTGGTTGCGCGGGAGTCAAGGCAGGAAAATGCGTGGTCAACAGGAATTGAAGGTCTCGATCAACGGAGGTAAGAGTCCTATTCAACGAGGGATCCTTAATGGCACACATGCAATCTTCATTACTACGACACCTTCCGAGGTTACCCGTGTTCCTTACAAAAGCACGTCCAACATGACAAAGCTTATCAAATGATCATGAAGCGCCAAAAAAATAGACACCGAGAAAGTGAGATGCATCATGGCGATGCCGCTTTCCACACATCAAACCCTCACACCGAGGTGTGTCAAGAGGTGTCGTACTTTGTGATTGGTGGTCACGCTTGCTTTTTGTCCTTTGATGCAAAATTTTCCTTTCTTTCTTTATGCAAAACATAGTTCCTCCTTTCACCACAGTGCACAATTAGTCACAAGTTTCACCGATGATGAGTTGTCAAGACGACTCGCGAAACACCGCAAGTTGATACGGTCGTTGAAAAGAACCGGTTTTGGAGTCATGAAAACCATTTGCCTAGATGCGCACCCTTGGATTAGAGGCGGCATGCTTGCGTAATGCCGCCACATTTCGTGATGTCACACACGAGCGAGATGGCAACTACTAGCGATGCATTTGCAAGCCGAGACTAGACACCGACGTTCCGATGTGAGTAGTCCTACTAGGAGGATCGCTTGCCAAGCCTTGCCGCTTGCCTTGTTGGTCCCATCCTAGGTCACCGACTTGGCCAAGTGTTGCCTTGTTTCTAGACCTAATGAGTCTTGTTGGAACCTCGAAAACACGCTGAACCAAAAAACGTGGCTTCCTAACCAACGACCGGATATGGCCGTTGTTGGAGGTAATGCACAGATGGATCTCAATGGTTGTGACGGAGCACAGCACAAATCCTTGCAAGCTCGATGGAAGACATGCCGTGTCTTCATGGGCACCGGCTTTCTACACTCCGGCCTCCCATGACCGAAGTTGTCTCCAGGTGGGCAAGTTTGGCAACTTGATCGACTGTGCTTTTGGGGTGGGATCACGTCGTGCACTATTCCCACCACATTCCCCAAAGCTTGGATTGGCAATGTTACAAAAACTAGAACGAAGCTTGGCGGTCGAAAAAATGATCTCCGATGAAGAATCGCACCATTAGGTCCCGACCAAGACATTGCGTTGTTACGAGGAGCACGGCATTGAGGATGAGCGATTGTCTGTTTCGGAGGAAACGTGGAGGCGAGACCCCCATGGTGTCGCAACAGCCTTTTTTGCCCCCCAAATTCGCCCCAAACCCTCCCTCCCTCTAGTTCTCGACTCGCTAGGACTAGATGGCATGACCGTGGCACGAAAATCAACTTTTTGAGCCTTGTTACACTGTAAAGTGCAAATTCACGAACGGCAAGAGGCCCCGGTGAAATGACCGGCAACAATTTTGTAGAAGGGCCTCCCGGGCTCGGGGTCATTGCTTGCACACTTTACCGAGATTCAGACTAATGACCGGGGTTTCAAAATGATTTACGGTAAGAGTGGCTTTCCTATTCGGAGGAATTGCATTTTGCTATGTCTGTCATATAGTGCACATAACAGCAAGAGTATGCAATTCCCCTGTGCATGAGGCGAGAACAAGGGTAATGGTACGGCGCCGCTCCCGCAACCCCGACCGCGTTCGCCTTCAAAGTTCGAATTTTTCCGGTAATGCCACGTCGTAGAGTTTAAACTTCAATTTACACGAACTTGATGCAGGGCTAGTCCTGCAAAGCGTAATCCCATTGCGACCAACGATGGTTGAGCAAGACACTTGCACGGCGAGGCAAAAGTTGAGTTTGACAATGGAAAACAATGAATCCATAAGCGAAAAAAAATCAACACTCAGAAAAAGACCTCGACACAAATCGAACTTGAAAGACAAAGCAAACATGCGTGCAAGGCACCAACCCGGAGATGTGCCCAAACTCAAAAAATGATCACAGCTTTAAAAAGAATAACAGCTTTCAAAAGAATGAAATCATTGCAAGTCACAACATAACACACGCACACATGCAAGCTTGCAAGCACGCAAGCTCGCCTCAACTCAATAGCAATAAATGAAAGCGGTTATGACGACGATTCAAGTAAATTTTCCTGCAAAAGTCGAGAAAGTTATTGATTCGGAAATATGTCTCACAAAACGAACGAAGGCATGTTTCACAAAACGAACGCAGGTGAGTCTCGTAAAAGAACCGAGGTTTGTTTCACAAAAAGACCTCGACATATGTCTCAAACCGATTAACCCGAAGCCTCATATAGCGTACATTGTGAGACGTGTGTTACTGCATGCCGTGGATGCAACGAGATTTGCGGCACAATACGGTCTCAAAAGTATGTTCATTTGTAAAATTGATAAAAAACAACCAACCAAATCATTGCAAATTCACACTAGAATACGCGCATACAAGTACATAAGCTCAACTCAACCCCATAGCAAGAACTAAAAGCGTTGTAGAGGAAAAGCCACGAAAACATCCGCTGAAGTGGTGCAAGTTAGAGAATTTCGGCGCATTAGGAAATTCTTGTCCAATTCTGAAAAAATCAGGCACATTTCTGCGCTGCATCAAGTTCGTGTAAATTGCAGTTTAAACTCTACGACGTGGCATTACCGGAAACAGTACCGGAAGGCGAAAGCGGTCGGGGTTGCGGGAGCGGCGCCGTACCATTACACTTGTTCTCGCCTCATGCACAGGGGAATTGCATACTCTTGCTGTTATGTGCACTATATGACAGACATAGCAAAATGCAATTCCTCCGAATAGGAAAGCCACTCTTACCGTAAATCATTTTGAAACCCCGGTCATTAGTCTGAATCTCGGTAAAGTGTGCAAGCAATGACCCCGAGCCCGAACCAGTTCATGTTTGTAGAAGGGAGGCCCTTCTACAAAATTGTTGCCGGTCATTTCACCGGGGCCTCTTGCCGTTCGTGAATTTGCACTTTACAGTGTAACAAGGCTCAAAAAGTTGATTTTTGTGCCACGGTCATGCCATCTAGTCCTAGCGAGTCGAGAACTAGAGGGAGGGAGGGTTTGGGGCGAATTTGGGGGGCAAAAAAGGCTGTTGCGACACCATGGGGGTCTCGCCTCCACATTTCCTCCGAAACAGACAATCGCTCATCCTCAATGCCGTGCTCCTCGTAACAACGCAATGTCTTGGTCGGGACCTAATGGTGCGATTCTTCATCGGAGATCATTTTTTCGACCGCCAAGCTTCGTTCTAGTTTTTGTAACATTGCCAATCCAAGCTTTGGGAAATGTGGTGGGAATAGTGCACGACGTGATCCCACCCCAAAAGCACAGTCGATCAAGTTGCCAAACTTGCCCACCTGGAGACAACTTCGGTCATGGGAGGCCGGAGTGTAGAAAGCCGGTGCCCATGAAGACACGGCATGTCTTCCATCGAGCTTGCAAGGATTTGTGCTGTGCTCCGTCACAACCATTGAGATCCATCTGTGCATTACCTCCAACAACGGCCATATCCGGTCGTTGGTTAGGAAGCCACGTTTTTTGGTTCAGCGTGTTTTCGAGGTTCCAACAAGACTCATTAGGTCTAGAAACAAGGCAACTCAACACTTGGCCAAGTCGGTGACCTAGGATGGGACCAACAAGGCAAGCGGCAAGGCTTGGCAAGCGATCCTCCTAGTAGGACTACTCACATCGGAACGTCGGTGTCTAGTCTCGGCTTGCAAATGCATCGCTAGTAGTTGCCATCTCGCTCGTGTGTGACATCACGAAATGTGGCGGCATTACGTAGGCATGCCACCTCTAATCCAAGGGTGCGCATCTGGGCAAATGGTTTTCATGACTCCAACGACCGTATCAACTTGCGGTGTTTCGCGGGTCGTCTTGACAACTCATCATCGGTGAAACTTGTGACTAATTGTGCACTGTGGTGAAAGGAGGAACTATGTTTTGCATAAAGAAAGAAAGGAAAATTTTGCATCAAAGGACAAAAAGCAAGCGTGACCACCAATCACAAAGTACGACACCTCTTGACACACCTCGGTGTGAGGGTTTGATGTGTGGAAAGCGGCATCGCCATGATGCATCTCACTTTCTCGGTGTCTATTTTTTTGATGCTTCATGATCATTTGATAAGCTTTGTCATGTTGGACGTGCTTTTGTAAGGAACACGGGTAACCTCGGAAGGTGTCGTAGTAATGAAGATTGCATGTGTGCCATTAAGGATCCCTCGTTGAATAGGACTCTTACCTCCGTTGATCGAGACCTTCAATTCCTGTTGACCACGCATTTTCCTGCCTTGACTCCCGCGCAACCACACAGATGGTGGTAATAATAAAGGCGTGCCCTAAACGGAATGGACCCAAGTAGAGGGTTGAAAAGAAAATAACGAAGACAAATGAATCACAATGTTATGACCATCGTGTAGTAGGGGTTTTTAAAGCCACCCGCATACATTACGTTCCACGGTGACGCCGTGCAAACTCGAGGATGCTTGTCCCGCGAAGAACTCGCGCAACGCATGCACCTCTTCATCAATCATGCCCCCCCGCTACGGAATGCGGTGCCCACCATCCACACAGCACTCGTTGGGGCAGCGCCGGGCACCCCTACACGCAGCAAGAAAAGCTCCCACACGTGCGACCACCATGTGTTCTATCCTTTTGGTGATGTTGGGTGGTGCGCCTGGCCTCTCTCCCTCCTAGGTGAGGATGAGACAAGCATCATGGTTGTGACCAGGCAACCGTGACACAATGGTCATGGATATCCGCCAGGGGTGCTGGCATGCTGCATATCCGTGTACCCCCCTGCAGCCTTGGCACGCATTGGGCTCGACGAAATGCAAAAGACTGCCCGCCGCTTGGAGATCTTCTGTTCCCAATGCTTACGTCTTGGTCTGGTCCTTAGCCAGCAGGCACTCCCTTTCCCAAATTCCTGGTGCGCAGTGCTACTGCGCCAGCCGTGCCCCGCTTGGTTCTAATGGAGGCCGATGCTCTTCCACAAGGCCCTACCCTCGGCATACACCAGCACGAGCAGTGCTGCTGGAAAGAGTTTATAGAAAGCGATCCTGTTGCGGAAGGGTGTTCACCACTCTAGTGTCCCATGGGATGAGGTGTAGCAAACGATGCCCCTTGGGGGCACGATGATGGCCCACGGCCGCGCTTATAGCGCCACATAATGCAATATCCACCCCTCCCGGGCGAGCAGTCCCCGGGAGGTACACTCAGCAAAATAACATCAGCTGTACAATACAGGGGGGGGGTCCCCCTCCTTGCCTGGATTGGTGGGTGACAGTCAAAAATTTTTACCCAAGGGGCCTGCAAATACTGTGGTTGACTGTGGTACAGGAGTTCTGGAGTGCAGTGCAGCAGGGTGCAGGGCAGTGCAGGGCGGTGCAGGGCAGGGCGTGCACATGCCAAAACCGAAGTTTTCCATAAAAACTGAGGTTTTGGGAGGGGGGGGGGTGCAGTGGCTGAGGCTAAGACTGAGGCAGACCCCTGTGCACGGGCAGACCGCCTTGTCGCGGTCGGCAATTGCTCCCCAAGCTCCCCACTGTGGTGAATGGACCCACAGGCGCTCCTTGGCAGCCGCCTCGATCACCGCTGCTCTGCCCCCCCTCCCGTCCCACGCTCTACTGATGGAGTCCGCTGGGTTGAACTCGGACTGCACCCAGCAGAGGGTCACCTCCAGCCCCGTCCAGCGGAGACGGTGCGCAATCCTTCGTAGGATGCGCTGCTGCTTGACCCTGCCTGCCCCCGCCCTCCCCCAAAGCAGCTGGGCCAGCGCCCCCATGTTGTCCCCCACGAGCACGAGGCGCCGCGCTCGACGCGCGTGCGCATCGTCCAGCGCCACCAGCGTCCCCCATAGCTCAGCCGCTTGCTGGGTTGTCATCCACGCTGGACATAGCGCCAGATCTGCCCCCCCCGGTCCCCAAGAGCCCACGAGGTAGGAGGGGTTAGCTCCTGTGGTTAGGGCATACCTGGCGGCGTCCACAAAGATGCGCACTGCCGGACCAGCGGTCGTGGTGTCTGGATCCCAGCCCCTGTAGCACTGGGCCATGGCCTCGCAGAGCCCGCGCACCACTGCCGGTGGTGTGCGCCAGGCCCAGCGTGGGCCCCAGCGCAGCCAGGACCGGCAACCCGCCAGAAAGCACCCCCCCAGGTTCCCTGGCCTCCCCAACCACCCGAGCTTCCCTAGTAGCCGCCTCAGGGCAACATAGGTGTATGGCTTAAGTGCCAGCCTTACCCATGCCACCACCACTGCTGCCACCGCCGAAGCCGCCGGTGCCACCCTGCGCGCACGCAGATCTACATCCTTGCCCATCCACCGCAAGGAGCGCTGCGGTGTGAACACGGACTTCTCACTAATGATGAAGCCCGCACGTCGGAGGAGGTGGGCCGCGCTGTCGGTGACCGCGGCCACTTCCACAGTCATGTCCGAGAAAGAGGATATCATCTAGGTACTGTACCACCACCACCCCCCCCCTCCCCAGATCCCCCAGCAGGTCCGAAATGAGGGCCTGGACCAGCCCAGGCGCCTGGTGCCAGCCAAAAGGCACCCGCAGAAAAGCGTACGTGCGCCCCTGGGCTGCCACCCGGATGGTGCTCGCCAGGGGGGGGGGAAGCTCCACACTCCAATAGCAGTTTGCTATGTCCAGTTCCGTGCCCCACAGCCCCCCCCCCCGGCCCCGCCCCCCCTTTTCCCCAGATCCCTGAGGAGGACCGCGAAGCCCTCCAGCGACGGGAGCTTAAATGGGCGGGCCTTGTATTTGCACCCCTTGTTGAACATCTTCATGTTCACAATGAGGGCGCATTTGCGCTCCGACTTCCACTTGACGAACACCTCCGCATTTGCATCCCCCCTCACCTCGCTGACCAGGCCCTTGGACGCTAGGGTGGACAGGAGGGCCGCCACTCGTGGGCAGCGGGAGGGGGGGAGGGGATGGACACGCCCCCCCGCCCCGCCAAACTCGGTGTCAGCCCAGTCCTCCCACAAGTGCGCCGGGACCGACACACGGCCCGCGTCGCCCAGCCCACGCGCAGCGAGCTCCACAGTGACGCGCGACTGGTCGTTAAGGCGCGTCGACGATCCCCCATCGAGCGGGATCTCACCCCCCGCCAGGAGGTGCAGCGCCTCCTCAGCCAGCGCCAGGTCTGCGGCCGCCGCCCGCTCCTTCCACACTTGGCGATCCACAGCCCACTTGATAGACTCCGCCCACCACGGCTGCAGGAGGGATAGGACACTGTCAGCGGGGGCCCTCAGGCTGCGTCCCATGTGGCGAGCTGCTGCCTCCAGGTGGTCGTTCCAGTCGAGGCCGCACCTGGCGCACCGGGCAACCGCCAGCTGCATCTCCAGCCGCCCCGCTGCGCCGTCTCGCCGGCGCCCCTCCGGGTGCTTGGGTGCCTCTGGTGCTGGCTCGGGCCGGCGTGACCCGGGGCACCGTCGTTGAACGGGGAGCTGCTGCGGGTTGGCGGTCGGCTGCTCCACCAGCGGCGTGCTTGGGCTGGGGCTTCGGGGCGGGTGCGGCCCTCGTCGCCCGCGCTGCGGGTGCCCATCGGCCGCGGGCCACGGTTCGGTGCACATAGGCACTGCGCTGGCTCTCGCGGGGGTGCCGAGCGGCCCTGCGTGCCACCGTGTCGGGCGACTCGTCACTAGAGGAGCTGAAGCCAGTTCGGACCCCCGTGGCCATCTTTGGGTCACTTGGGGTGTGTATCTATGTGCCGGCAAGCCACCATTGGCTGATATCATACTCTCCCATCCACCTGACCTAACCTGATGTGATAGTGTGATAGGTTTGGCCCTTCCGGCTATGAGCGGCCATATTTAGTACCGAGGCGCCGCCAGCTGAGATTTATATATCAGAATATCAGGAATCAACAGGGTTTTTTTATCATAATGTTTCCGTAATTTTTCAGCCTTCCGTTCTGATGGTCAATGTATCGGCGACTGTCAGTTGGCTCGCGATTTTGCGGTAACCGATTGGTTAACTGTTATTTCCAGATATTTTGGCGGAAACCCCGATGAAGGGTCAGATTTCATCAGTAAAGGGTTCGTTGCTTCCGCAATTTTCTAAATATGCACTCGAAATTTTCATCTGAATTTTTCGCGATGTCGAAATCGGATTTTCGACTTCGACATCACCGCACTTGATTTGGTCTTCTTCGAGTGGTCATACTCCTTTCCCTATGCCCAAATCAGGTTTCCCTTATACTTGCCACCCATTTGACTTGGAGATATAAGGGAAACAAAAGTGAATCGTGGGACCACTTTGAAGGGCCATATCTACGCGCGAGTGTGAGGAAAGAGAATAAGGAAGGTTGCGTTGCAAGCGCCTTAGTCTCAACTTTCTTTTAGTAGGGTCCAACACCTTAAGTCGTTACACACACTCGTTGTATCATAGGAAGGGTGGTCAACATGGTAGAAACTTGTTTATAACTTGTTGACCATGTGTCCGGACTTGATATTATGACTTTCGAGTGTAGCGCATGAGTCTTGCGGTGGCATAGCATTTTTCCTTAGGTTCCCACGTCCATTTAACCCAAAGTTATGACCATGGAGGGGCATGGCACACCATGGTTGGAGCCAATTTTAAGGGCTATGTGTGATATTGGTAGTATATGTCTTGATATGCTCACGCCCATGTTATATATCTTCGTGTGGCCGAAGAGATGGAGAGCCACACGTGACAAGGGCTTTTCCCATGTTCCAGTTGTAGAATTCAAAGCGCTAGACTAAGTCTACCGCGTATGTATTGCTCATGGTATGTTTGGCAAAGAGATCCATGAGTGCACTCCCATTTTCATGGGGCATGTAGATATGAGTGGCGAAGGTATCTCCATGCGCCCGATTGGGGATCCAAGTGGGGGAATTGTTCGCAAATGGTTCCAATCATTTGTGTATTGAACCATGAGCGGATATCATGGGTGAGCATAGAGATATACCATCATGACAACTTTGTATTTGGGCATATTTTCATGTTTTTGACCTCAATTTTTGCTCATTTTTGCGTTTTGTGTACTTACCTGGTCGGCAAACAGCGAGAAGCTTATGGAGAGTCGAACCATGGTATGTTGTTCATATGTTGGCATATGCTTTGGAGTTGAACACCACCATATGCCGGATCGCGTACTCCATTTGGCTTGGCGCACGAAGGATTACAAGAATTGGTCTCAAGATCATGGGCTGACTTGGGCAGTGCGTGGCGCCCATGTCCGAAGGGGTTTCGAGGGTAAAGTGGGGATGTACATGGGCATTGACCTTTGGTCTCTATCCTCCATGAATACTAGACTTCGATCCCATGCATGCTTTGAGCCTTCGGATAAGTGGTAACTTCAATTTTGAGCATATATTTGATATATGGCCAATATTGTGTGAATTGGCAGTTTTTTAGCATGTTATGAGTTCAAACTCATGGGGCATATCTCCAAGCCCATTCGACTCCAAGTCCAACCAAGGTTATGTCAGGGTAGGGCATGGTCCTGAGTGCTACTCTAGGCCATGACACGCCACCTCCCCTATTGGGCTAGGATTTAGAGGCTTGCGAGTGAACACATTTTTGGGGTTTATGTAGTGACTTTTGACACATGGCATTGAGCCATCTTATTTGACTGGGTTCAGGGCACCATGTTGGCGAGTCAAGGGAAGGTCCTGAGTCCAGGGAATGAGGGGTCTATGGCTGTGATTGTGTACGTTTCCAATCTTTTCCCAACTTTGCTTTATTTGTGTTCATATGCCAATTTCAGGGCTTTCCTCTTTGGTGCAATTCTTGTACATGCCCGCCACCGTGGGACGACCGGTGTGCTGAACGGAAGCCCGCAGCGTATATTGGATTGTGGATTGGGTTATTGCTGTATTTGTGGGATCTGGTTGCTGTTCAGTGTTGAAGGAGGATTTTATTTTCTATATTTTTGGATTTTGGACCCTGGATTTTGAGGAATGCAATCGCTGATCAGGAGCAAGTCAGCAGGGGTTACAGGCGGAAGGGGCACAGCGGGGGCCGGTCCTGGTAGGGACCTTCTTTATGGTAGCAGAGGCGTACCTGCTGCCCCTACGTACCGCCGACCCGGGGACTTGGGCCCCTATGAGCCCTGCCCAAGTACGCCCCGGCTGCGTATTGTGGACTCGGTGGAGACCACGCCGGAGACTGGAGCCAGAGAAGAGCCGAGACGCTCAAGAGCATGGCGAACTCCGGAAGTTGAAGCCCGAAGAGAAGTACGACATTCGGGAAGAGGAGGACTTGACATGGAGGACCTGGTCTCCATGTGCGAGCGTCGCTGCCGCAAGGCATGCAACCTCCGCTCCGCCGCGGAGGACTCTGAGGAGGCCTGCCATTCAGGCAGCAGTGGAGGACGGGCCCGGCGCTACCGGAAGCGCGGTTCACCCAAGCCTGCGGCAGGGGACGCCGGGGCTATGGATACGGACCCTAGCCCGGTCAGGCTGTGGGACTCCGAGGGGCACTCCGAGGGCTATCGGACAGCCTATGAGCAACCTTCGGAGTCGGAGGAGACGGCCAGGCCGCCCACAAGGGCGAACACGGCTCCAGAACCCAGCCTGGAGCATGTTGCCGAGGCGCTGGAGAGGCCCGCCAGAGCCAGAACGGCGCCTGTGGCCCGGCACACGGAGCCACTGCGGGATAGCATGGGCGACACACCCATGGCGGAGGAGTCCAAGGCGCCGGGAAACGCGGGACGCGCCGGATCAGGTGGAAAGCACGCTGCGTGCCACTGCGAGCACGTGTCCTTCCTCATGGGCAAGTACCCGAAGATGGGGATGGACGCCATCGTGCATCGCCTCGACAGCCTGGACAACGCGAAGGACGGCCTAGAGGAGGACGTCGCCGGGATCCTGGATGACCAGTCGGCCGCGGAGAAAGACATGGCGGAGCTGCGAGTGGAACGGGACCGGTACCGGGAGAATCTGGAGCTGGCCCTGGAGAAGCAGCAGCGAGTGGTGGACAGCCTCCTCCACCTAGTGGAGGCCATGTCGGGACGCCTGAAAAGGCTAGAGGAGTTACAACCCCTCGCCTCGGGTCCGGAGCTCCCGGCAAAGCCGGCAGCGGCAGAGCTGGTGGAGCGGGTTAAGACCCTCAGGAGCGCCATGGATAAACCCATGGGCGGCCCTGCAGAGGCACCCTACGCGCCTCCGCGTGTTGACCCGGGTGCGCTGCCGTTTGTTCCCATGTTCAGCGAATCCACAATGCTCGGGGAACACACGGCACCGGCTGGGTCCATGCGGGAAAGGCACGTAACCACGGACCCGAGGAGCCTGACGGTACAGATGTCCCATGCCGCCCAGGATCTACCGATCACTACGACTGCCCATGCAGTTTATGCGGAAGAGGAGATCCAGAGCCAGACCATGCAGGGGCGAACCATGGGCAGCGCCGACGGACATGGTCGAGGTCATCCAGGCGGGAACCTGTGGGCGAAGGACGCCAATACGGGGATATGGACGGCCAGAGGAGCAAGTCCTTCCCGCATTCCAAACTCCATGGGTTCAGGCCCAACTGGACCGCACTCCATGGAGGAGAGGGATGTACGGGGAGTGTACTCACACCCCCCGGCCACAGGTGGTATCCGTCTCGGTGGAGTGGTGGCTGGTGACGTCGGAGATGCCATCAGGATTGACGATCTCAGGGGAATCAAAATCCCCTACTATGATGGCAACCCCTCCAACCTGGACGACTTCATCCTGGATTGGGAGGACTTCGCCGAGGAGGTCGTCGGCGAGATGCGGGGAGCGCCGCGGGACAAGTGGGTATGTCGGACATTCCCACACCGGCTGGCGCAGGACCTGAAGGAGGAGCTGCGGGATCAGATCCGGGAAGGATTGATCCATACGGAGCAGGCCTGCCTCCAGTGGTTGGAGGATGAGGAGCGGGTGGACGCTCCGAACCAGAAGCTGGAGGACTTGTGGTCCATCCCGCTGCAGCTGGACCGCGGTGAGTTGCGGGTCCGGGAGTGGAACCGGTACCTGCGGAAGTACCGACGGAGCCTCAAGCTGGTGGAAGACTGGAACAAGTCCAGCGAGATCCGCCACTTGCTGAAGGATGTCCTCCCCGGCCACTGGAAGAGGAGAGTGGAGGACGAGGGAAAGAAGAGAGCGAAGAAGCGCGTGGCGGTGAGGATCATGGCGGCGGAGGATACCCATGCGGGTATCATGGAGTTCTTCAGGAGGAACCTGGGCGAGCCCAACCGGATGTTGGGACTGAAGAACGCCGTGTGCGTGGAGGTATTTGGAGACTCCATGGGGCAAAGGTTGCTGCGCCTCAACAACATGGAGTGGAGGCGCGGGGAGCCGCTGAGGATGCAAGTCATCTTCGCCCGCATGAGCCTGGACGAGATCGTGAAGTACATCACGGTGGAGTTGAAGCTCAATGCGAAGAACGAGGCCCACGTGCAGGATCGACATGGTCATGGACAACGAGGCCACCGAGAAGACCGCCATCATCGGGAGATCCAGGAGGACACGGCCAACTCCGCGGAGAAGGGTAGTGGAAGTGGCCAAGACCACTGGACCTGGTCCCGGGAGGATCACGAGGAGGCCCATTTCTTCGCGTTTGTGGCGCACAACGTGAGGGACCATGGGCAGGATCGGTCCAGATGGAGCCGGGTGGGACCCAAGAAGGGCAATGAGCCAAGGATGATCGGGAACCCACCGCTCTCGTTCCGGGAGTACAGGTCTCAGCACGACGGGTGCTGGGTCTGTTATGGCAAGGGAAACAACCATGCACACAACCACCGTCAGTGCAAGGTGTATGAGGCGGACAAGAAGGCCTACTTCGCCGCCCACCCCGAGGAGAAGCCCAAGGAGCAGCGGATTGACGATTGGAAGGCGAAGGGCGGAGACGTGGGAAAGGGCCAAGGCAAAGGCCAAGGGAAAGGCGGAGGAAGAGGCTATGGTGGTGGACCTGGCCAAGACCGACGAGTGAGGTCGATCGAGGAGGTTGCTGAGGATATGTTGAGGACGTCGGAGGAACTCAAAGCACAGCAACGTGGTGGACAAAGTCCTGGCGGATCGCAGCCGGAAGGGGCTGCGGGAAGTCAAGTCTAGAGGAGCCCCCACGGGAGTGGGACCTCGGAGGTCTCTCCTCCGAAAATCAGTGGAATCCCAGAGAAAGCAAAGGCACATCGGGTGCCGAAGAAGGCTCCAGAAGAGCCAAAACCACTGAGTTTCGCCACTCCCAACCCCTGGAGCGCCCTGCCAAGGGAAGTTTATGTGGGCAAGGGACGTGGTAAGAAGGAAGGAGCGACCACGGAGAGCCCCGTGGACGGGCAAGACCAGCCCAAGATCTACACCATCCGTGATCATACCCTCGAAGTCCTGATGCACCCGGACGTGCTAGAGTTGCATGCCGTGAAGGTCGTCCATACACCGCATGGCGACTAGTGGCAGTTGCACTTGAAGGTGCGTGTACGGTGCGGACAAGAGGAGTTGGTGGTGGATGTTTTGGTGGATACGGGTGCCCAGGTGAGCCTGGTCCGGAGAGGGTTGTTCAAGGAGGAATCCCTGCAGCCCAGCCGTAAACCCGTACGCCTGAAGGTGGCCAATGGTGAGATTATGGGTGGTGGCACCCATGAGGCCACTATCAGTATGGAATTCTGGGAGCATGAGCGCTTGAACCGCCCTGATCTGGCGAGGAGAAGCACTCCATCCGGGAACTTCTATGTGGCCGACATTACAGATTGGGATATTATCATGGGGTATGATTTCATGGTGGCCAACGCCATTGGAGCCCTTCCCCATCGCGCAACGCTGGTCCGGGAGGATGATGAATGCCTCACATGGCTGTCCACGGATTATGCATGCGGATCATCCCAATGGAATGCTGAGGAAGAGGATCGGATCGTCCGAGCGGTGCAAGCTGTGGGTGCCAAGTCCAGAGAAGACCGCGGAGTTCAGCTCACAGAGTATGGAATGGCGCCGCAGGTGTACGACCGGATGATCCAGACGCTAGGAGCCGAAGCGCCCGAGACGGACGTCTTCGTTTCCCGGGATGCCCCGCTTTTGCGGAAGTGTAGGAGGCATTGGCATCGAGGAGACTCAGCCTGGCACAGGCATTGGGGTTTGAAGGAGTGGGGGCCCATGTATTGGCATGGCTCCCTGGACAATACCAGACGTACGGTGGAGAAGATCGTCGCGGATAGGGCGAAGGGGATCCTGGTCATAACCGGCATAGGATCCACCCCATGTCCGCCGGAGGGTCTCAAGTCGACGCTGGACTCCATCACCCTGAACGAGATGTCATTCGGGCCAGAGGAGGAGTTGTTCATCGACGCCAAGGGTGTATCAATGCCCTCCCCGGGTCAAGCGTGGGGTACCAAGGCTTTCCTGGTGGATGGGACGCAGGCCCAGCCCACGGGTGATGAAGCATTCATCCGTAGGGTGGAGGCGGTGCCCATGAAGGTCATGTTCGAGCCCAAGGAGGGGACGGATCAGCCAATTGATGGCATTGACGTCCTGTCCCACGCTGAGATCGACGACGTCGTCAACTACATGCGGATGGGGACGCACGACCGTGTGGCAGCCAAGAAGAGGCGGGCCATGGTCACATCTCCGCATTGGTGGGATGACAAGATGTTGGTCACCGGCAAGTACGAGAAGGATGAGTTCGTGGCGAGGGTCATGGATCACATCGCGGACCAATACGATGGTCCGGTTGGGTCGGACCCGCCGACGTGGGATTTTCCAAGAATGGGGGCCGATAGCAACCGTAACCAGCCCGACGCCGCAAATTTCCGAAGATTATCGGTGGGAAGTGCACCCCACGACGATGAAGACGGCATATCGGACGAGGAGAAGTCGGACTCGGACCCGGAAGAGGCCTATACCGCAGTGCGATCGGTTGTATGTATACCGAAGCAAGCGGCTGAAGAGGCCCAGGAGAACCCGAAGGTCGCCGAGCTGAAGGAGAGGCTGATCAATGCCTATCCGCGGCTATTCAGTGGCGTCGCCAACAAGGGCCCTCCAGATCGTGGGAGGTTTGGCACAGCGAAGATCAAGCTGAAGCCGAACCCCAAGATCTATCGTCATCGGGAATACCAACTTCAGGGCGATCGGGCCGAGGCCATGAAGAAGTTGTTGGCCGAGTTCATTGAGCGGGGATGGATCGAACCCTCCGACAGTGAGTGGGCCAGCCCAGCCTTTATCGTGCCCAAGAAGGAGAAGGGCGAGTGGAGGTTGGTGGTGGGTTACAGGGGTTTGAACGAGCAAACCGAGCACGACTCGTACTCCCTTCCCCTGATCGACTCCATCCTCCAAAAACAACAGAAAAAGCGGATCTTCACGGTGTTGGACCTGAAACACGGCTATCACCAGATGCCGCTACACCCGGACTCCAGGCCCTGCACAGCGATGTCCACGCCGCTGGGGCCCATGCAGTGGAAAGTGGTGCCTATGGGCGCCAAGAATGGCAACGCCGCTTTCCAGCGCATGATGGAGGACCTACTCGGTCATGTCCGGGACTGTGCCGACCCCTTTGTGGATGACATCATCATCGGGTCCGGCACGGAGGACATGACTGAGGACGAGCTCATCGAAGCGCATGAGAAGGATCTGCGCCGAGTGCTCAGCGAGTTGGACAAGCACAACATGGTGTGCAAGCCCACAAAAGCCTCACTCTTCGTGAAGGAAGTGGAGTTCGCGGGTCACGTGGTTGGTCACGGGCAACGCCGTCCCATGCCTGGGAAGCTGGCGTCCCTGCACCACTGGGAAAAGCCCCAGACCATCAGCGAACTCCGATCCTGCATGGGGTTCTGCAACTACTATTCGGGCTATGTCCGAATGTATGCAGAACTGTCGGGGCCGCTGCACAAGATGCTGCAAGTGGGCAAGTTCGATGGCCGGAAGGGGAGCAAGAAGAAGCTTGCCTGGACCCCTGAGGCCGAAGATGCGTTCAGCCGCCTGAAGGAGCGACTCCTGGGGCAGCTGGGACTATTCTTGGTGGACCCGGACAAGGGATTCGTGCTACGGACAGACGCCTCGGACTATGCCGTGGGGGCAGTCCTCGAGCAAGTCCGGGACGACGGGACTCATGTTCCCGTGGCGTTGTGGAGCAGGATCCTGGCCGAGGGTCAACGCCGAACATGGACCGCGAGGGAGAAGGAGACATACGCCATTGTATGTGCGCTCAGGAAGTGGTCTGGCCACATCGGACTGCAGCCGGTGGTGGTTTGCACGGACCACCAGTCCCTACAGAGCTGGCACAAGGAGCATGTCGACACCCCCTCAGGACCAGCGGCTAGGAGGGCCCGATGGCACGAGACGTTCGCCAAGTTCGACCTCAGCGTCGTGTACGTCCCGGGGAAGGACAACACTGTGGCAGATTGCCTCAGTCGCTGGGCCTACCCCGCGGGCAAGGCGTGGATGGACATATCCAGCCATGGCGACGACGAGGAGACCGAGGAGGTCAAGCGCATCATCGAGATGGAGAAGGCCATGGAGCAAGAGGGGGTCAAGTGTTTTGTGGTGATGGCAAACCGTACAGACCTGGCCAAGTTCCGGGGCGCCCGAGTCCAGGCTATTCGAGAGGAAACCCTCGAGCAATGGATGGTGGCCCCTGTAGAGCTAGTCAGGTCGGTGCTCACAGAGGACTGGTCGGATGACTATGCGGCATCCGACCACTGGAGCAAGTACTGGAATGCCGTGAGCGCCCCGTCGGACGACGAATGGCCCGAGGGCTTAACCGAGGATGGGGACAAGTTGTTCCTCAAGGACAAGCTGCTGGTGCCCGAGAACCGAGTGGAGGAGCTCATTGACCATTGGCACAACGCCCAGCTCATGCACCCTGGCCGAGACAAGATGCAGCAGGACCTGGAGTGGCGTTTCAAGTTCCCTCCGGGGTACTACGCCATCCTGGATAGGTACTGCAGCGACTGTGCCGTGTGTCCGGCCACGAAGAGCCCCAACCACTCCACGGCTGGCAACCCGGTGTACACGGCTATACCGGAAGCCCCTATGCGGTCCGTGGCCATGGATGTATTCGCCATGCCTGAAGTCACCGTGGAAGGAGAGACCTACGACTGTGTCATCCTGGCGGTGGATAGGCACAGTGGGTATATCGTGGCGGTCCCTGGCAAGAAGTCCAAGAAGAAGGACAAGAAGGACAAGCATGGAGCGGGGCTGCAGGCCAAGACCGTCGCTAATGCCATGATCAGGCATTGGCTGACGATCTTTGACGTCCCAGCTGTCATCTGCAGCGATCGGGGCAGTCAATTTGTGGGGACGTGGTTCAAGACGATGTGCAAGCACATGGGCATTCGGCATGCCAAGACTGTGGCGTACCACAGCCGGTCGAATGGCCGGGCTGAGGTAGCCGGGCGGCAGATGTTCGAAAAGTTCCGCCAGCTGCACATCGACGAACCGGGCCGGAATTGGTATAATTCGCTGTGGAGAGTACTCCAAGCGTATGACGACCTTCCGGGACCCACTGGACTGTCGCCCCATCGTATCCTGTTCCTACGGGATCGAGTGTCACGCACTCTCCCGTGGTTGAACCATGGCAAAGTGGCCCGGGATGCGAATGCTATGATGGCTGAGGCGGACGACACGGCGGCCAAGGTGTGCAAAGCACTTCAGGACGAGCATGACAAGAGGGCCAAGTACTTCAAGCAGGGAAAGGTCCAGAAGTATGCTCTCCAAGACACCGTGTGGGTGGAGCGGCACCACAAGGATGTCCTGTCCAGGCATCGGCAGGCATCTTGGTATGTGCCGGGGGTAATCGTGCGGAAGGTCGGGCAGGATGTGTATGCGGTTCGTGTGGGGGATAACAAGATCCTGGACCGCGACCATGCCCAGCTTCGTCCCCGAGCACCGGACCCCAGCGGACGTCCCGTCACCTTCGAGTTCACGGCCCGCGATGTGGACTCGAACGACGAGGGTGAGGACGATGACTTCACCGCGGAGAAGATCCTGGCGGACAAGCCGGACCCGGGGACGCCTGGGGGGAGGCTTTATAAAGTCCGATGGAAGGGATTCGCCGCATCCAGGGACTCGTGGGAGCCTCCGAGCAGCTTTGTGCCGAGGTACACCACGGTCTGGATGGACTATCTGAAGAAAAAGAGCATTTCTTTGGATGTCAAGGACGTGTTGGTCCATTTGGTGGCTGCTGTAGCACCCTAAAGGATCCCCCTTGGCATTTTTGTTTGTTTCTGTGCTTGGGGGACGGGTGAGGGCGTTCATCCGGGGATTTTTGGGCCTTGATTGGCCATCTACCCCCTTCACTCGATCTCCACATATATATTTCATTGTGGTATACTTTTTTAGGTCGACCGACGACGCTTTTCTATCTTTGATCCCCTTGGTCCATGTTGTAGATCAAGAGGAGACCGGATATGGCGTAGGGCACCGATTATCAGTGTCTTTACCCCTCCCTTGGGGCGTGGGGGACGCCTACGACGTGTGTGGGGCCTCCATGTGTCCTTGGGACATGGGGGGGGGGTTGGAGCCCATTGGGGTCCTCCCGTCCTCTCTTCAATGACTTCCGAGCGGTAACAACGCTCTGAGAAGGGGGGTGAAGCCGGTTCGGACCCCCGTGGCCATCTTTGGGTCACTTGGGGTGTGTATCTATGTGCCGGCAAGCCACCATTGGCTGATATCATACTCTCCCATCCACCTGACCTAACCTGATGTGATAGTGTGATAGGTTTGGCCATTCCGGCTATGAGCGGCCATATTCAGTACCGAGGCGCCGCCAGCTGAGATTTATATATCAGAATATCAGGAATCAACAGGGTTTTTTTATCATAATGTTTCCGTAACTTTTCAGCCTTCCGTTCTGATGGTCAATGTATCGGCGACTGTCAGTTGGCTCGCGATTTTGCGGTAACCGATTGGTTAACTGTTATTTCCAGATATTTTGGCGGAAACCCCGATGAAGGGTCAGATTTCATCAGTAAAGGGTTCGTTGCTTCCGCAATTTTCTAAATATGCACTCGAAATTTTCATCTGAATTTTTCGCGATGTCGAAATCGGATTTTCGACTTCGACATCACCGCACTTGATTTGGTCTTCTTCGAGTGGTCATACTCCTTTCCCTATGCCCAAATCAGGTTTCCCTTATACTTGCCACCCATTTGACTTGGAGATATAAGGGAAACAAAAGTGAATCGTGGGACCACTTTGAAGGGCCATATCTACGCGCGAGTGTGAGGAAAGAGAATAAGGAAGGTTGCGTTGCAAGCGCCTTAGTCTCAACTTTCTTTTAGTAGGGTCCAACACCTTAAGTCGTTACACACACTCGTTGTATCATAGGATCATGGTCAACATGGTAGAAACTTGTTTATAACTTGTTGACCATGTGTCCGGACTTGATATTATGACTTTCGAGTGTAGCGCATGAGTCTTGCGGTGGCATAGCATTTTTTCTTAAGGTTCCCACGTCCATTTAACCCAAAGTTATGACCATGGAGGGGCATGGCACACCATGGTTGGAGCCAATTTTAAGGGCTATGTGTGATATTGGTAGTATATGTCTTGATATGCTCACGCCCATGTTATATATCTTCGTGTGGCCGAAGAGATGGAGAGCCACACGTGACAAGGGCTTTTCCCATGTTCCAATTGTAGAATTCAAAGCGCTAGACTAAGTCTACCGCGTATGTATTGCTCATGGTATGTTTGGCAAAGAGATCCATGAGTGCACTCCCATTTTCATGGGGCATGTAGATATGAGTGGCGAAGGTATCTCCATGCGCCCGATTGGGGATCCAAGTGGGGGAATTGTTCGCAAATGGTTTCAATCATTTGTGTATTGAACCATGAGCGGATATCATGGGTGAGCATCGAGATATACCATCATGACAACTTTGTATTTGGACATATTTTCATGTTTTTGACCTCAATTTTTGCTCATTTTTGCGTTTTGTGTACTTACCTGGTCGGCAAACAGCAAGAAGCTTATGGAGAGTCGAACCATGGTATGTTGTTCATATGTTGGCATATGCTTTGGAGTTGAACACCACCATATGCCGGATCGCGTACTCCATTTGGCTTGGCGCACGAAGGATTACAAGAATTGGTCTCAAGATCATGGGCTGACTTGGGCAGTGCGTGGCGCCCATGTCCGAAGATGTTTCGAGGGTAAAGTGGGGATGTACATGGGCATTGACCTTTGGTCTCTATCCTCCATGAATACTAGACTTCGATCCCATGCATGCTTTGAGCCTTCGGATAAGTGGTAACTTCAATTTTGAGCATATATTTGATATATGGCCAATATTGTGTGATTTGGCAGTTTTTTTGGCATGTTATGAGTTCAAACTCATGGGGCATATCTCCAAGCCCATTCGACTCCAAGTCCAACCAAGGTTATGTCAGGGTAGGGCATGGTCCTGAGTGCTACTCTAAGCCATGACACGCCACCTCCCCTATTGGGCTAGGATTTAGAGGCTTGGGAGTGAACACATTTTTGGGGTTTATGTAGTGACTTTTGACACATGGCATTCAGCCATCTTATTTGACTGGGTTCAGGGCACCATGTTGGCGAGTCAAGGGAAGGTCCTGAGTCCAGGGAATGAGGGGTCTATGGCTGTGATTGTGTACGTTTCCATCTTTCCCCAACTTTGCTTTATTTGTGTTCATATGCCAATTTCAGGGCTTTCCTCTTTGGTGCAATTCTTGTACATGCCCGCCACCGTGGGACGACCGGTGTGCTGAACGGAAGCCCGCAGCGTATATTGGATTGTGGATTGGGTTATTGCTGTATTTGTGGGATCTGGTTGCTGTTCAGTGTTGAAGGAGGATTTTATTTTCTATATTTTTGGATTTTGGACCCTGGATTTTGAGGAAAGCAATCGCTGATCAGGAGCAAGTCAGCAGGGGTTACAGGCGGAAGGGGCACAGCGGGGGCCGGTCCTGGTAGGGACCTTATTTAGAGCCCAGTACGATGGTGTCCCGCATGTCGGAATCGCCACGCAGGTCGGCCCCTTGGCTGCCACGGTTCCCACCACGGACATCGGGTGGGGCCAGGGCGGCGTCCGTTCCGTCGGGGCCACGGGGCCCAAGCGTGCCGAGCGCCCAGAGCTGGTACGCGTGGACCGGCCCGATTTCGACGTCAAATCCCGCCGTGGGCCAGGGCACGTTGTCGGGCAAGAAGAATTCCCACCCAGGGGGCGCGCTGGCGTACCTGTTGGCCTCCGCCTCGTTGTCCCATCGCCCAGCCACCGCGATGCTGGCGATGGCGGCTCCGAACGCCCGCATGGCCGCAGCTCCTCCACGTCTCCAGGCGTGCCATCCCATGGATTCCCATCCCGTGGCAGCCAGCAAGCCATGGATCGCCGCCTGAAGGTCGAACGCAGCAGCCATGAGCGGCACCGATGCGGGCCTGCTGGAGACCCACGGGTGGGCTGCCATCGCCGCGCGCCATGCATCGGGCCATGCCCCCACTCGTACTGTGACCCAGTCGTCGTCCTTTTTGTCATCGAAGAACCCCAACGTGCACCGCGTCCGGATGTCCACGGGTCGTACGCTGGCTGCTTCACCCACCCTGAGGAGATTGGCAAAGGAGATGACGGCAAGACCCAGGCAGAACCAGTCGAGGGTGGTCCTGATGTTCCGGGCCATGAGCCGGAGGGTGACCAGCTCGGCCCACACTTGGGTTGGTCGTGGCGCGGCAGTGGTGGTCGCGGCGCCTCGTGCCATCAGCCAGTGTACGGGCCGCACTGTGGGTGGTATGCAGCCCAGCTTCTCTGTGAAAGTGCTGCCCTGGGTCGTTGAGGGTGCCGGAGGGCTCGGGGCCTGCAAGACCAGTGGGGCAGGCACGCGAGGACTCTCCCTGGATGTTGTTATTGGGGGTAGAACCGGATACTCGAACACCAACGGAGGCGAGAGCAGCAACAACTGAAGCAAGGTCCATGCTGATTGTGGTCCGGCAGAAAATCCCAGTCTATGAAGAAAATTGATGCGAATTATTCTAAATACATCTGAGTGTCCAAAACTGTCTGAAAAGATTTAAATAATCCAATTATGTAAAAAAGTTTGGCCGATCTGGCCCGCGAGCGCGCATCAGCGGCAAATGGCGATTCCAGCTAAAATAGCGGAACGCGGCGGATTTACGGGAAATGGACCGCGGAATCAAATCCGGCATATCAGAAATATATAGGAAATATCCTGAGACTGAGCTGCGAGGCGGCGATTCCGCCGAAGCAAAGAAAATGACCAAAATGTAGCCAATCTGGGCAGAATGTCTGAAAATCTGAGCAGATGGGGCTAGCCGCACTTACACTCCCCCTCCAAAAACACACTGGGGTGTGTCGCTACGTCAAC
Organism: Eutreptiella sp. 'Long Island Sound 2002'; assembly: GCA_964036045.1. NCBI lineage: Eukaryota > Euglenozoa > Euglenophyceae > Eutreptiales > Eutreptiaceae > Eutreptiella > Eutreptiella sp. 'Long Island Sound 2002'. Next base: position 8,528,438 of record OZ038391.1, read on the forward strand.
GAAGAACGTAGTGCGGGTAAGTCCCAGAAAAACATAGAAATGTAGCCTTGATGGGGCGAAATCTGCTTGATCTGACCTGATTTGGGCTGAATTGGCACTGAATCAGGATGGATGAACCTGAAATGAGACAGAATGAGAAGTGACGAACAGTCCTCCGTACAGTAAAACATTAGGTCAAGGGCTAAAAAGCATGTAAACGTATCGAGAATCGATACCAAACCATGCATTGGTTGAGAATGAGGTAGATTATTGGTGGATTGAGTGGGGGGATCAAGAAATGGAGTGACATCTCAGCGCTCTGGCACAGTTTCGCTGTCGCGGGCACGCTACGGTGTACTCGCCGAACTCTACATCGTGTTAATCCCGCTTTTCTCGTTCTGACAAGTGCAGCATGTGCTTCAGATTTGGCGCATCTGGTGGATGATCACAAGATTCAGCATTCATTTGGAGCAAAGATGAAGGAGATTAAACACTCACAGAGAGGTAAAACAAATACAAATGTAGTCTACAGACCCTAAGTGCATCACGGAAGGTTAGGGTGTTTTTCTGTGCACTTAGATCTAAACAGATCTTCGAGGAATGAGAGGAGATGACAAGGAAATCAATCTACATTGTCCTAAAATGAGGCAAATTCATGAGATGAAGGTGAAATGCAGCGGAATGTCTAGAACTGAAACTACTAACACTTTCGTTTAGACTAAAGTTAATATGTATTGTCGTTTATTCAGCTCAATTGTGCTTTCCGGCACGTTGGTTCGCGAGCATCCAACAGATTCCATGAAAATCTGGATCATGTGATGATGCATCATGATGGGACATGCTGGCCCTGGATCCTTGGCATGTAACGCGCCGAAGGTTCGCTGAAGGCGCTTTACTGACAGTATATAACTGAGAGACACCGAATTTACAGTGGCGGTGGTGTCAATCGACTTGGACAAGGCCAATCTTTCGATGGAGTCCCACAAGACACTTGGATTCACCATTTTCAACAGTTTCAGGTCGGATTGAGCTCACATTGGCGTGTGCCAAAAATACAACGAAGCTTACGGACTTCAGAGGTTGCTGTTAGAAGTCCCTAGAGCTCCTATCTGAAGATTGTCTGAACAATTGACGTCTGGGTTTCGTACAACAGTGGCAGAATGATGGACAAACCTGAGAAATTCAAGGTAAATTTGAGTATCCTGGATCTGAATCTGGACTTTGGCGTTAGCATCACAGCAAATGAAGGTACGATCTGAGTTCCTGGCGTCGCATCTGGTGCAGCCAGTACTACAGGGGGTGCCTGTAGGGGTGAATGTCGCTGAAAGGGGCGACTGTCGCTGGCCAGCGTTTTGATTATGTACATTTGCTTCCATCTGCACGAGTAGCCAAATTCCAAAGATGCACAGACCAACAGAGACAATATTACCCCGAATCTGCCTGAATTAAGCCTGAGTTTGGTTTTTTCTGAACACGGCAGCACACTCCGTGGCTTTCGGTTTTCGACTTTCGATACGCTACCGAACGGAGACCAAAGAAAAATTGATTGATTGACGTCAAATTATCAAACATTCGCAGTTCTCCACATCATGACATAAACAGAAAGAATGAACAGTGGATTGAGCAGAATGTGGTAGGATGGCTTCCTCAATTCGGCCAAGCACGAATACATGTGACCACCAACCTGTCTGGCCTGGCCCTCGTACGGCTTGGGCGCTGCAAATCAGCGGCCGAACTTGAAGCTTGGTCCTCATTTGGCTCCTGGGCTGGCCTGACCGCAGGAGGGGGGATCGACGGATCAGCCCTGGAATGTGGCTGCTGAGGGCCATAAAAGGCTGGATCTCGATTCACCACAGGTCGTTTTCCGTCGCTCTCCACTTGTCTGTCTGGTTTCGACAGACAGTCTGTCAGGAGTACTCCAATTTCGGGGTGCTTCTTCAGGAAGTCGATGAACCCCTTGGTGTATCCATGGACAAAAGATTGGGCTGGTTCCCAGTTGTTGTGACTGGAATCAAAGCCCCTCCACTCACACAGAAATTCCCATTCGCCCTTGGCGTCACGTCTTGCTTCAACAATCCTCTTGAGTTCGTACTTCCCCCCTTCGATGACCCGATCGGACAAGTGTTTTGCAGTCCAAAAAAGGGGTTTAACCCGATCCTTGGGGGAGGGGATCTCTCTCTTGAGGCGATCGCCCGAAACGTCAATTTCCCTGCTGACATCCACACGAATCCTCCACCTGTTCTCACCAAGACGCGCTGTAACAGCGAATGGCCCCTCCCACAAGGGAAGAAGCTTGTCATCTCCGTCCAGGGTGGTTTCGGATTTTCGAAGCCAAACTCGATCATCGACTTCAAAATTGTGGGGGTTTTTTCGGCCTTGATTTTGAACCCAAAGCCAGTCAGCTTGATGCTTCTCGATTATTTTCGAGACAGTTTTATCTGCTCGTTGGACGTCGTCCAAAAACAACGAAGCATCCTTACAGGGGCGAGGATTATTCAACGGCATGTTCCACCAACACTTCTTTCGTCCAAAGACAATTTCATTTGCAGAAAGGCCATGATACGAAGGCGTGTTGTGGTAACGGCGAAGCAATGCGAAGAGAACTTCCATCCAATGGAAATCCTTTTCACTCGCGAGCTCCTTACGAAGCATATTTATAATTGAGCGGCCGGCTCTTTCACCAGGCAGCGCTCGATGCGAGTGGATTTCACATCGCAGGTGGTGGATTCCAAGGCGAGCACATAATTCTCTCCACCATTCGGAGGTGTACTCTTTGCCTGAATCCGTCACCACCTCGGATGGGACGTCCCAGCCTCCCATCCAGGTCTGCGCGCACCATTTGGCGGCAGCCTTGCCAGTCATCGACTCAATGTTGCAAGGCAACACTTGAATGTAGCCGGAATGACGGCACTGAATAAGGAGCACACCATTGACTTTTTTATTAGTCCAATGGCACTCTTCGTCATCGAGTTCACCGAGATAGAAGAAATCACTGGTGACTCTGTTAAAGAGGCGCTCCGGAATAGGATGAGGCCTCTGATGGCCGTGCTTCTTCGCGCTGGGGGGCGTCGAGACAGCACATTGGGCACATCCGGCGGCTACTTTCATGCAGTGAGTATATAGCCGTGAGCCAAACAACCTATGTTTAATCATCGACCACAGTCGACGGCCATGTGCGTGGGGGGACTCCCATTTGTGCCACCAGTTTAACACTCGGGGGGCTAGGGCGTCTGGCACACACAATTTACCCTCCATCCACAGCTTCCCCCCATCCAACGAATACTCAGGAAAAATCCCATCCTTGTGAGCATCTTTGGATTTGAGATTTCCAAAGACCTCTTTAAACATGGGATCCTGCAGGTAATCGGACGTCCAGTCACGGATTATCAGGAAATTTTTAGGCAGGGGTGGAGTTTTGGCCGGATCTCGACGCTTAATGCCCTGGATCAACCGAAATCTACTTACTCGTCGGGTATAGTCAAACCGTTTCACACTCCCTGAAGAGGGATCGGTGACTTTTTCCACGACTTTCAGCGTTTTGGTGCAGATCTCATGAGCATGCGCCGGATCTGAAATGGCCGTGATGTCGTGACACGGCAATGCGTGCTGTTTAACAGCGCACTGCATGCATGCACGTCGAATGAGTTTCTTTTCTTCCTGATCCCATTCGATGATGACATGGCGGTCCTGCTCCGTACCATGGATGTTGGTACTTTGCAGCCCCTCTGAGGCGGGGTAAGCCCATCGGCTCAGAGCATCCGCTACCGTGTTGTGTTTTCCAGGCAAATACGACACATGGAGGTCAAACAGAGAGAGAAATTCGTGCCATCTGGCCCGTCGGCCAGCTGGGCTCGCGACAGTATCAATGTGTTCAGTGGCCCAATACTCCAGAGATCGATGATCCGTCAGGACCTCGACTCGATTGGTGCCAACCCACGATTGGTACTTTTTTAGAGCGCAAATTATGGCATACGTTTCTTGCTCACGCGGCGACCATTGCATTTGGCGTGGGGCTAGCTTCCGAGACCAAAATGCAAGAGGGTAATGATCGCCGGTGGCTTCATCAACCTGTTCAAGAACAGCTCCGATCGCGTACCTAGAAGCGTCGGTTCTAATGTAGAAGGGTCGGTCAAATTGGGGCACATGCAACGTGGCGACTTCGCAGAGGGCCGCCTTCAAGTGATGGAAGGCCTCCTCGCACTCGTCAGTCCACTTGACACGAACCTTGGAACCTGCCTTGCCCGCATCTCTCCCTACCTTCAATAATTCAGTGAGGGGGGCAGCAAATTTGGCATAATTCGGCACAAAAGTGTGGTAGAAATTGCAACAACCCAGGAATCCTCTCAACTCCGTGATCGTCTCAGGGCGCTTCCACTTCTGAATAGCGACGAGCTTCCCTGGACTGGGTCGTCGGGTGCCATTCTCTAGGAGAGAACCACAAAATTCGACTGATTTTAAAAATAATTTTCCCTTCTTTGGCCCACAAATCAGCTGATTGGCTTCAAGAATGTCCAAAACTTGGTTCAGCTGCTTCTCATGTAGGGCCACCAGCTCGGCTTCGGTCAGTCCCTCCCCCTCCGTCGCGATGATTATGTCATCTATGTACACACTCACAAAGGCACGAAGCTCAGGATGGGTTGTGAACAGCACATCCTCCATCATTCTTTGAAAAAATGAAGGGGCGTTCTTCAGGCCCATGGGCATGACCGTCCACTGGACTGGGCCACATGGCGTGCACATACAGGTGAGAGGTCTGCTGTCCTTCCTCAACGGCATTTGGTGAAAGCCGTGACGGAGATCCAGCACAGAGAACAAACGACCTCTCGCCCTCTTGGCGATTTCCTCCTCAATGAGGGGCAGGGGGTGCGAATCCGCCTTGGTTTCGGCGTTGAGATTGCGAAAATCAACCACCATTCGCCAACCATCAATAGTGTTCTGGTCTGCAGGCGGTGGCTTCGGGACTGTGAAGGGTGCACAGCACCTTTCGCTGGTCATACAACCCTCAAGCCAACCAAATTCCCTGAGATTTCTCTCGATGATTCTTCTGAGGATCTCATGTTTATGTCCATGATTTTCATAAGGGCGCTGTTTCTTTGCCTTGTACCCTTCACGAAGCTCGATGAAGGCTTCACCGAACTGTCCACGGACAGGGGGGTCTTTGATCAACTTTCCTGAAAGGGTTGTGTCCTTCCGTTCCTCAAAAATCTTTTCTCTTGACTTGGAACACAATTCAGTGTCCACCTGATCGCCAGGAATTACTGTCGAAAAAACTTTGGCGACTTCTTCGGCTTTGGCAGGAAGAATCTTCTTACGGATGTCCCTAAACAGGTCCGTATCAACTGCCTCTTGAAGATAGGTGGGTCGTGTGTTGAAATCCCAGAGATTCTCTTCGTGATCCAGCTCCTCGAAAGGATCCATGAAAGCTTCCACAGGGGGTTTTTCATAAAAAACTCTGAATTTGCGGCGCGATTTGGAATTTTTCTTCGCCCGTGCACTGAAGATTCTTTTCGATGTCGATCGTATTGGGGAAGAGGGAGACGAGGCGGATCCATTGGACGTTGAATCACCTTGGGTATCTGACGGACAAAAATCAGAAAAAATAGATTCATCATCAGTACCACGCTGAACCTCAGATTCAGACCCAACACAAGAATCAGTACCAGAATCAGCAGAATTAGAGTCAGAAAGCTTTCCATCCACCAGGAATGCAAGCGAACTCCAGGACCGCTGTGGCAGGGGACCTGTGTCGTCCCTGGCATACAGCTTAATCTTCCTGGGAAGTTCGATGTAATCTACACAAATGTCTTGTAATTCCTGAAACCAAGGCTTGTCGTCCCACAAGGGCACAACTAAAATTGCCTGGGTTTTATCTTGCTTGATTTTGTGGATGACCTGCTGGATTAAGTGAAACGGAGGATTAATCCACAACTTCTTGTCCCATTTATGGGTCCAAGCGTCGCTAAAGTGCTTGTCAAAGCGCTTGTTCTTACGGTTAGCAAAAGCATCATACTGGGGCCAAAAGGAATGGTGTTCATGAAAATATTCACAAATTGCATCGCGCCATTTGTCGACAACTCTGTAGGATGAAGAGTGCCAGCGCGAAGGGCGTCGTGGCTGGGAGTCCCTACGAAGACATTCTAACTCTTGGGAGTAATCGGCACTCCCATTTACCTCTGCAATGGTGACATCTTCACCAAATTTTGGTGTCACCTTTTGCTTCAAAAATTCTTCTGCACTTTTAAACCCTGCGTGCAAAAAACGAAATTCAGGACGCTCCAAGGGACCTGACTCCAGCAAAAAACAACGACGATGACCTACGGGCGCTACCCTGTTCTTGCGAAGCCAAGGATGGCCCAAATAAAGGTCATACTTTATGTCGGCACGATAGAAGTAGTCATCCTTAAGGACAACTTCTTCCACATTTTGCTCTTCCCAAAGGTCTTGAGCGACCAAATGAGTTGATATATAACAACCGCGTTGCCCACCTGCGAGAGAATGTCCAGAAACTCCCTCGAGGGTAACAGGATGAGGCGATTCAAACACGCAGTCGTCGGGTAAGAATGAATTGGATTGGAGATTTACCTCTGATCCATTGTCACACAAACAAGTGGCGAGGTGGAAATTTCCCTTGCAATCAGAGACCCACAGCTTTGTGACGAACTGAGGGGCCCTGTGCTTGGACTGTACACCAACCTCGTCCACTACAACAGAAGGATCCGCTGCCGGATCCAGGGGAGAGGAGACAAGCGACCCTACATCAAGTAATGGTCGATCAGGAATCTGGGGATCATGCCTGAAATCGCCTGGGGAGGGGCGATTTTCGTGGCTCCCCTAGGCGTTCTGACCTCCAGTGGATGCGTTAACGTTGTGGACACAGCCTGATTCGTCGATCCACTCATCTTGGAACGGATCATCTGCTGGATTCAGGGCATTTTCGACATAATCTCGATACGCATCGGACACCTGATCTGCACCTGAGACCTGATCCACACGATGGTTGCCCTTTCCGCGTCCACGGCCACGGCCGCCGGATGATGGGCCACCACCGTCGCCACGCCCTCTGCCCTTACCAGAGAAAGGGGTTCCCGAAGGATTTCCCTTACCTTTACCCTGTGATCCTGGAGCATTTCCTTTGTTTGTACCGGATTGAGGGGTTTGGCCTGGATTTCGATTTCCGCCTCCGGCGTTGCCATTGGGACTTGTCTGGCCGTTTGGCTGTCCACCAGAGCCGGATGGAGTCCGATTTCCTTTGCCTTGGGACCCGCCAGGGCCTCCAGTATTTTTGTTTCCAGCGGAGGGGTTCGGGTTACCCTTTCCCCCCTTTGCACCATGCACCTGTCTGTCATTCCTGTCTGAATTCTGCGAATTACTGACATTTTCACCAATCACCTTGTGATCGTAAGCAGACCATCGGTGATTACCAGTAGAATGCGTCTTAGCTCGGTTCGTAGAACCTAGAAGAAGGCAGATGCTGCAATGATCCTGAACATTCCGGGTGTCATTCACCTTTTTGTTGCCCTTTTGGGCCCCATTTTGGGTGTTTTGCTGGGTATTCTTGTTTCCCCCAAGACCCTCATGGAAATTTTGATTGGCGGCGTCAGCGAGCCGCTCAACCTCTTCCCACAGTTCCTGCGGGGTGAACGAAAACACCCAGTTCCTGGCCTTCAGGCGATGGCCGTGGAAACTTACTCCCCTATTGAGGACTTGGACAAACAAGTCCCGATCCTCGTGTTCATTAAACTTGATTTTCCACGTGTTTTCAGTGAATTTCACCTTGGTAAACGACGTGGGGGAACACTTTTGAAGTGATTCCCTGACGGTGAACCTGTTGGCCGAGGCGTCGAAGCCATCGACCTCCGCCCACCAGGTCTTGACCTTTTCTTCGGACTGTTTATTCCGAAGGGTGGCGGCGGTTTCTGAGGGGATCTTGTCAAAAATCAGATTTTTCAGCTCGGCACTGGAAAATTTTTCGCCTGAATGTTCAGATTCTTCTACGAGATTCCAGAAGCGCTGTCTCTTGTCCTGCACTTCGTGCAAGATTAATCGAGAGAATGAAGGAAAATTCTTCAACATCTGGTGGTAATGGTCCTCAGGCAGCCGGGATCCACGTACCTCCAACTGTTCCCACACCTCATCAAAGGTAAGGGGGGAACTTGAATCCTCACGATCACTCCAGGTCCGGAGCCAAGTGTTGGCCGGCGCTCCCTCAAGGCAGTCCAAGAGGGCCATCAGGAACTGATCATCCTGGAGCTTTTGAGTCTTAACCCACAGTTTAAATTCCCGTTGGAACTGAGGCCAACGTCTGGGGTTTCCATTATACTTCGGTTGCTTGGCAACCTGACGAAGTCGCAATGAAGTAGGATTTAGGAGTGAATCCAGCCCAACACCGGCCGTAATGGCAGACACCTTGGCGGCATCATTAGCCACACCAGCTCCGGCGAGGGTCTGGGCGAGCAACATCTGGGCTATTGCATTGGAATCAACAGCAGGAAGGGTAGTACGGGAGGCAGTTCGTTTGGCATTCTGAGCCTCAGTCCTAGCCTTCGCCGACCTACTCTGAGATCGAGAGATTGTAACCCTTTCCTTTAGCTTAGTCCTGCTGATCCTGGCATCGGTGGTCTTAGAGTCCACCGAAGGAGCAATCGAAAAAATTTCTGTCGCCTCCTCCGACGGTTCTGTGGTTTGTTCCACCGATGATGCGCCCTCAGACCGCATGTGTGTCTTGAAAAGATCTTTAATTCCCAGCGTCTGAATGATAAGTTGCATTTGATCTTTGAGCAATTGGAGCTCAGTATCTCGCTGGGATCTGCAAGAGCAGTCGGCAGGACAGTACATACCGTGTCCTGAAGGGCCTGAGCAGGCTGTCGGACCGCTAATCTCAGTCGTTCGCAGCCAAGAGTCCACTTGGGGAGCTCCTTCAGCCCTAATTTCTAGGCTTGCCTGCCTGGCTGCCTCTAAAATTCCTTCCTCAACCGCGGCGGCTAGATCGTCGCGGATGGAAACAGAGGGATGAGGGGCGGAGGGCCCGGCAACAGGTGCCTTGGTCTTCTCCTTCGGGAAGGGACTTGCCTCCCAGATCTGCAAAAAAATGGCAAAAGATTCATCTTCTTGAGAACGCCACCACATCCTGGTATTAATTTCTTCCTGAAGAAGGAAAAAATATTCAAATAAAAAATCAGAGGCAATTCTTTCTTGACCTATCAGCTTAGACGTGGCTAATAGACAAAGGGCCTCAAGCGCCTCAAGGTTACGGGTCACTTCTGAAGACAAATGGTTGTCCCATTGTGCCCAAGAGGCTGGTCGATTATAGGTAGGTACCTCACCTGGACCACCCATCTCAATGTCGTCAATGTCGGCGTCGATGGTCTCAAAATGTGGACATTGGTAAGGAGTATTAGTACCTGCCAGGTCCGTAAGCTCCACCGGAGCGTTGCCATCGGCGTAAGCTGGGAGATTCCAGCTGCTTGATGGCCAATTTCGACTGGGATCTTGATTGTAATCTAGGCCTCCACAGCTGCTGATTTGTGCCCTTCTTGGGCAATTTGGGCTTGCGCAAGGCATTCCTCTCAAGGCCTCGTTCGCACAGCACCACGGCAGCGTAATCGTTACGTCTCCGGAGGTGGCGGAGTCTACGGGGCCGTACTGGGGAGCTAGCTGTGGTTGGGACACCAAAGGAACAACATTCAGGTAGCCTCTGCTACCATGAAAGTGCTGCCCTGGGTCGTTGAGGGTGCCGGAGGGCTCGGGGCCGGCAAGACCAGTGGGGCAGGCACGGGAGGAGTCTCCCTGGATGTTGTTATTGGGGGTAGAACCGGATACTCGAACACCAACGGAGGCGAGAGCAGCAACAACTGAAGCAAGGTCCATGCTGATTGTGGTCCGGCAGAAAATCCCAGTCTATGAAGAAAATTGATGCGAATTATTCTAAATACATCTGAGTGTCCAAAACTGTCTGAAAAGATTTAAATAATCCAATTATGTAAAAAAGTTTGGCCGATCTGGCCCGCGAGCGCGCGTCAGCGGCAAATGGCAATTCCAGCTAAAATAGCGGAACGCGGCGGATTTACGGGAAATGGACCGCGGAATCAAATTCGGCATATCAGAAATATATAGGAAATATCCTGAGACTGAGCTGCGAGGCGGCGATTCCGCCGAAGCAAAGAAAATGACCAAAATGTAGCCAATCTGGGCAGAATGTCTGAAAATCTGAGCAGATGGGGCTAGCCGCACTTACACTCTGCCAGGCGGAGGGCGGATATGATGCCTCGCAGCGTCCCAGGCTGCTGGCCCATGGCGGCGCGCCTGACGAGGTACCGGGACAGTGCCCCCGCTGCTTCCAGCTCGGGCCAGTGTGCCGCGAACCGGCCCACATCCCTAAGGATCGCGGTCCAACGCTCCACGGTACCCGGGGACCACCGCCGGATGGCCAGCGCGAGGGGCTCCTCCATGTAATTGCCCCTCCATAGGCTGTCCACTGGCGACCCCGCGTATCGCAGGTTGAGCGCTCCGCCCCCCTCGTCATCGACGCTCCCCTCGCTGGCGGGCCGCTCGCCGCCGTGGGCACCGGGCCCTTGGGTGGTGGAAAATTGGCTTGCGCCCACGGGGGGTCACGGATGTCCATTTCCCAAACCCTCCCCCCCCTTCTGGCCCGCCGTGACGGGGCAATGACAACCGGTATACACAGCCCCCCAGTCCCCCCCCCCTACCCCCAACGGTGGTGGTATTTATGTCCGGTCTATTCCGGTTGCATCCCATAGCACGGGGGGGGGGGGGGGGATGCAACGCCCCACCATGGCCTCCCGTTGGCAAATTAGTCTGATGCAGATGTCAATGAAGACACATTTGCAAAGTGGTGCTGTCAGTGGCCCCCTGTGTTTAACTGACTTTTGTTTTCTTTCCTTGTCAGGGGCTGGTTGCTTCGGGGGAGGGGTCGAGAGCAGGGGGGGGGGTTTAAGGGGTATGTGTGCCTGTGACTGACACATAGGGTCCCCCCTGATGGGGGGACCTGTAGAAAGCTGTCTTTGGGGGGGGCATGCACATGCAAACATGCAAACATGAAGACATAAAAAAAACCAAAAAAGCGAAGGGAAAAAACCATTACATGAAGCTGGGATTGAACCCACGACTCTGGAATTGGAGCCTAGGCCCGCTACCAACTAAGCTAAGTCAGGATCTGGCTGAAATCAAAAATCAGAGAGCGTATAGCATACTAAAAAAAAAAGGCTGACAATGAGGACCATACATAGGTCCTGTCACAGTTCTCCATTTCCCAAACCCCCCCCCCCCCTCCTTCAGGCGACAGCCGTAACTCCCCCCGGGCGCAAGCCAATTTTCCACATGCCCTTCAGCAGTTGGCCGGCGCTGGGGCCGGCCCGGCCGGAAAGGGCTGGGGGGGCGGGGCAGGCGGTGCCGGGCACGGGCCGCCCACGGCCCAGTGGTTGCGGCCGCATCGAAAACATGGGTACGGGGGGGGGGGCTGTCGCGTCATAGGTGCGGCCCGTGCTGTGCGCAGTGTACAGGCTCTGGCTACCTACGGTACTGAACCCCCCCCGGTACGAGCCGGCGACGGGACTCGCGACGGAAGGGGCCCGCCCCTGCCCACCACTGGCACAGTCCCTGGCCCAGTGCCCGTGCAGGCCACAGCGGAAGCATGCCCCAGGCGGGGTCGGGGTCTGCGCCTGAGGTGATGGCTGCGTCTGGGCCTGTTGCTGTGCAGGCTGCCGGGCCTGGGCGTACCATCCCTGCGGCGCTGGCCGTGCCGCTGCCCCAGCGGGGTTGGTGGGCGCGGGCTGGCAGTCCCTGTAGACCGCCTTCCACACCGCCTCCACAAGCGCATTGCCCTTCCCAATGGGGTCCTCCTTTTTGAGCCAGGTGTTCAAGGCCTGGATGAGCTCCTGCTGCCAGAGCCAGGGGTGCTGCCCAGACGCTATTTTGGTGAGCTCTCCCTGAGACAGGGGCGGTACCTTTGGCAGCTGGAGCTCTCGGATGCGAGCCTCCAGCCGTCGTATCTCGGCCTGCTCCGCGGTCTCCTTCGGCTCCTGCGGCTCCTGCGACTGATGGTCCCGCGGCGGCTCCTCCTGCTGCTCCCGGGCAGGCGGACTGGGCTGGGGTACTGCCTTCCACGCAGCCGCCTCGACGTCAAGCCGCAGGTTTGAGGAGCGCTCAAAGAGGGCCATGTATATCAGGGCCGTGGGGGCGTCAAGGCCGCCGCCAGCCCACTCCACAGCCCGATCAACGCCCGCCACGGACAGGCCATCCTCCATCAGGCGCTCCTGGTACTGGGCGGCAATGATGCCAGCGTCCGCGCTGTCGAGGAACCCGTACGCGGTAGCCGCAGCAACGTCGCGCCACCGCTCCCAGCGCACGTACTCGGGGGTCTTGACGGGGTCCAGGTCCATGTCGTCCCGATTGAGAGCCAGCCTGGCGGCTTTCCCCACTGGCCGCCTCCGCTGATCCATTTGAGGTACCCTCCGGCATTTAGGCAGTCCCCAGGAGGTACACTCAGCATAATAACATCAGCTGTACAGTACAGGGGGCCTCAATTGGTCAATTGTGGACCCGCCACTTAGCTCCAGCCGCGCCTGCCTCACGACCTTCATCGCCATCTCAGTTCCATGATTGTCCGTGTCAGGCAGACAGTGCTTTGCAGTTCGTCCCGTCCCTCGTCCCTGGATGGGGTAAGAGTCGGGCTGCTTCTACAGGGTTCAGGGCATTGTCGCCTTCGGACTGAGTTTGTACAGGGGGGGGGGGTCTGCCCCAGTCTTAGCCTCAGCCACTGCACCCCCCCCCCCTCCCAAAACCTCAGTTTTTATGGAAAATTTCGGTCGTGTCGTGTCGCGAGAAGTGGATGACAAATGACACGTCTGCAGAAGCCTTCATGTGAGTCAACGTCCCCAATGTTGCCCAAGCCAGCCCAAGCATGGCTTCTGTGGCAGCATGGATGGGGTTTACCCGGCGACTTGCTGTGCACCATGGTGCCACCTTATCTTGTGTGTGGTGCTAAAGGCCACAAACTATCGTGCTACAGGATCCGGTCACCACTATGAAAGCGTCCAGAAAATGGGTTACAAGCAGTCGGTCAAGTGGTGTGTGTGGTTCTGCATTGTGTACTGATACTTCGGTGGAGGACTACACATGTGTGGGGGCGTGTGCATACCAGGTCCGTACCTGTTGTTTGGGGTTTAAGGCGCCTTACTAGACCACCATGTGTCCTATCCTTTTGGTGATGTTGGGTGGTGCGCCTGGCCTCTCTCCCTCCTAGGTGAGGATGAGACAAGCATCATGGTGGTGACTAGGCAACCGTGACACAATGGTCATGGATATCTGCCGGGGGTGCTGGCATGCTGCATATCCGTGTACCCCCCTGCAGCCTTGGCACACATTGGGCTCGACGAAATGCAAAAGACTGCCCGCCGCTTGGAGGTCTTCTGTTCCCAATGCTTACGTCTTGGTCTGGTCCTTAGCCAGCAGGCACTCCCTTTCCCCAATTCCCTGGTGCGCACTGCTACTGCGCCAGCCGTGGCCCGCTTGGTTCTAATGGAGGCCGATGCTCCTCCACAAGGCCCTACCCTCGGCATACACAAGCACGAGCAGTGCTGCTGGAAAGAGTTTATAGAAAGCGATCCTGTTGCGGCAGGGTGTTCACCACTCTAGTGTCCCATGGGATGAGGTGTAGCAAATGATGGTGGTTGTAGCCAAGGCCAAAATTTGGGTCTTGACCACAGCGCGTTGTTGAAATCGATGTTGGGGAAGATGATGGCGATTCCAGACACGCCCGAGGAATCTACCGGTGCCGAAACAAGGGAAGCCAAAGCCCAAACAGGATAAGTCAAAGCGCTCCGACAAACAAGCGAATGACAAAGGCAAACCCACACCAGGGTCACACATTCCCATATTGTATGATGTTCAACAGGACAAGAAAGCTGGAGTAGCACAACATGTGAGAGCCAACCGGTGCTGTCTGGATTGGTTGCGGGGACATAGAGCACGAGATCACAAAGAGCTGAAAGGAGAATGACTACCACATGCAGCGGCACGTTATACCCAGGGTCGGAAAGCATGGAGAGCTTTAGAAGCGGTGTTTGAAGATGGTCAGTCTATTGAGGAGATTGCATCACCTCGTGGTTTGGATATGATTGCATGGCCTGATTCATCTAATGTTAATAGGGTGCTAGGGGTGCCGATTCCATCCATTTGAGGACGCATTGTACTACCCTAGTGACCCCTTTTGCACACCATGGTGCCATGTCCTATGTTCAACCGGTGTTCAACTGACTTCACCTGGGCCCTTGAACCACCCCTGAACAGCGGTTGAACACCCCCACCGCGCGTAGTGCAATTTTACCAAAAATTAAACTTTTGACGTATCACCATGCCATTCCAAACCATCCATGACGATGTACCATGCTTTTAACAACATACTAATGCCCAATGCACTATTCCATGCCATACCCCTCACATTGCCACTCCCTTTCTATCATGTCCAAGAGTAGCGTCAACGCCGCCTTGGTGTTCAACCATGCGGTTGAACACCCCACTTGACACATTCCCCTAAGCTTTGACCTTCATTGTGGTCCTTTGGCTTCCATTCTATCGTGGATGGTGTTCAGAGGTTTTTGCAGTGTGCACCTGCCTTATCCAAATCAATTATAACCACAAAACCATGGATTTTCTGCTACTTTCATATTGCCGCCCATACGCGTTCGGCCATGTTCAACTGCGTGTTCAACCGCGCGGTTGAACACGGTTGAACACGGTTGAACACGGTTGAACACACACTGGAGCGCGTTAGGAGAAATGCCGCACGTAATCGCAATCACACAACAATGGCACCAACAATTCACGTCAAATTGGATGAACAATCCCAGTGCCTGTCACCATGGGAACCCCAGGTCCAGGAGTTCAGTGCGCATCGGAGCGGGAAGGCGGTGCCACGCGATAGATGTATACGCCACGATGGCATACCTTTCACCCTCCCATCGCTCCGGCCCATGCGTACGCCACGCATTGAAAATCACCCCCTTTCGTGCATCCACAACAACCCCTTGCACAATTGGGCGGAGGCGCACAATGACTGGCCACGTGACGTTGGCCTCACTCTGCTCTCCGGGCCATTGGGGGGGGAGTTTCACCATCTCCTCCCCCTTCCGTGGCTCGGGGTCGTCCTTCGTTGGCTTTGCCACGGCGCCCACTGCGATGCGGTGGCGCTTGTCTGGACCCTCGGTCAGCACCCACCGTACTGCGGATCCCGCTGGCAACCGGAACTTCTCACGTGCCTCTTGGCGCTTCTGGTCGAGGCGGCGTTTTTCCTCCAATCGTTGCACTTTCACCATCTCCTATGCAAAAGCGTTGCAGAGAGTTCAACCGAGTTCAACCGCGTTCAACCGTGTTCAACCGACCGGTTGAAGTGTTCAACCGTGTTCAACTGTGTTTCACGACGTACCGCCACACACTATAGCACCGGCATGCTTCGACGTTGTGAAGGCGCATTGCAACCAAATGTAGAGGCATATGCATACGCAGGAACATGGGGACATCACCTCTTCCGCTGGTGCGCTTGCTTGCACCGCCGTACTTGTGCTTGCACTTGTCTCCATTGCGCCACTTGCCTCCATCGCGCCACTTGCCTCTGTCGCGGCACTTGCCTCCGTCGCGCCACTTGCCTCCATCGCGCTACTTGCCTTCGTCGCGCCACTTGCCTTCGCTGTGCCACTTGCCTCCGTCACGTTCGGTGTTGACCGTTGTCCTTCCTTTGCTCCCACATTTGCGTTGTTGGCGTCTTTGGGCCGCAGAGATGCCTTCTCCTTCTTGTCCTTGTCCTTTTTGTCCTTCTTTGGTTTTGCTTCGATCTTCTTCTTCTTGTTTGCCTTGGGAGCCTCCTTTTTCTTGGGAGGTGTCCACCCCTCATCATTGTCCGACAATTGGCTTGCACTTGACCCTTTTGAGTCGGACGACGAGTCCGCTGACGTTGCCACCCGTTCATGAAAAAACACTTGATGGTAGCATGTAAATGGGGCCACAATTGCATGTGGAAGAAGACATATACATGATAGTTCGATGAAACCTAGGTAGGCACTCTATGTTGCACAAACATGAGTCGCATTTGTTTCATATGTGTTCAACCGCACACTTGAACGCATCTCGCATACGGTTGAACACTCCTTGCATACATGCAACGCACCATGGTATGCATGTAGGACATGTAGAGCACCTATTTTTCGGCATTTCCAAGTCAAGGATCAACCGGACGGCATCCTTGGGTGTAAACACCCTTTCCATGACCTTCCGGTCATTGCGTCGACTACGCCGCCCACTACCCATTCTAGTCTTGAGGCGTTCCCATAGTGTACGACCACCCTTGGATGCGGTGAACAAGTTGACCAAATCACTCATCAATTCATCCGATTGTAATCCAGTGTAGTGATCTGCAATACATTGCTTCAAGTTTGACGTTGGCATTTTTGATTGTAAAATGAGAGGGATCCTTGCATACAAGTAAGAAACCACAATGGGGAATCTCTTGGTGCTCTACTTTGTTCTTATTGTTACGTTATTTTTGGTGACACTACCATATTGCACAAAGGTGAAATTAAATATTCTTCAATTCAATGCGTCATGTATATAGTAAAAAGCGAGCAGGTGGCAACTACTACACACCATGTGCATTCCCTTTACCGCCACGTGTTGGCCACCACGTGCCGGCTCCAGTTTTCATGTATGTGGTCACCACACCGCCACCTGCCCATTGGTAGTAGGTTCCAGGTTTTAACTGGGTTTTAGGGAACAGCTCAAAACCAAAATTGTGGGACAGGCTACATTTACCAATTAACCACTGTTGAACGCGTGATCGCGCGAGCACGCGCCACCGATTGGCGCGATAGGCCAGTTGAACTGTTCAACCGCGTTCAACCGAGTTCAACTGGGGGGTTGAACAGCAACATGCTGTTCAACTGGGTTCAACCGCTGTTCAACCGCTACGCTCAAAGGTGTGCAAAAGGGGTCACTAGGGTACCGATGGGTCTCAACGATGGTTGAATGAACTAGGTCTGTGGGAATTGCATGTACTTGAGTCTGGTGTGAAATGTATTGGTGTTGACATAGATGAACGTGCATGCTATATGGCGCTTTGTAAAGCGTTTCCCCGGCCCCCGCTTAAACATGATCTGTTGACGCGTTGTGGATCCCCCCATATAGACACACAAGTGCCTGACAGCTTTGAGTCGTGTGGTGTTATGCAATTCCAAGATAACTGGAATGAAGTAGCACGGAAGAGGGAAAATTTACTATCTCAGACACATATTGATCGGGCAGCAGTGAAAGTGACACTACAACAATCCAAGATGTTGCTTGCTAGGTCTGCAGATAGGTCTTTGCAGCATGTCGCACGCTTGGTCCCCTTGCCTTTGGACTGGGATGTGGACACACCAGATAGACTAATAAATGTAATTTGTGGATCGTACCCACCATATGTTGGTCAGACAGGATGCATCACCGAGGCGAGGTTGTTGATGCGGTATTGTGAGCATTTACGGGTGGCTGAATCGCTGGCTAACCATTCCTTGTGACTAGGGCTTAGACGTGTTAAAATTATGCTTTCTTTTGGTAATTTACCTAGTCTAGCGTGGATGCTTGCTGAACATGGTCAGGCCCTGACGCGTTCCCGTGGGGGGCCGGCCACGGGACGCTGCGGTGGACACACGCAAGTGAGCAGGCAGGCAAAGCACTACGCTCACAAGGGCATCAATGCGTTGTCATGTGACAAAGCGTTTCAGAATCCTTGCCACTCTGCAGAGAGGGAACGAAAGTATGTACAGCAACACATCAGGATATGTACACATGGGGTTAAGACTGGACTGGGGTAAGGGCATCAAGGGACAATAGACACTCAGTCCCGACTCATATCCCAATCCCAGGTCCGACCCTCTCAGTGGCTGATAGGGGCGGGGGCTCAAACACAACCCATGCCCTGCTCAGTCCGGACCCTGAAACCCTGCCAAGGGAGAGGTGTCCCGCACAGCCACAGGCGAGTTCCTGGGAACCAATGGGCTCCAAGGCCAACCGACAGTGGCTTCCTATGCTCCCTTAACGGCAGGTCCCAACTCCTCTCTGAGCCAGAGATATGGCCCCGCCATTATCACCCAGGAGTTGGTAGCTGAAAATGGGCTGTTTCAGCCCAAACTGAAATTAGCTTGAAAAACTCCAAAATTGACCCCTCGTCCGGACCCGCCAGAGGTAGGGACGAGGAAACTGACCCTATGCCCTTCGAGTACGAACTCCCTGGAGCCCTCACCCAACCTGGTTCCCTCTGAGGTCCCGGCATCAGGGCAACACGGATGAGTCAAGTGGGGTCATGATGCCAAAATCACCAAAATTGGCGTCATTCCCATGCGTGGCTCGCCCGGCCAAGGTAAGGCCAATGGCTCATAGGGTAGGAGGCAGGACCTAGGACTTATATCTGAGTGTACAACTTGGATTTAGGTCCGGGCTCCCTATGGGCTTAGAGAAATGGGGCCGCCAATTGACCACACGGAAGGGGGAAATTGGGGTCCCAAAATTGGGTCATTTTGGCTGCTTGAAATGAGCCAAAATTCAGTGTGCTCCCAATAGTATATCTCCACGCCGGCTTGGAGATCGGATCCGGCATTCCATACGTGATCCACCGGGAGTCCAACGGAGACTCCCATGCCCTTGGCTCTCAAAGATCTCCATGCCACTCGGCGTGGTGGCGATCCCAATTGGGTCCACAAATGCAAAAATGGCAAAATTGCCCATACTCAATTTGGCCTAGCGCCTTGACGAAGGCGGCTCCGCTTCGCCCACGTGGTGTGTGGACCATGGGGACCATTACCCATAACACCCATGTCATATATGGTCCATTGGTCCATGCGTCCGGCGTGCACGAAGGTTAGAACATGGGGCACGGCGGGCAGCAAAAGTGGAAAAATGCTCAAAATGGCCAAAATTGCGCACGCTCATGGTTGGGGCAAATGAGGCACGTGCCCGACTTGGACCGGAGTGTGCCATAGGATTGATGTCAAGTCATATGTGTCCAACATATCTTTGGGGCGTCGCCCAACTCGTCCGGTATTGGGAATGGCAGGGTCGCCAAGTGAGCACATGATTTGGGATAGTCCCAAATCGCCAACATGGCGGCCACGGTATGCCAAGCCTAAGAGGAGCTATTCGCCGGGTCCAAGATATGTTGGGCTCCGAAGTATGTACCCTCATATTATACTTGGGTCATGATGTCAATTGAGCGCAACGTTGAAATACACGGTCGCCACTTGACATCATGACGGGCCAAAAATGGCAAAATTGGCACAAAGACAAACCAAAGTGCCTTGAAAGGCGCATAATTATATTATAATATCTTTGGCTTGGATCGTGCAATCACTTAATCCTTCTAAACACAATGACTTGACACCAATGACCTTCGATCCCACGTATGTGCTCCACTTGGGGCGCCTTGAAAGGTTACGAGCGCTGCTTCCCAAGTGGGCACATGAAAATATGGAAAAATGTAAAATACACACCTTGCTCCCAACGCATCGCTTCGGGATCACCACACAAGCTTCCCTTCACGAAGGTTAGGCTTGCAATTGACCGTAGGGAGTACGGAGAAGGGGCTTGCACAATATGAGGTCCATTGGCGGGCTTGTCTTGGAGCAATGGGCCCGCCAAATGGGCACGCAACACAACACATGGCACATACCAAATATTGCCCAAGAATGTAGCTCCCACCACGATATGTCATGCCCCTCCAAGGGCATAACTTTGTGTCAATCGCTCATAGGAACTCAAGGAGAGTTCCTATGCAACACCAACACTTGCGCGCTACACTCGAAAGTTATCTTAACGCACGCAATATCATGGTCATAGAGTTATAACGCAAACTCTACCCTCTTGACCATGATCCATTACACTAGCGCGCATGTGTAGAAACGCAAGGCATATGAAGCTTCCTAAATTACGTCGGGAGTATTGTGAATACATCCCACGTTTCCTTATCGTCAATACTCGCAAGCGGCACGAGATATGACCTTCACAAGTGGCCTCACGAATCAACTTTGTTTTGCCCATATCTTTAAGACAAATGGAGGGCAGGATAAAAGGGAAGTTGATTCGTGCATACGGAAGCACGTAGGTCCACTCGAAAGAGGTCAAATCAAGTGCGGGGATGTCGAAGTCGAAAATCCGATTTCGACATCCTGAAAAATTCGGATTAAGGTTGCGAGTATTAATTATGAAAATTGCGGAAGCATCCATGCAGTTCCTGGCGACTTTGGAGCCTTCGTGACGGATAACGTTAAAATTTCCATTATAAACAGTTAAACTGGCGGTTACGGTAAAGTCGCGAACCAACCGCCAGCAGTCAAAACAGTGAGTATCGGAACGGAAGCATAAAAATTGACGGAAACAATATGAAAATAAAACCCTGTTGATTCCTGATGTTCTGATACACAAATCTCCGCTGGCGGTGCATCGGATGCCGATGCGGGGCTTCACGGCACGGAACACGCCGTGCATGGGGTTAGTGGACCGGAGACCGGTTGTATGCCGTAACCTGGCCATGGGGTTCTGGGTACCGCTTCACCCCCCTCCTTAGAGCAAACCCTGGGGGGGCTCGATAACACCCACGCATGGCAGCGGGTACCCAGGACCACTCCCTGAAAAGGGGGGGGGGTGTCACATCCTCACTCCAGTAAGTCACAGTAAGATAGGTATCCCACAGTGGGATAGGTATGCTGCTGTAACAGCTCGTAGCACATGTATAGTATCACGTATCAAGTCCCGGGTCCTGGCGGCGATTGTTCGGCATCCAAAGGACCCGTTAACCCATACCAGGCGCACCGGGTGCCGGCTGCTACGGTCACCACCACAGTGGCAGTGGCATACACGGCCAACATAGGCGTCACACGACGGCCGAGGTGGCCCCACAAGTCGAGAGCGACCACAAAGATCCATCAGGCTACCCCAAGCTTCCCAAGGCCCGCCGACTGGGGAGAGTCCCCACGGGTCCTTCCTCGGGCGCACCATGTCCATATCCATACGACGCGAGTCCAGAGTGCCATAGTCGAACTCCTTACGAACCCCAAATCGTAAGGGAACTCCTCCTGAAGGGATCGGGCATCAAGGCCGTCTTTTCCCTCGCCCTACTACCACGAAGCGTGGCCATACATGAGGGAGTCCTCATGCAGTGTGGGCGGAGGCGTCGACTCCTCAAACCACCAGTTTCCCAGGCAGACTGACCGAGGTCAGGAGCTCCGGAGGCCGCCATCCGAATGCAAGTGCGTCTGCAAATCGGTAGGCTCACACTGGGACTGACAGTGGCGGACCGCTGGGAGTGTAGTCAGGCAACTGGGCTTCCCGCCTGGCGCCATCAGGATCTCCACACATCACAGCGAATAGGGCAACACGGTATCACGGGCACTCAAACAGTAGAATCTGTAATCAAGTACTGGTCCAGGCTGGACCAGGCTGTAAGGATATGTACACGGCGACTCAAGGCGCCTCTGTATCCCGATTCGTGGTGAAAAACAGTCCATCCCTCAGCGATGGGCTGATGACACTTAACATACAGATGCACATATCCTGGAGGGCAGAAGGACAAGCAACAATTTGGGTAAATAGGCGTGTAAACACACTCAGAACAGAGTGCCAAACCACGCCACGGTCAGGATAAGGCAGATGCAGGAGGATGGACAGGATAACGCCTGAGTTCAGGCATATATAGTCTCGAGACACACGTCGACTGGTCTGGATTCCGCAAATGCCATGGAACCAGACCACACACCAAAAAAATCGCAATGCCGATGACAGCGGCATCCGTTGCGCAACGTCGTATGGGCTTCAAGGCCCCAAGAGCTCAGAATTATGAAGGTCAGTCGCCCTACCTGGTTTCCCAAGGATTCAGCAGGGGGGGGAGTGACGAATAGAAGAAAAGAGGGGCCATCCTCCTCTGGATTCAGCAGGGCGGGGTATATGGCCACTCTGTCACCGAAAGATGGAAGAGAGCAAGCAAGTAAGGGACGGTTCGTCGGCCTCACAAGCGCCTCGAGGCACATCAGGGGAGAGCTCAGGGCGCTGATCAGGCACCCCTGGCTGCAATCGCCCGGGTGAGTGCTGCCAAGTCCGAAACGTGGATCTTGGTCTTGTTCTTGCGGATGTACTCCATGAAGGGAGTATTGACCCGCGGCACAAACGAGGAGACGGGTTCCCAGGTGTCGTGGGACGGCCCATAGCCTCGCCAACGAACCTTGAACTCCAGACCTCCGGGTGCCGAGGCCTTCGGACGCTGAGCCAGGATCTTCTCGACAGTATAGTCGTCCTGCTCAGCATAGTCGTCGTCCGAATCAGCCTCATGTTTGGCGTAGTTCAGGGACACATGTCGGCCACGGAGGTCGGGTTTCCGCACACGGAGTTGACTCTCGTGGCGCTCCCGGAACTGTCCGTGACCCACCTTGATGCGGTAGGTGTCCTCACCGATCCTGCGGACCACCTCGCCGCCTGTGAACCAGGTCTTGGTGCGGTGGGTGCCCATGGGGCGGGGTCTGATCACCCACACCGGGTCTCCCACCCTGAACTTTTGCGCTGTCGAGCTCGGGGCGGACTTCTGACGCTCAGCATGCTCCTTCTCAAGCTGCTGGCGGATGTCCCGCGCCGTTTGCTCTTGCCGCGCGAAGAACTCCTTGGCATCCATAGCCATGCCATCACCAGACAAGGGAAGTCCCCTACCCAGGGGGTCCCTGCCAAACAGAATCTGGTGAGGGGACAAACCGCCCGGAGTGGGGGTGTCATGATGGGCCTTCAGAGCAGGCCACATTTCCTCGAACCAGTTCCGCCGTGGATTGGTGATGTGGATCTTGCGCAGCTTCTCGAACAGCTGCCGTCCAGCCACCTCAGCACGGCCGTTAGACCGGCTGAGATAGGCGACGCTCTTGGCATGACGTATTCCCATGAGGGAACACATAGCCTTGAACCAGCCACCAGTAAACTGGGGCCCTCGGTCACTGCAAATGGTGCGGGGGATGTCAAAGACGGTCAGCCAATGACGAATCATCATGACTGCCACTTCCTTGGCAAGCAACCCCTTTTTGCGTGCCGGAACGGCTACAACGTAGCCGCTGTGGCGGTCCACACAGAGAACCACACAGTCAAAGGTCTCCTTGCCAATGTGCACTTCGGGCATGGAGAAGACGTCCATGGCCACGCTCTCCATGGGCTGGTCAGGAACCGGGGTCCATTGGGGTTCCCCCTTGACGTTCCGGTTATCGGGATTGCAGGCCTGACAGACCGAACAACCCTTCCTGACCTTCTTGATGGCGGTGTAGAGAACGATATGGTCGATCTCGAACCGACGCTGCATGTCAAGAGCTTGCTTCTTGACCCCTGGGTGCAGCATGTGGTGGTGCCAAGCTTCACAGAGCTCGAGCACCCGGGACTCCGGGACTAGCAGCTTACCATTCCGGTACAGCTTGCCATCTTCCTCGGTCAGCCCCTTTGGCCACTTCTGCCCGTCGTCAGGGTCGGTCACAGCCCTATACTCGGCCGCAAAGGCCTCAGACTTGGCGTAATCGTCGGTCCAGTCGTCCTGGAGGCAAGACTCTGGGAAGAGGTGCTTGTCGGACTCAGTTCCCACAGGGGGTGCCGAACCGGGCCTTCCGCCCGCGGCACCCACAGGGGCGAGTACACTGACCGTTCTGCTCACCCTCGAAGCGAGGGGGGCATCTGCGGCCATGACGACGAAGCATTTGGCACCCTCCTCCTCCATCAGGCGCTCCATTTCAATGATCCTCTTGGCTTCAGCGGTCTCAGCCTCATCACCATGGGCAGAGATATCCTGCATGCCCTTGCTGGCGGGATAGGCCCACCTACTGAGACAGTCCGCCACGGTGTTATCCTTTCCAGGAATATAAACAACCGTAAGGTCGAACTTGGCCAAGGTCTCGTGCCATCTTGCCCGTCGGGAGGCGGGACCTGAGGGGGTGTCCACGTGCTCCTTGTGCCACGACTGCAGACTCTGATGGTCGGTGCAGACGGTGACGGGATGGAGGGCTATGTACCCAGCCCATTTCCTGAGAGCCATGACGATGGCATACGCCTCCTTTTCACGGGGCGTCCACGTCCGTCTCTGGCCTTCCGCCAGGACTCGGCTCCAGAAGGCCACGGGCACGTGCCTCCCATCGTCAAGCACTTGCTCCAACACAGCCCCAATGGCGTAGTCGGAAGCGTCGGTGCGCAGGACGAACCCTCGGTCGGGATCCACGAGGTGCAGACCCACTGCGGATAGCAGCGCCTGCTTCATCCCCTCAAAGGCCCGGTCAGACTCTTCAGTCCAGACCAGAGCCTTCTTGGACCCCTTCTTGGTCTCCTCTCGGTTGCCCTTGAGCATGGTCGTCATGGGGGCTGCATACTCGGCATACATTTTGATATACCCCGAGTAGTAATTGCAGAACCCCAGATACGCCCGTAGCTCAGAGACCGTTTTGGGCTTTTCCCAGTGCTCAATCGCAGCCACCTTGCCAGGTATGGGCTTTCGCTGCCCGTTCCCGACTACGTGGCCAGCGAAGACCACCTCGCTTACCGCAATGGTGGCCTTGTCACTGCTGCCCCCGAGTTTGTGCCGAACCAGAAGGTCCAGCACTCGAGTGACGTCCCTTTCGTGTGCCTCCAGGAGCTCCTCGTAGCTCATGCTGGGGTCCCCGGACGCGATGATCACGTCGTCCACGAAGGGGTCCGCACAGTCGCGCACCGGCTCAAGCAGGTTCTCCAGCATCCGCTGAAAAGCCGCATTGCCGTTGGTAACGCCCATAGGCATCACCTTCCACTGGAGAGGTCCAAGTGGGGTGCTCATGGCTGTGCAGGCACGGGACTCCTCGGCGAGAGGCATCTGATGATAACCATGTTTCAGGTCAATCACCGTGAAGATCCTCCGCCGGTGTTGCTTTTGCAGCATGTCCTCAATGAGGGGCAGCGTATAGCTGTCGTGCTGCGTTTGGGCGTTCAGGCCGCGGTAGTCGACCACGAGCCGCCACTCACCGGCAACCTTCTTGGGGACGACGAAGCAGGGAGAGGCCCACTCGGAGTGGCACGGCTCAAGCCAGCCTCTCTGGATGAAGTCACGGAGGATCTTCTCCATGGCCTCTTTCCTCTCGCCCCTCAGGGCAAACTCCCGGTGACGATACACACGGGGGTCCTGCTTCAGTCGTATCTTGGCCTCGCCATACGGTCCACGCACGGGTGGGGGGAACACAGGTTTGCCGCTGAAGAAGGTATCACCATACTTCTGCTTCAGCCTGGCCCTTAATGCCTGGATCTTGGGGCAGTCATCGGACTCCGCCTTGGCTTTTCCGGGCACTTGAACCACGGAGCTTACCTGAGGGGTAGCGACCCCGCTCGCTTTCGGCTCAGGTGGTCTTCCCAGGTGGCCCAAAGGGCCATCTCTGGTCTTGCCTCGGAACAGATCGCCGTAGGTGGGTGGGTTACCGCCAGGCGGCTCGTCTTGGCTGGACATGTGATCCAGCACCCTCTGCACGAAGGTGTTCCCGTCATAGGAACCGGAGACGATTGAGTCCACTTCCCACCAGGCTTTGTCCTGGCCTTTGCCCTCACGCTGGTTTCCCCAGTCGTGAAAGGGCTGATCCATATACCCCTGAACCAGATCCCACTCCTCTTCAGTGAGGGGGTCTTCGGAGTCCGATTCTTCGATGTCAACAGGGGGAACCGCAAAGCATTGCCGCCACGGCTCCGCTATGATGCGGTTGACACACACGAAGTCCGTGGTGTCGGCCTGATCAAGGCCCCCATCCACATAGTGGAATTCTGTTGGCCATCTCTGGGGTGGCATGGGCTGTCCCTTAGCGTCCTGATAGACACTCTCTCCAGCCGGTAGGATGACCTTGTTCAAGGTCATGTTGGTCAATGAGGCTACCCAATGTCGGGTACTTTCCTCCTCGGTGCATCCCATAGGAACAACCAGCACTGCCTTGGAGCGGTCCTTGCGAATCTTCGCTATCGCTCTTGGAATGTCCCAACGGGGGCAATGGATCCACATCAATCCCTGATGCGGACCCCAGTGCTTCTTCCACGCGGAGTCCTGGGCGCTCCAGTACTTCTCACATACCCGCAGATGGGCGGAGGTTCCTGAAGAGAACGCATCCAGGGCCAGATCCGACGCTCCCAGGTCCGCGACCACTCGGTACGCCACTTCCGGCCTTACGCCGTACTCCTGGTTTGCTGGCCCAGTGGGCTCAGTGTCCAGCGCGGCCACTTCGAGCTGATTGCGTTCGGGGTGGATCCATTGGCATTCCACATGGTGCTCAGGTGACGAGAGCCACGAGAGTTGGTCGTCCTGGTACAGGGTCATGGAGGCCTGGGCCGGGAGGACGCCGGAGTCCGTCTCCATCATGAAGTCGTACCCGACGATCATGTCCCAGTCCATCTCGGCCTCGTAGAAGCTACCGTGCAGGAGGATTTCCTTGCCGAGGTCTGGGCGGCTCAGCTCACGATGGTTCACGAACTGCAGCCCAATGGCCGCTTCCTTCGTGCCTCCCACCATGTACTGGCCGTTCGCCACCTTCAGCCTGACAGGTTTCCGACTGTCGGTAAGACACTCTGGCGGAAGCAGGCCAGCCTTGACCAAGCTGACTTGGGCTCCCGTGTCGACCAACACGTCGAAAACCTTTTCCACTTCCCCGCATAAGGCACGGACCTTAAGATGCAACTGCCGCTCGCGGCCGACACGGCGCACGGCGTGCAAACTCAGGATCTTCGGCCGTTCCAGAAGCTCCACAAGCGACTGGTGCAGGTCGTGGACAATGGGCTCAGGCTGCCCATCTGCAGCATCCAGCTGCGGTCCGGGTGATCCTCCGATACTCTCGGATAGATCCTGTAGTACATCAAACACTTTCTTGGTCGCGAAGGACGGACGGGTGCAAGGGTTCGTGCCTTCACTTCCCCTCACCCCGCCTCCGCGACTGGGCGCCGAACCGGGCCTTCCGCCCGCGGCAGTCCCCTTGTGCTTGTAGACTCCCGACCGGGATGGTTCGGCGCTTCCCACGTCACCATCCTGCGACCGCCCTAGCTGGGGCCCTCGGCTGCAGGGGCTCCGCTAGGGGGCGTCGGTTGTGGAAGAGGGGGTGTTCTCCTCGGCCTCAACGTCGTTGACGCCCTTCCTTCTTCCCCCTTTACCTCCTCCTTTACCCTTGTTCTTGTCCTTGTCCTTGTTCTGGTCATTCTGGTTGTTCTCCTTGTTCTTGTTGTCCGATCTGGGGACCCAGTTCCTCTTGATCTCCTGGATCTCCTTGGCCAACTCGGTCCCCACCGACGACATCAGCTTGGCCAGCTCTTCCTTGTCCACCTCCATCTTGGCTTCCTGGATACCCGCGGGCGCACGCTTCTTCGACCCGTGCGCCTTCTTGTAAGCCTCCGTGTCGGCCTTGTGGACGGGGCATGTTCGGTGGTCATGGTTGAAGCCTTTCTTCCTCCCATAACACACGAAACAGCCCTGAGGGTGAGCTCGTACGAACTCCCCAAAGGACAGCGGAGGGTCGCCAATACGGCGAGGGTCCCTCTTCTCCTGCTTCTTCCAACCTGGCTGCAGGGGCTTCCAGTTTGCTGGCTTGGTCCCCGCGCTCAGGTTCTTGGCCACGAAGGCACACACGGCCATTTCGGCGGGCTCATCGTCGTCGTCATCGTCGACGAGAGTCTCATCGCCGCCGGCTCCCGCTGGGTCTATGGCAGATTCCCCGCCAGGCCCCTCGCCAACGTAGTTGACGTCGCGGTCGCCGGGCCTCAACCCGCGGGTGTGGTGGAGGTTTCGGTACTCCTTGAGTACTTCCTCGCCAACCCACTCCAGGATCTCGTCGCAGCTCATCCGCGCCGGGATGGGCTGCAGACGGATTGTCTGGCCGCTCAACTCACAGTCGTCAAGGCGCCAAATCGCGGTCTTCTCGCGATCGCCCGAGACGGTGATGAGAAGAGCGTTCCGCAGGGAGTGCCGTTTGACATCCCGGGCCACGTTCTTCTTCGCCCAACTCACCACGTTCGTATGATACTCCTTGGGGAGCATCATCTTGACCGTGTGGTTGGACTTGGCCCTCCTGGATTCCTCCTTGGTGACCCTCTTGATCCATGCTTCCGGTAGCATGGAGAGCAGGCGAGCCTGCTCGTCACCCTCGTTCCAATCCTCCACGTTGCGGCGGAAGAGGGTGTATTTCCCTCGGAAGTCACGCCATTCCCGTAGGCGGATCTCCCGTCCATCATGCTCAAGCTTGATGGACTTCCAGCGCTTGGCAGCCACCTGCGGAGCGTCCACCCGCTCCTGCTCGTTGAGCCACTTCTTGGCGTCCTTGAGGGTCTTGATTTTCCCCTCCTTGGTCGCCACGAAGTATAGCTCGCCGAGCACTTCCGGCAGGCGGTACCTGAACCGTTTGAAGACATATCTCTCCGCATCCGCGGGAGGTTGGTCTTCAGTGACGGCCAGCCCCCAATCGTCCAGCTTCTCCAAGAAGCGGTCGAGGTTGAGGGGGTTGCCGTCGTACATGGGGGGCTTGATGTCCTTCAAGTCTTCCCACACGGCGGCGTCCGCGGCCTTAGAGACCATGAACGCCGGCCGCGAGGTCGACCGAGGTTCCCATCGGCCTCGCCCACGGACTCCCACGGCCGCCACGTCCATCTCCTCCATGGAATCCCTGTGGCTACGCCGCGGTTCCTCCACGTACGCTGACCCGAAGTGTTCACGCCGTACTGCATCCATGTACGCATCCTCATCACGGCGCCGGCGGCTGCGTTCAGCGGCCTCCCGTCGTACACCACGCGGCGGGCTGATGTCGAACTCCTCCAGGTCCAGGTCCAGGTCCAGGTCCTCACCTTCGCCGACATCCCAGTCCACGTCTCCCCTGGGGACCTCATCCCTGAGTCCACCATAACGTCCTCCAGCCCTGGGGATTGGCGCCGGGGCTGGTGCCGGGCGTCGGGGGCGTACAGGCGTCCGCGGTGGGGCACGGCGGTTGTGGTAGTCCGCGCTGAGCCACTCATCGCGCCATTCCTCACTGCCACTGCCGGGCGGCACGCGCTCGTTGCGGCGGCCCGCGCTGTGGTGAGAGGGGGCGGTGAGAGAGGGGGCACTGGCGCTGGGGCGACTCCTGGGGGCTCCGCCGGGGGTGTGGGGTCTGCCTGGACCTGGTCCGGGTCCCCAGCCGTCGTCCGACGAGCCAGACTCCAGGGGTGGGTGATCGCTGCCGACCCTCCCACGGGCTTCCAGCGCATCCAGCCTATCCTGCAGGCCGCTGACGACGTTGGTCAGCGACTTGGTCTCGGCCCTGGCGATGTCCAGGTTCTTCTGCGCACGCGCGGCGACCGTGGAGATGCGAGCCATCTCGCTCTTGCCCGTGTCTACCTCCAGCTCGAGCAACTGGACTCTCCTGCGGAGGTAGACAATCCACCGCCAGGTGGCATCCGGGACACCGTTCCCTGGTGGGTCGCCGGGGTCCCCAGGGGGTCCTCCAGGAGGGCCTCCGCCGGGTCCGCCCGGTCCAGGGGGTCCTCCCCCGCCCGGTGGTCCGCCTCCAGGGGGTCCACTTGGTGGGCGTCCTCCAGGGGGTCCTGAAGGTCCTCCGCCAGGGGGTCCCGGTGGGTCTCCGCCGGGTCGCCTCGGTGGGTCCGAGGATGGGCGCCTCCTCGTGATGCCGAAGTCCATGTCGTCATCCTCGTCCATGTCGCCCCACCTGGGCGTCTCGGTCACGGAGGACTCGGAGCTCCGGTAGGCAGGAGGGGGATCCTCATCCTCACCTTCCATGGGGACGTCTCCGCCACTTCCGCCCGTCCAAGCCACCACTTGGCGATGTCGACGGCCTCGTTCATCCCCGTCACTGGCGGTGAAGAAGGGGTCACTGTCGTGAGGGTGCCCACCCGCTGGCCTCCGCGGCCTCTCGGGGGTCTTCCCCTTGCCCTTCCTCCGTCGACGAGCGGTGGTGCTACCGCTCCCACTGCTGCCCGTGTCCGCCTCATCCAGCTTCATCCTGGAGGAGGCGTCCCCTTCGAAAAGCCTTCGAAGGGTCGCCACTCGCGATCCTCCCGGGGGAGTCTCGTGGCGGAGTTTGGCCTCTGCCTCCTCCATTGCGGCGGCGGTGGCCGCGGCAGCTCGCGCTTCGGCCTCTTCCCGAGCACGAGCCGCCTCGGTCTCCCGGGCCTGCAGCAGCTGCGCCTTCTGCGCCTCCAACGCCGCCAGCTCCGCCTCCGTCTTGGCCTTCTCCTCAGCGACCTTCCGTCGCGCGGCCTCGATGGCTTCCTTCTTGGCGGCATCCTCATGGGCCTTAGCCGTCGCTTCGGCGTGGGCCCTTTCCTCCGCCTCCTTCTTTGCCCTCTCTTGGGCAAGCGCCTCCCCCAGCGCCTTCACCTCGGCCTCCTTGCGGGCAATGGCCTCCTGCGTCTGGCGGGCTTCCTCGTCGACTGCCGCCAACTCCCCGTTGACCCGGGCAGTTGCTGCACTATGGGCGGCCACGGCCGTGAGTCCAGCCGCGATGGCCGCCACGGTCTGGGTGTGGATGGCCATGCCATGCGCCCACTGCGCAGCTTCCTCCTGGGCGATGCCGGCGGCGCCCTCCACAGCAGCGCTGTACTGCTTGGCCCGTTGCCGGGCAACCCGACGGTTGCAGGGCACCCCACAGGCGCGCTCACAGGCGCGCGCCACGTCCCTTTCGGGAGCGACGCTGCTGCTGGAGCTGGCCTGGTCGGCCGGCGTCCTCCCGCGGTGGGCCGACTCGATGTCGCTGCTGGGGCCTGCTGAGGCCTGCCGGGCCCTCAGGAGCAGCGGACGGGGTTTGGCCTGGGTCTGCTTGGCGACTTGGATGTAGTCGCCAAGGGTGGTGGAGCCGGGGTGGTGTCCACCATTGGGCCGTTGGGGACTGGGGGCTGGGGTTCCGCCCTTGGCGCCTTGGGCGGCTTCGGCAGCCAGGGACTCCTGGTACTCCCGCCACCTCCGGTCCTTCTTCTTGTCCCCGGCAGACCTCTTCTCCGTCGCCGGAGACGCGCTGCTGCTGCCCTGCAGCCTGCGCTCGTTCCCCGGTTCCGGGAACTTCTTCTCGATCACGTCCCACAGGGAGACGTTGATCGAGGCGCCCGACGGGTAGGCGTTGGGCTCCTCGTCCTCCTCAATCCCGTCGGGACGCAGCCCTTCCCCGGGCCTGTCCGGCCGGGTCCACGCCCTCCACCGCCTCTGCTGGTGGCGGTACTCGTACCCCTCCGCCCGCAGCCAGTCCTCCACGGCCTGCAGGCGGTCGGGGGCGATGTCCGTGCGGAGCTCGAAGCTCCTGGGCATGCCCCCTTCGCACTGGGGGTTGCTGTGGCGGTAATGCTGGTCCCAAACCAACCCACGCAGCAGGCGTGCTGCATGGGGGTGGGGCCGCGGCCACGTCCTGCCCGCTTCCTGCCAATTCACCATGGCAGCGGGGGCGTAGATGGTCTTGAAGTCCTTGATGTGCACTCGTTCACCTCAACAAACTGGTTGTGGTTGTTGGGGAGGGTGCTGCAGCACTGGATTGGAAGTGCGGCTGGTGCTGGTCAGCCGGTGGTTGTGGAGGTGGTTGACGCGGCCTTACTGGTCGGCCGTTGGGACTCCGGGTCGGCCGATGGGGCTGATGCAGGAGTCCTGGTCTGTGCACCTCTTCCACGGGCGCTGCGCGGTCAGGACGATGTTCTGGACGGCGCTGCGGGCTCCGTGACGAACTCGGCGCTGTCGCTGAGTGGCGCTGCGAGCTGCTGCGCTGCGCTGCGAGACGCTGCGCTGCGCTGCGAGCTGCGAGCTGCGCCGCGCTGCTGCGACGCGCTGCTCGGGGTCTGTGGCCCCGAGTGGCACGCGAGGGTTGGGTAACCCCGCGGCGGTGAAACGCTTTTGACGCGTTCCCGTGGGGGGCCGGCCACGGGACGCTGCGGTGGACACACGCAAGTGAGCAGGCAGGCAAAGCACTACGCTCACAAGGGCATCAATGCGTTGTCATGTGACAAAGCGTTTCAGAATCCTTGCCACTCTGCAGAGAGGGAACGAAAGTATGTACAGCAACACATCAGGATATGTACACATGGGGTTAAGACTGGACTGGGGTAAGGGCATCAAGGGACAATAGACACTCAGTCCCGACTCATATCCCAATCCCAGGTCCGACCCTCTCAGTGGCTGATAGGGGCGGGGGCTCAAACACAACCCATGCCCTGCTCAGTCCGGACCCTGAAACCCTGCCAAGGGAGAGGTGTCCCGCACAGCCACAGGCGAGTTCCTGGGAACCAATGGGCTCCAAGGCCAACCGACAGTGGCTCCCTATGCTCCCTTAACGGCAGGTCCCAACTCCTCTCTGAGCCAGAGATATGGCCCCGCCATTATCACCCAGGAGTTGGTAGCTGAAAATGGGCTGTTTCAGCCCAAACTGAAATTAGCTTGAAAAACTCCAAAATTGACCCCTCGTCCGGACCCGCCAGAGGTAGGGACGAGGAAACTGACCCTATGCCCTTCGAGTACGAACTCCCTGGAGCCCTCACCCAACCTGGTTCCCTCTGAGGTCCCGGCATCAGGGCAACACGGATGAGTCAAGTGGGGTCATGATGCCAAAATCACCAAAATTGGCGTCATTCCCATGCGTGGCTCGCCCAGCCAAGGTAAGGTCAATGGCTCATAGGGTAGGAGGCAGGACCTAGGACTAATATCTGAGTGTACAACTTGGATTTAGGTCCGGGCTCCCTATGGGCTTAGAGAAATGGGGCCGCCAATTGACCACACGGAAGGGGGAAATTGGGGTCCCAAAATTGGGTCATTTTGGCTGCTTGAAATGAGCCAAAATTCAGTGTGCTCCCAATAGTATATCTCCACGCCGGCTTGGAGATCGGATCCGGCATTCCATACGTGATCCACCGGGAGTCCAACGGAGACTCCCATGCCCTTGGCTCTCAAAGATCTCCATGCCACTCGGCGTGGTGGCGATCCCAATTGGGTCCACAAATGCAAAAATGGCAAAATTGCCCATACTCAATTTGGCCTAGCGCCTTGACGAAGGCGGCTCCGCTTCGCCCACGTGGTGTGTGGACCATGGGGACCATTACCCATAACACCCATGTCATATATGGTCCATTGGTCCATGCGTCCGGCGTGCACGAAGGTTAGAACATGGGGCACGGCGGGCAGCAAAAGTGGAAAAATGCTCAAAATGGCCAAAATTGCGCACGCTCATGGTTAGGGCAAATGAGGCACGTGCCCGACTTGGACCGGAGTGTGCCATAGGATTGATGTCAAGTCATATGTGTCCAACATATCTTTGGGGCGTCGCCCAACTCCTCCGGTATTGGGAATGGCAGGGTCGCCAAGTGAGCACATGAATTGGGATAGTCCCAAATCGCCAACATGGCGGCCACGGTATGCCAAGCCTAAGAGGAGCTATTCGCCGGGTCCAAGATATGTTGGGCTCCGAAGTATGTACCCTCATATTATACTTGGGTCATGATGTCAATTGAGCGCAACGTTGAAATACACGGTCGCCACTTGACATCATGACGGGCCAAAAATGGCAAAATTGGCACAAAGACAAACCAAAGTGCCTTGAAAGGCGCATAATTATATTATAATATCTTTGGCTTGGATCGTGCAATCACTTAATCCTTCTAAACACAATGACTTGACACCAATGACCTTCGATCCCACGTATGTGCTCCACTTGGGGCGCCTTGAAAGGTTACAAGCGCTGCTTCCCAAGTGGGCACATGAAAATATGGAAAAATGTAAAATACACACCTTGCTCCCAACGCATCGCTTCGGGATCACCACACAAGCTTCCCTTCACGAAGGTTAGGCTTGCAATTGACCGTAGGGAGTACGGAGAAGGGGCTTGCACAATATGAGGTCCATTGGCGGGCTTGTCTTGGAGCAATGGGCCCGCCAAATGGGCACGCAACACAACACATGGCACATACCAAATATTGCCCAAGAATGTAGCTCCCACCACGATATGTCATGCCCCTCCAAGGGCATAACTTTGTGTCAATCGCTCATAGGAACTCAAGGAGAGTTCCTATGCAACACCAACACTTGCGCGCTACACTCGAAAGTTATCTTAACGCACGCAATATCATGGTCATAGAGTTATAACGCAAACTCTACCCTCTTGACCATGATCCATTACACTAGCGCGCATGTGTAGAAACGCAAGGCATATGAAGCTTCCTAAATTACGTCGGGAGTATTGTGAATACATCCCACGTTTCCTTATCGTCAATACTCGCAAGCGGCACGAGATATGACCTTCACAAGTGGCCTCACGAATCAACTTTGTTTTGCCCATATCTTTAAGACAAATGGAGGGCAGGATAAAAGGGAAGTTGATTCGTGCATACGGAAGCACGTAGGTCCACTCGAAAGAGGTCAAATCAAGTGCGGGGATGTCGAAGTCGAAAATCCGATTTCGACATCCTGAAAAATTCGGATTAAGGTTGCGAGTATTAATTATGAAAATTGCGGAAGCATCCATGCAGTTCCTGGCGACTTTGGAGCCTTCGTGACGGATAACGTTAAAATTTCCATTATAAACAGTTAAACTGGCGGTTACGGTAAAGTCGCGAACCAACCGCCAGCAGTCAAAACAGTGAGTATCGGAACGGAAGCATAAAAATTGACGGAAACAATATGAAAATAAAACCCTGTTGATTCCTGATGTTCTGATACACAAATCTCCGCTGGCGGTGCATCGGATGCCGATGCGGGGCTTCACGGCACGGAACACGCCGTGCATGGGGTTAGTGGACCGGAGACCGGTTGTATGCCGTAACCTGGCCATGGGGTTCTGGGTACCGCTTCAGTCAGGCCCCTTCGACTATGGTTGGCCGTTAGACAGTGCCACTGCAACAACATGGAGGTGGGCACGAGCGGTGGTGGGTGAGAGTGCTGGCTCTGACCTTGAACCGTGTGTTGCCATTTGGTGTGAAAGTGCTGCCCTGGGTCGTTGTGGGTGCCGGAGGGCTCGGGGCCGGCAAGACCAGTGGGGCAGGCACGCGAGGAGTCTTCCTGGATGTTGTTATTGGGGGTGGAACCGGAGACACGGACGCCAACGGAGGCGAGAGCAGCAACAACTGAAGCAAGGTCCATGCTGATTGTGGTCCGGCAGAAAATCCCAGTCTATGAAGAAAATTGATGCGAATTATTCTAAATACATCTGAGTGTCCAAAACTGTCTGAAAAGATTTAAATAATCCAATTATGTAAAAATGTTTGGCCGATCTGACCCGCGAGCGCGCGTCAGCGGCAAATGGCGATTCCAGCTAAAATAGCGGAACGCGGCGGATTTACGGGAAATGGACCGCGGAATCAAATCCGGCATATCAGAAATATATAGGAAATATCCTGAGACTGAGCTGCGAGGCGGCAATTCCGCCGAAGCAAAGAAAATGACCAAAATGTAGCCAATCTGGGCAGAATGTCTGAAAATCTGAGCAGATGGGGCTAGCCGCACTTACACTCCCCCTCCAAAAACACACTGGGGTGTGTCGCTACGTCAACGAAGAACGTAGTGCGGGTAAGTCCCAGAAAAACATAGAAATGTAGCCTCGATGGGGCGAAATCTGCTTGATCTGACCTGATTTGGGCTGAATTGGCACTGAATCAGGCTGGATGAACCTGAAATGAGACAGAATGAGAAGTGACGAACAGTCCTCCGTGCAGTAAAACATTAGGTCAAGGGCTAAAAAGCATGTAAACGTATCGAGAATCGATACCAAACCATGCATTGGTTGAGAATGAGGTAGATTATTGATGGATTGAGTGGGGGGATCAAGAATTGGAGTGACATCTCAGCGCTCTGGCACAGTTTCGCTGTCGCGGGCACGCTACGGTGTCCTCGCTGAACTCTACATCGTGTTATCCCGCTTTTGTCGTTCTGAAAAGTGCAGCATGTGGCTCAGATTTGGCGCATCTGGTGGATGATCACAAGATTCAGCAAAATTGAAAGTCAATTTGAGCAGAGATGAAGGGGATTAAGCAATCACAGAGAGGTTAAACAAATACACATGTAGTCTACAGACCCTAAGTGAACCACAGAAGGTAAAGATGTTTTTCCGTTCACTTAGATCTAAACAGATCTTCGAGGAATGATGGGAGATGACAAGGCAATCAACCTAAATTGTCCTAACATGAGTAAATTCCCTGAGATGAAGGTGAAATGAAGCGGAATGTCTAGTACTGAAACTACTAACACCTTCGTTTAGACTAAAGTTAATATATATTGTCGTTTATTCAGCTCAATTGTGCTTTCCGGCACGTTGGTTCGCGAGCATCTAACAGATTCTATCAAAATGTGGATCATGTGATGATGCATCATGATGGGACATGCTGGCCCTGGATCCTTGGCATGTAACGCGCCGAAGGTTCACTGAAGGCGCTTTACTGACAGTATATAACTGAGAGACACCGAATTTACAGTGGCGGCGGTGTCAATCGACTTGGACAAGGCCAATCTTTCGATGGAGTCCCACAAGACACTTGGATTCACCATTTTCGACAGTTTCAGGTCGGATTGAGCTCACATTGGCGTGTGCCAAAAGTACAACGAAGCTTACGGACTTCAGAGGTTGCTGTTAGAAGTCCCCAGAGCTCCTAGATGAAGATTGTCTGAACAATTGACGTCTGGGTTTCGTACAACAGTGGCAGAATGATGGACAAACCTGAGAAATTCAAGGTAAATTTGAGGATCCTGGATCTGAATCTGGACTTTGGCGTTAGCATCACAGCAAATGAAGGTACGATCTGAGTTCCTGGCGTCGCATCTGGTGCAGCCAGTACTACAGGGGGTGCCTGTAGGGGTGAATGTCGCTGAAAGGGGCGACTGTCGCTGGCCAGCGTTTTGATTATGTACATTTGCTTCCATCTGCACGAGTAGCCAAATTCCAAAGATGCACAGACCAACAGAGACAAGATTACCCCGAATCTGCCTGAATTAAGCCTGAGTTTGGTTTTTTCTGAACACGGCAGCACACTCCGTCAGCGTATCTACGCCTTGTCTGCCGAGCGGAGACCAAAGAAAAGTTGATTGACGTCAAATTATCAAACATTCGCAGTTCTCCACATCATGACATAAACAGAAAGAATGAACAGTGGATTGAGCAGAATGTGGTAGGATGGCTTCCTCAATTCGGCCAAGCACGAATACAGGTGACCACCAACCTGTCTGGTCGGGCCCTGGTACGGCTTGGGCGCTGCAAATCAGCGGCCGAACTTGAAGCTTGGTCCTCATTTGGCTCCTGGGCTGGCCTGACCGCAGGAGGGGGGATCGACGGATCAGCCCTGGAATGTGGCTGCTGAGAGCCGTAAAAGGCTGGATCTCGATTCACCACAGGTCGTTTTCCGTCGCTCTCCACTTGTCTGTCTGGTTTCGACAAACAATCTGTCAGGAGTACTCCAATCTCGGGGTGCTTCTTCAGGAAGTCGATGAACCCCTTGGTGTATCCATGGACAAAAGATTGGGCTGGTTCCCAGTTGTTGTGACTGGAATCAAAGCCCCTCCACTCACACAGAAATTCCCATTCGCCCTTGGCGTCACGTCTTGCTTCAACAATCCTCTTGAGTTCGTACTTTCCCCCTTCGATGACCCGATCGGACAAGTGTTTTGCAGTCCAAAAAAGGGGTTTAACCCGATCCTTGGGGGAGGGGATCTCTCTCTTGAGGCGATCGCCCGAAACGTCAATTTCCCTGCTGACATCCACACGAATCCTCCACCTGTTCTCACCAAGACGCGCTGTAACAGCGACTGGCCCCTCCCACAAGGGAAGAAGCTTGTCATCTCCGTCCAGGGTGGTTTCGGATTTTCGAAGCCAAACTCGATCATCGACTTCAAAATTGTGGGGGTTTTTTCGGCCTTGATTCTGGACCCAAAGCCAGTCAGCTTGATGCTTCTCGATTAATTTCGACACAGATTTATCTGCTCGTTGTACTTCGTCCAAAAACAGCGAAGCATCCTTACAGGGGCGAGGATTATTCAACGGCATGTTCCACCAACACTTCTTTCGTCCAAAGACAATTTCATTTGGAGAAAGGCCATGATACAAAGGCGTGTTGTGGTAACGGCGAAGCAATGCGAAGAGAACTTCCATCCAATGGAAATCCTTTTCACTCGCGAGCTCCTTACGAAGCATATTAATTATAGAGCGGCCGGCTCTTTCGCCAGGCAGCGCTCGATGCGAGTGGATTTCACATCGGAGGTGGTGGATTCCAAGGCGAGCACATAATTCTCTCCACCATTCGGAGGTGTACTCTTTGCCTGAATCCGTCACCACCTCGGATGGGACGTCCCAACCTCCCATCCAGGTCTGCGCGCACCATTTGGCGGCAGCCTTGCCAGTCATCGACTCAATGTTGC
This sequence comes from Eutreptiella sp. 'Long Island Sound 2002', assembly GCA_964036045.1. Lineage (NCBI taxonomy): Eukaryota > Euglenozoa > Euglenophyceae > Eutreptiales > Eutreptiaceae > Eutreptiella > Eutreptiella sp. 'Long Island Sound 2002'. Next base: position 8,566,800 of record OZ038391.1, read on the forward strand.
AAGGCAACACTTGAATGTAGCCGGAATGACGGCACTGAATAAGGAGCACACCATTGACTTTTTTGTTAGTCCAATGGCACTCTTCGTCATCGAGTTCACCGAGATAGAAGAAATCACTGGTGACTCTGTTAAAGAGGCGCTCCGGAATAGGATGTGGCCTCAGATGGCCGTGCTTCTTCGCGCTGGGGGGCGTCGAGACAGCACATTGGGCGCATCCGGCGGCTACCTTCATTCAATGAGTATATAGCCGTGAGCCAAACAACCTATGTTTAATCATCGACCACAGTCGACGGCCATGTGCGTGGGGGGACTCCCATTTGTGCCACCAGTTTAACACTCGGGGGGCTAGGGCGTCTGGCACACACAATTTACCCTCCATCCACAGCTTCCCCCCATCCAACGAGTACTCAGGAAAAATCCCATCCTTGTGAGCATCTTTGGATTTGAGATTTCCAAAGACCTCTTTAAACATGGGATCCTGCAGATAATCGGACGTCCAGTCACGGATGATCAGGGAATCTTTAGGCAGGGGTGGAGTTTTGGCCGGATCTCGACGCTTAATGCCTTGGATCAACTGAAATCGACTTACTTGTCGGGTATAGTCAAACCGTTTCACACTCCCTGAGGAGGGATCGGTGACTTTCTCCACGACTTTCAGTGTTTTGGTGCAGATCTCATGGGCATGCGCCGGATCTGAGATGGCCGTGATGTCGTGACACGGCAATGCGTGCTGTTTAACAGCGCACTGCATGCATGCACGTCGAATGAGTTTCTTTTCTTCCTGATCCCATTCGATGATTACATGGCGGTCCTGCTCCGTACCATGGATGTTGGTACTTTGCAGCCCCTCTGAGGCGGGGTAAGCCCATCGGCTCAGAGCATCCGCTACCGTGTTGTGTTTTCCAGGCAAATACGACACATGGAGGTCAAACAGACTGAGAAATTCGTGCCATCTGGCCCGTCGGCCAGCTGGGCTCGCGACAGTATCAATGTGTTCAGTGGCCCAATACTCCAGAGATCGATGATCCGTCAGGACCTCGACTCGATTGGTGCCAACCCACGATTGGTACTTTTTTAAAGCACAGATTATGGCGTAGGTTTCCTGCTCACGCGGCGACCATTGCATTTGGCGTGGGGCTAGCTTCCGAGACCAAAATGCAAGAGGGTAATGATCGCCGGTGGCTTCATCAACCTGTTCAAGGACAGCTCCGATCGCGTACCTAGATGCGTCGGTTCTAATGTAGAAGGGTCGGTCGAATTGGGGCACATGCAACGTGGCGACTTCACAGAGGGCCGCCTTCAAGTGATGGAAGGCCTCCTCGCACTCGTCAGTCCACTTGACACGAACCTTTGAACCTGCCTTGCCCGCATCTCTCCCTACCTTCAATAATTCAGTGAGGGGGGCAGCAAATTTGGCATAATTCGGCACAAAAGTGTGGTAGAAATTGCAACAACCCAGGAATCCTCTCAACTCCGTGATCGTCTCAGGGCGCTTCCACTTCTGAATAGCGACGAGCTTCCCTGGACTGGGTCGTCGGGTGCCATTCTCTAGGAGAGAACCACAAAATTCGACTGATTTTAAAAATAATTTTCCCTTCTTTGGCCCACAAATCAGCTGATTGGCTTCAAGAATGTCCAAAACTTGGTTCAGCTGCTTCTCATGTAGGGCCACCAGCTCGGCTTCGGTCAGTCCCTCCCCTTCCGTCGCGATGATTATGTCATCTATGTACACACTCACGAAGGCACGAAGCTCAGGATGGGTTGTGAACAGCACATCCTCCATCATTCTTTGAAAAAATGAGGGGGCGTTCTTCAGCCCCATGGGCATGACGGTCCATTGGACTGGGCCACATGGCGTGCACATACAGGTGAGAGGTCGGCTGTCCTTCCTCAACGGCATTTGGTGAAAGCCGTGACGGAGATCCAGCACAGAAAACAAACGACCTCTTGCCCTCTTGGCGATTTCCTCCTCAATGAGGGGCAGGGGGTGCGAATCCGCCTTGGTTTCGGCGTTGAGATTGCGAAAATCAACCACCATTCGCCAACCATCAATAGTGTTCTGGTCTGCAGGCGGTGGCTTCGGGACTGTGAAGGGTGCACAGCACCGTTCGCTGGTCATACAACCCTCAAGCCAACCAAATTCCCTGAGATTTCTCTCGATGATTTTTTTGTGTATCTCATGTTTGTGTCCATGGTTCTCATAAGGGCGCTGTTTCTTCGCCTTGTACCCTTCACGAAGCTCGATGAAGGCTTCACCAAACTGTCCACGGACAGGGGGGTCTTTGATCAACTTCCCTGAAAGGGTTGTGTCCTTCCGTTCCTCAAAAATCTTTTCTCTTGACTTGGAACACAATTCAGTGTCCACCTGATCGCCAGGAATTACTGTCGAAAAAACTTTGGCGACTTCTTCGGCTTTGGCAGGAAGAATCTTCTTACGGATGTCCCTAAACAGGTCCGTATCAACTGCCTCTTGAAGATAGGTGGGTCGTGTGTCGAAATCCCAGAGATTCTCTTCGTGATCCAGCTCCTCGAAAGGATCCATGAAAGCTTCCACAGGGGGTTTTTCATAAAAAACTCTGAATTTGCGGCGCGATTGGAGATTTTTCCTCGCCCGTGCACTGAAGATTCTTTTCGATGTCGACCTTATTGGGGAAGAGGGAGACGAGGCGGATCCATTGGACGTTGAATCACCTTGGGTATCTGACGGACAAAAATCAGAAAAAATAGATTCATCATCAGTACCACGCTCAACCTCAGATTCAGACCCAACACAGGAATCTGTACTAGAATCAGCAGAATTAGAGTCAGAAAGCTTTCCATCCACCAGGAATGCAAGCGAACTCCAGGACCGCTGTGGCAGGGGACCTGTGTCGTCCCTGGCATACAGCTTAATCTTCCTGGGAAGTTCGATGTAATCTACACAAATGTCTTGTAATTCCTGAAACCAAGGCTTGTCGTCCCACAAGGGCACAACTAAAATTGCCTGGGTTTTATCTTGCTTGATCTTGTGGATGACCTGCTGGATTAAGTGAAACGGAGGATTAATCCATAACTTCTTGTCCCATTTATGGGTCCAAGCGTCGCTAAAGTGCTTGTCAAAGCGCTTGTTCATACGGTTAGCAAAGGCATCATACTGGGGCCAAAAGGAATGGTGTTCATGAAAATATTCACAAATTGCATCGCGCCATTTGTCGACAACTCTGTAGGATGAAGAGTGCCAGCGCGAAGGGCGTCGTGGCTGGGAGTCCCTACGAAGACATTCTAACTCTTGGGAGTAATCGGCACTCCCATTCACCTCTGCAATGGTGACATCTTCACCAAATTTTGGTGTCACCTTTTGCTTCAAAAATTCTTCTGCACTTTTAAACCCTGCGTGCAAAAAACGAAATTCAGGACGCTCCAAAGGACCTGACTCCAGCAAAAAACAACGACGATGACCTACGGGCGCTACCCTGTTCTTACGAAGCCAAGGATGGCCCAAATAAAGGTCATACTTTATGTCAGCACGATAGAAGTAGTCATCCTTAAGGACAACTTCTTCCACATTTTGCTCTTCCCAAAGGTCTTGAGCGACCAAATGAGTTGATATATAACAACCGCGTTGCCCACCTGCGAGAGAATGTCCAGAAACTCCCTCGAGGGTAACAGGATGAGGCGACTCAAACACGCAGTCGTCGGGTAAGAATGAATTGGATTGGAGATTTACCTCTGATCCATTGTCACACAAACAAGTGGCGAGGTGGAAATTTCCCTTGCAATCAGAGACCCACAGCTTTGTGACAAACTGACGAGCCCTGTGCTTGGACTCTACACCAACCTCGTCCACTACAACAGAAGGATCCGCTGCCGGATCCAGGGGAGAGGAGACAAGCGACCCTACATCAAGTAATGGTCGATCAGGAATTTGGGGATCATGCCTGAAATCGCCTGGGGAGGGGCGATTTTCGTGGCTCCCCTAGGCGTTCTGACCTCCAGCGGCTGCGTTAACATTGTGAACACAGCCTGATTCGTCGATCCACTCATCTTGGAACGGATCATCCGCTGGATTCAGGGCATTTTCGACATAATCTCGATCCGCATCGGACACCTGATCTGCACCTGAGACCTGATCCACACGATGATTGCCCTTTCCACGTCCACGGCCACGGCCGCCGGATGATAGACCACCACCGTCGCCACGCCCTCTGCCCTTACCAGAGTAAGGGGTTCCTGAAGGATTTCCCTTACCTTTACCCTGTGATCCTGGAGCATTTCCTTTGTTTGTACCGGATTGAGGGGTTTGGCCTGGATTTCGATTTCCGCCTCCGGCGTTGCCATTGGGACTTGTCTGGCCGTTGGGCTGCCCACCGGAACCGGATGGAGTCCGATTTCCTTTGCCTTGGGACCCGCCAGGGCCTCCAGTATTTTTGTTTCCACCGGAGGGGGTCGAATTACCCTTTCCCCCCTTGGCACCATGCACCTGTCTGTCATTCCTGTCTGAATTCTGCGAATTACTGACATTTTCACCAATCACCTTGTGATCGTAAGCAGACCATCGGTGATTACCAGTAGAATGCGTCTTAGCTCGGTTCGTAGAACCTAAAAGAAGGCAGATGCTACAATGATCCTGAACATTCCGGGTGTCATTCACCCTTTTGTTGCCCTTTTGGGCCCCATTTTGGGTGTTTTGCTGGGTATTCTTGTTTCCCCCGAGACCCTCATGGAAATTTTGATTGGCGGCGTCAGCGAGCCGCTCAACCTCTTCCCACAGTTCCTGCGGGGTGAACGAAAACACCCAGTTCCTGGCCTTCAGGCGATGGCCGTGGAAACTTACTCCCCTATTGAGGACTTGGACAAACAAGTCCCGATCCTCGTGTTCATTAAACTTGATTTTCCACGTGTTTTCAGTGAATTTCACCTTGGTAAACGACGTGGGGGAACACTTTTGAAGTGCCTCCCTGACCGTAAACCTGTTGGCCGAGGCGTCGAAGCCATCGACTTCCGCCCACCAGGTCTTGACCTTTTCTTCGGACTGTTTATTCCGAAGGGTGGCGGCGGTTTCTGAGGGGATCTTGTCAAAAATCAGATTTTTCAGCTCGGCACTGGAAATTTTTTCGCCTGAATGTTCAGATTCTTCTACGAGATTCCAGAAGCGCTGTCTCTTGTCCTGCACTTCGTGCAAGATTAATCGCGAGAACGAAGGAAAATTCTTCAACATCTGGTGGTAATGGTCCTCAGGCAGCCGGGATCCACGTACCTCCAACTGTTCCCACACCTCATCAAAGGTAAGGGGGGAACTTGAATCCTCACGATCACTCCAGGTCCTGAGCCAAGTATTGGCCGGCGCTCCCTCAAGGCAGTCCAAGAGGGCCATCAGGAACTGATCATCTTGAAGTTTTTGAGTCTTAACCCACAGTTTAAATTCCCGTTGGAACTGAGGCCAACGTCTGGGGTTCCCATTATACTTCGGTTGCTTGGCAACCTGACGAAGTCGCAATGAAGTAGGATTTAGAAGTGAATCCAGCCCAACACCGGCCGTAATGGCAGACACCTTGGCGGCATCATTAGCCACACCAGCTCCGGCGAGGGTCTGGGCGAGCAACATCTGGGCTATTGCATTGGAATCAACAGCAGGAAGGGTAGTAGGGGAGGCAGTTCGTTTGGCATTCTGAGCCTCAGTCCTAGCCTTCGCCGATCTACTCTGAGATCGAGAAATTGTAACCCTTTCCTTTAGCTTAGTCCTGCTGATCCTTGCGTCGGTAGTCTTAGAGTCCACCGAAGGAGCAATCGAAAAAATCTCTGTCGCCTCCTCCGACGGTTCTGTTGTTTGTTCCACCGATGATGCGCCCTCAGACCTCATGTGGGTCTTCAAAAGATCTTTAATTCCCAGCGTCTGAATGATGAGTTGCATTTGATCTTTGAGCAATTGGAGCTCAGTATCTCGCTGTAATCTGCAAGAGCAGTCGGCAGGACAGTACATACCGTGCCCTGAAGGGCCTGAGCAGGCTGTCGGACCGCTAATCTCAGTGGTTCGCAGCCAGGAGTCCACTTGGGGAGCTCCTTCAGTCCTAATTTCCAGACTTGCCTGCCTAGCTGCCTCTAAAATTCCTTCCTCAACCGCGGCGGCTAGATCGTCGCGGATGGAAACAGAGGGATGAGGGGCGGAGGGCCCGGCAACAGGTGCCTTGGTCTTCTCCTTCGGGAAGGGGCTTGCCTCCCAGATCTGCAAAAAAATGGCAAAAGATTCATCTTCTTGAGAACACCACCACATCCTGGTATTAATTTCTTCTTGAAGAAGGAAAAAATATTCAAATAAAAAATCAGAGGCGATTCTTTCTTGACCTATCAGCTTAGACGTGGCTAATAGACAAAGGGCCTCAAGCGCCTCAAGGTTACGGGTCACTTCTGGAGACAAATGGTTGTCCCATTGTGCCCAAGAGGCTGGTCGATTATAGGTAGGTACCTCACCTGGACCACCCATCTCAATGTCGTCAATGTCGGCGTCGATGGTCTCAAAATGTGGACATTGGTAAGGAGTATTGGTACCTGCCAGGTCCGTAAGCTCCACCGGAGCGTTGCCATTAGCGTAGGCTGGGAGATTCCAGCTGCTTGATGGCCAATCTCGACTGGGATCTTGATTGTAATCTGGGCCTCCACAGCTGCTGATTTGTGCCCTTCTTGGGCAATTTGGGCTTGCGCAAGGCATTCCTCTCAAGGCCTCGTTCGCACAGCACCACGGCAGCGTAATCGTTACGTCTCCGGAGGTGGCGGAGTCTACGGGGCCGTACTGGGGAGCTAGGTGTGGTTGGGACACCAAAGGAACAACATTCAGGTAGCCTCTGCTACCATGAAAGTGCTGCCCTGGGTCGTTGTGGGTGCCGGAGGGCTCGGGGCCGGCAAGACCAGTGGGGCAGGCACGCGAGGAGTCTTCCTGGATATTGTTATTGGGGGTAGAACCGGAGACACGGACACCAACGGAGGCGAGAGCAGCAACAACTGAAGCAAGGTCCATGCTGATTGTGGTCCGGCAGAAAATCCCAGTCTATGAAGAAAATTGATGCGAATTATTCTAAATACATCTGAGTGTCCAAAACTGTCTGAAAAGATTTAAATAATCCAATTATGTAAAAATGTTTGGCCGATCTGACCCGCGAGCGCGCGTCAGCGGCAAATGGCGATTCCAGCTAAAATAGCGGAACGCGGCGGATTTACGGGAAATGGACCGCGGAATCAAATCCGGCATATCAGAAATATATAGGAAATATCCTGAGACTGAGCTGCGAGGCGGCAATTCCGCCGAAGCAAAGAAAATGACCAAAATGTAGCCAATCTGGGCAGAATGTCTGAAAATCTGAGCAGATGGGGCTAGCCGCACTTACATGGTGGTGGTGACAGGGTACGGTGGTCTGCTTTGCTCCATAGACGTGACCCCTCATGCTGGGTCTATGACCGCACTGCTCAAGAGTTTGACTAACTTTGGATGGGGGCATACAACTAGTGAAGCTTTGAGTCTGACCACTGCTTGTGTAGGTCATGGGGGCCCGCGATTTCCTGATTCGTGTTTTGTATAGGCTAAACAGTTAACCCTGTGTGAGTACTGCTTAGGTATAGAGCGGCGTTATGCGATTTGTGTCCCCACCTAATTGGGTCCGTATAGTGCAGTCACACATTTGCTGTGCTATAGGCAATTTTGCAATACCCGTTTCTGCCACACAACACAGTTTGCACATAAACTTCATTTACGCAAGAACAATTTTTGTTGTAGAGAAAATCTCAAACGTTGACCAATTGTGAAATAAAGCAAGTGAAACATACAACCAATCATAAATCAATACTAGATCAAGCGCAGGCCATATCCCCGCGCCATATCCCCCCCGGCTCTTTTTGGACCCGTAGTTTGTACACCTGGTCCGATGCTAATAAGTACATGTTGCTTCCTGCCTTTGGGTAGTCCGAGAACCACCCTCTCCTCCTTTTCTCGGCGAGGACCCGGTCCGCTTGGATGGCGCGGACATTGTGCGGCTGCCACCGGAACTTCTCATGGAACATGAGGCGCCGGGTCCGTTGCGTTCCCGACCCGGTGGCGGTGCCCCCTTCGGTGTACCCTCATCATAGCTAGCCCCCATTCCGCTCGCATGTTCGGAACGGCCGGCCCTTTTGCTTCTCCACAAGAATGACCAAAAACCCTCTCCACCGCCCTCTATTTCTGGGTTGTTGGCACTTGGTTGCACGTCTTCCGGGGCCGTTTGCCCCGCCGAACTTGTGGTGTTGCAGAAGTTGGATCGGAAGTATGTGGGGTGAACTTGTAGTTGGGTGGTTCCTCCGCTGGCCTTGGCGGTGCCACCCCGGGCACACCTTTCCATCCCTCGTAGCCAGAGGTCAACCTTTTGAAGAGGTGGGTGGCTTTAGCAACATTGTTCATGTTCTTGTCCGGATGCAATCACAACACCCACTTTTTGTATGCGGCCTTCACTTCCTGCATGGTGGGTGCACTACCCACTCCAATATGTTCAAGAAGGCTCCATCCTTCAAAACCCGGCGGCAACACCTCAACGGGCTGAACTACCTCCGGGACCACCTCCGGGGCGGGGGGGGGGGGGGGGGCAGCTCCCTTTCTGCCTCTGCCGTACATGTACTGGTGAGGCACACACGGCGCCAACCGTCTCAATTCCCTTCTCAGACCATGACGGTGCTACAGGCCTTCCACATCGGATTTTGGACCTTGCCCTTTTGCATTCCAAGTGCTGCAAGGGGCAGTGGCCTCTGTGATGAGCCACGCAAGCACGTGACCATGGCAGCGGTGCAATGGAGGTAGGCGGACGAGGAGGTACAATACAAGGCGGTGCCAAGGCCTGTTCTGAAAGGGCCACGCATGGCGTGGCTTTCTCAGACGTATGGCCACGGACCGTGAGGAGCAGGACTGACCTCTGGAGGTGCCGTAAAACATCCACAAGACACTGCAACAACCCCACGTCACAGCCACCCGAGGCGTTTCGCACAAGCGAACGTACCCTCCCCAGAGAGGCCAGAGCAGTCCAGAGTGGTCCCCGCGTCGAAGGCGACCACCGGTCGAAGGAACAGGTGAAGATGAAGAAGGAGGTCATCATTGAACAGATGAGGCAAATACTCAGCATTGCCTTGGAACGTCACAGCTGCTCCACGTCTGGGCTCTTTAGATCCATTGTGGACTTTTCACGTTGTGCACTTCGGGTGCCGGGAAGTCCTTGGGGCATGGGCTTTGCTATCAACCATGAGATAGCCCGTGCTCTAGTGCAGTCCGCTGTCTTCCATCGCAAGCCCCAGTTGCCAAACTATAAAGCCATGCAGTGCTCTGAGTTCAACACCACGGACATGATATTCAAGCTTTCAGAGATATTCAACGGCCTTCCTGCCCTTGAGACCTGTTAGGATCACGGGGGTGAGGAGCACACACATATGAATTCGGTGGTCTGTAGCTACATCGTCGTACACAAATGGAGTCTCTTCTGTGGGATCTTAGCCAAGCAAAGGACAGTTTTGGTATTGGTGACAATACTTCTTCAAAAGCCTGCAGTTGCTTTCGTAGAAATGTGAGGTAACAGACCACGGAGTTCCGTTGATGAGATGGGGTGTGGGGTCCAAATATTGCGAAATATCCTAGTGGGATCCCAACACAGATTTGGTACCACATGGGAACCTTTCCGTGGCTGTTTTTTGGGGCACGCGGGTGTAGGACATTCATTTGAGTAATCGCCGTGCCTTTGCATAATTTACCCTGTGAATATGAACCAACTGAGCAAGGCCCCCCAGTCTCCATATTGACATTGACGAGAGGTATCCACGCAGTTCCCATGAGCGAGCGATCTGCAATTTACCAAAAGCTGCAATCTTGATGCCAACCAGTGCAAGCATGTGACTGTTTCGGTTGGGCGAGGACTTGGAAATGCCACAGTCGAACATCTTCAACCCCAAACAAGTCGCCTGCAATTTGACGCAGGATGGCGTACTTTGAGTTTTTGCCACATGCACTGATATGCAAAATCTTTCAGGCCTGGTGGGCAGGTTTGCAGGCCAGAAAGCCTTCCAATTGTCGGGCTTAGCACGGTGTTGTATCTTCTTGGAAAGTGCTATGTATGCCAAACAGGAGGATTTCGCCCAACAGCCTGGCCATACAGCTGGCGGAGACCAGTCGTTTATATGGAGTGTACGTCGCGATACGTCTAATGGAATATTATAATGTTAAATCCGGTCCATTATAATGTTCCGGTGGACGTAACACCTGTTCCAGAAGACGTAAGTCAAATTTTGTACGTCTACCGGAATGTTATATGGGCCATTAGACGTAAGAACCAATCTTATCTATTCCGCCAGACGTATGCATGTATGGAAAACCAATTTCTATATTTTTCAAAAAAAATACTAATTTCTGAACTTTTCAACAACATCAATGCTGTCAAAAGCAAATGGGCCTACAATAAAAAAAATTGCAAAAGTGCAGCAATTCAGTCCATGTCCATTTCAAGTGGCTTAATACTAACAACTTAACTATGACAAAATATCAATAAATGAGAAGGACAAACCAATTTAGCTTCACTAAGGAGTTAGCAATTGGATGTTAATGTCAACCCTGGACAAAGCGGGCAGAATGAAGGTCCATTAGGGGAAGCCAAAACACATTGTTTGTAGCTAAGAAGTACCATGATGACATTTGGAAGTAGGCATTCACCATTCATGCACAGGTATCAACAAGTAGAACATGCTAAGTCCTGCCTTTAGGAGCAAGAACTACGCGCGGGGTATCAAATTCAAAGATTTTTTCAAACAGTCTCGTTCCGAAGATTTCCGGAATTTTCAAAGCTTGAAATTACGGCAAAACGCTTCTTCGCGTAAACTGTCGCGCGGATGAAACGCGGTGTGGTAATGAGCCGTGACATAGCCAAGGAAATTTCGCCACTGCGTCGGCTGTGCATATAGAAATATCTGAAGTCCATTTTCAAAAATATTTAAATTGAAAATATAAGGAACGCGAGAGACTGTTTTAAAATCTTTTGTTTCAGTAAGTGAGTGAAATTTTTGTTATTCAAGAATTTGATTGATATTAGTGCTATATGGAGTTTCCATGTATAGAATTTTAAAGAGGGGTTTTGATTCTTAAGATTTTCACCTATTCGTAATAATTACATCAAGTTTTGTTTTAATTTTTTGAAGGTGCAGGATCAGATCTGAAAAACTGCGGCGGTTCGAGATGGCCGCATTGGGCATGTTGCACCTGCTGCAATTTGGTGAAGTGTTCCAGGGTCTTCTCACAGAGGCATAGACTTGTAGTCGCGAGGAAACGTGCAGTGCCATCGGTCGAAATGGGAGAGTCCGCGGTGAAATTACACTCACCGAATATCACAAGCTTGTCAAGGCTTATCCCAACCTGATTAGTAACATGACTCTAGACATTGAATCGAAACTCAAAGAAGCGTGACCGATTTATTAGCGATTTTCTGTCTCCCAAAGTGCTCCCCACTATCTGCAGTATACGTGGAAACCGTGTTGGGCAACGTAGTGATTTCATCCCTTGGCCTGCCTTTTTCGACAAGCAAGCCAAGGTGTGTGACCACTCAAAAAAGCAGCTTCCTTCCTGCACGCGGCGCACTGGGTGCAGAAAGTTTCATGCATATTTTTCGTTGCGCCTGCCGCATAGGATCTACCATGGCGCCAAGGGAGCGATGCTCGTGTACGATATCACAAACAAGCAATCATTCGACAATATTCCGAAGTGGCTGAATGAACTTGTCTCGCATGTATCTCTCAGCACGGTGATCATGTTGATCGGTGTGCCGTGACTGCCCGGCCTGTTGAGGGTTTCCCTTGAGCTGACAGCAAAACTTGCATCGGTCCGCAACGTCAACGTTTGCCACATATTCGTTGCTCCCCTGTTCGTTAAACCTCTCTGGTTGCTAAAACTCCTGCCAGCTCTCCCTGCTTTCGTAGGTGTGTTCGTGTCCAAGAACTCTGTCGTTGCTTTATGCTCTTGGGTGTTCCAGGCAACAAGTGCGATCTTGAGCACCTGCGGGCTGTCAAGAAAGACGATGCACACAAGTTTGCAGAAGAGAAGCGCTTGCTGTTCCTGGAAACATCTGCCTTGGACACCACTAATGTAGACAAGGCATTTGAGTGGCTAGTTACTGGTGTGTACTTCCTCACTAATGTGTTCATTTGTTTTGAAAATGAGGGGTTTTGAATGGAGAATGTAGTTTTGCTAAATCCATGCTTTCTTTTTTTTTCCATGAATGGTCACTTACCAGTTGGTAGCCATCAAAACACTTGTTGACCAAACATCGAAGCAGTGTATCATTTTTTTCCCTTTTGTTGCATTCACCTTCCATCAGCAAATACGCCATAAAAATATAGCACTAAATGTGCACATGAATGCATTAGGGCAAATAACACAAACAACCTAAAAATTCGTTGGCGGAAAGTGGCACATTTCCTCCCTAAATGGGATTATCGTGTTGTTGTGGTCCACGTTTTCTTGGATTTGTGAGTGTTCCGAAGAAGCATTGGGGTAAAGACAACTTTAAGATCATCATTTGAGAAGAGGTTTCTTCCCAATCCAAGATGAAAAATATTGATAAGGTGGCTCGCATATGCGCATTGTTTGTCGAAGAGTGTTAACGACATTCAAACTTCACTGTTGCATGTGTGCCGTGATGGCAAAGATCAAGGTAGATTTTGTGGTTTTTTCACAAGGCACCTAAAGGAAGCATAGGATGATTGGAATGCCAAATTTGGATTTATTGGGTAATTTAGGGGATGTGCTATCATTTGGCCCAACGACATGAAGAAACATTTGATTTTGAGGTTTCTATGCAACAAATAGGATGGTGTGGATACTTACGTCTACTGGAACATCCAGCACTGTTACTTACGTCTAATGGCACCCTATAATGTTCCGGTAGACGTACAAAATTCTGCTTACGTCTAGCGGAATAGGTGTTACGTCTAGCGGAATATTATAACCGTACCAGATGTAACATTATAATGTTCCGCTAGACGTATCGCGACGTACATCCGTTTATATGGAGTGCCTGATATTGCTGCAGGGCCTGTTGGTAGATCGGAAGCAATGTGCGTGAGACACGTTGGTGCATGTATGGGTGCATGACTAGGTTACTGTCAAACAGTTGTGCCACCGTCAGCACTCCCTGTCTGATGAGGTGTGTGGCAAACTATATATTGTGGTGCTTGTTACAGAAGACCGTGGAGTGCCATAGTGGTAGATCCTTTAGCGGAAGTGAGAGCTTGACTTTGATGCCTTTGCGCGCAAAGGAATATGCTTTGTAACTGTGTGCAATGTAGCTTGCTCTTTTCATGGGGACTGGCCCCAACAGTGTCACCGCAAATACCTTGTGACGGGTGGGAATTCCGTATTGTGTGCAGAATTTGATGAATGCCTCCATTATGTACATTGGCATAACTGGGGGGGATGTCAGCGTTGCCACTGCAGCTGTTCCTCCCCGGGCAGTGAGCCATGTTTGTGGGCCAGGTGGCAGCGAGCCATACAAGTGGGCCAGGTGGCTACATAACCCTTGCCGCCTGGGGGTTTGCACTGCTTCAGAGCGGGAGAGAAAATAAGAAGTGGCCCACAAATGGCCCGGGTGGCTACATAACCGCTACCGCATGACGGGTCCCCAACGCTTCAGAGCGGGGGACAAAATCAGAAGTGGCCCATAAGTGGGCAGGGTGGCTACATAACCCTTGCCGCCTAAGGCATCTGCAACGCTTCAGAGCGGGCGAGAAAATCAGAGTTGGCCCTCAAATGGGCCGAGTGGCTATATAACCGCTACCGCGTGACGGGTCCTCAACGCTTCAGAGCGGGGGACAATATCAGAGGTGCCCTATAGGTGGGCCGGGTGGCTACAGAACCCCTACCGCCCTGGGATCCCCAACCCTTCAGAGCGGGGGACAAAATCAGAGGTGGACCACACGTGGTCCGGGTGGCTACATAACCCTTGCCCCCTGGGCAGTTTCCAACGCTGCAGAGCGTGGGCCAAAATCAGAGGTGGCCCACAAGTGGGCCAGGTGGCTACATAACCCTTGCTGCCTGCGTGGTCCCGGACGCTTCAGAGCGGGCAACAAAATCAGAGGTGGCCCACAAATGGGCCGGGTAGCGACACAACCGCTACCGCTTGAGGGGTCCTCAACGCTTCAAAGTGCACGGACAGAATCAGAGGTGGCCCACAAGTGGGCCGGGTGGCTACATAACCCTTGCCTTGCACTCCGGGTCTCAAAAGACAAAAATGATCTGTACGCAAAATGCACAACTTATGTCTTTGCAAAACAGTGCCCCGCAGAAACATTTGGATGATACCTTATGTTTGTTTTCTGCCTTGCAGAGGGATTTTTAACATGGTACCTTTGAGCCTGGAAGCGGGAGAGAAACAGTGCCCATGAAAACGCATATATCGAAACTTTGCTCCGTGCGCGCACGGTGTGTGCAACTCCCTCTGCAACATAAATTGTTTCTAGTACAGCCAAACGCCCATATCGTCCGTTTGTTAGCATAGCAACAACAGCCACCTGTGCCAAAGCAACAAATGCGGATGTTGCATCAAGCCTTCTGAAAATGACTCATTGTGATTACGTTTGATATACCTGGCTCAGTGCAACACATTTTATTTTCGTCATTCGATCGAAACTGGAGGTCTACCTAGTGAAGAGATAATTTGGTGCAAGCAACCGGAAACCACATGGTAGAGCGGAGAAAATGGGGAGTAGCAATTGTCAAACCACCACTGGATATTAATGGACGCCAGGGACCCCATACATCTGGTTCGTTCTGCAGGGCGCCTCACGGCGGAGTCTATTACGTACCGCGTACTAGTTTTTGGAAAGATTGCATGTCTGGTATGTACCAGTCCCCAAGCCACCCCCTGCGCCCCTTTCCAAGAGACGCCTTTGTCCGAGGTACTACGCGCTGACCATATGTAATCTTTGGGACATACTTGTAATTCGCATTCGTAATTTGGTAATGAATTTGGAACCAATTGAAGTGCACAACACACACTTTGCAACAGAAACCTGTCTCTGACGGAAGAAGACTAAAGCCAAGCAATGTGTGGTTCAATGGAGGCATATCCGCACCAAAGACACCAGAGAAAGCAGGATTTTGTTTCATCAGTGTCCAAGAGGCAATATGTCCAATCCATCACTTCCAATTTGCCAAGGGCTTCTTCACTGTCTTCTTTTTGGTTTCAGAGTGAGTAGTGTTGGGGTTTGGGGGTACCGGCCACCTCACCTCCTTGTCTAGAAGACACGTGGGCCCAAATGAATGCATTCCAGGTGCCTATTGTACCCCCCCCCCCCTTGTGTAAGCTACGCCAGTGTACGGAATTATTACCGTCCTACACCCACTGCAGCTTGGACAAGGGCGTAGCTTGTGCGCAACACATACAACTACCGACACACACGTGCACGCGCGCAATGTACAAGTGCACCTTGACCTCCGCCCACATTTCCAAGTGTATGCAAACACAAGAACGCCTTGGGAACATGAAATTTTCAGGTTCACACCCATGTTGGCAAAAGCAATGAAGAATGCGAAGCCTACAAATGTTCGGCTTGGAAACCCTTCTTGCGATCATACACCATGCGGAACAATTGCACATGATCACCACTTGAAGATGCCTTTGGCTGAGGCTTAGGGGCTCGTTTGGGCTCGGGCAACTTCAAATTCTTGGGAATGAAATTGCCTTGCATTGGTCCCCCTTCTCCGATGGTCCCTTCATTGTAGCATCCACACAGTCACTGGTGGAACGTGTGAAAATTACTGGACGCCCAGGTTCAAAAAGAGAAGATTGCATGGTGAACTGATGCAAGAAAGGGGAATATAAAGCACAACTATTCCCAAAATCAGAGCCATGTGGGTTGAAGTGGGCAAAGACTCACAACAAATGTGTCCATGGCTCCATGTAATTGGCAAATGCGACGACAAACCCACGTCTTATGTGGCCGTACTACATTTCGTACCTAATTATAATTACGTACACAATTTTTACGGTCCCTACGCCTACTGTAGCTTGGACAAGGGCTAGCTTATACAAAAGGGCGGGGTACCTTGGACAAGGGCGTCTCTTGGTAACTCTTGGCATGGGCCAGAGAGGGAGGATGGTGTAACCTAGAGCGGAATATGATTGGGGGGGGCATGCTTTGCAACCTTCTGCTGAACATACTCTACACCATTGGACTGCTCTGTGTGGACTCAACAGAGAGTCCTGCAACAGGGAACCGTTGGCCCAAACAATGGGATGGAGTGCAGTGGGGCAAATTATAGGGAGTACTAGCAGAGCAAGGGCATTGGGTGATGCGAGGCCAGTGGGCACCGCCATATCAGGACAAGTGTCAGTGGCAAGAGGCCAACAGACACCGCCGGCTTTAGACAGCAATCCTGTGGAGCATCCTCCCCTCCCGCATAGCCACAGCACAGTCACACACAACAAAAACACACCAATGAAAAACGAAACCCTTCCGATACACGCTCTCCCCTCCCCTCCCAATCGAAAACCGAGATATGTGACCATGGGGACAAAATGCCAGGATCCAGCGGGTGGGGCAGTTCCAAAATCGGGACATCGCCCCGCTGGCATCATGAGCGGGCCCCCACCACTCACAGTTTTTGTACTTATCCCCTTCACGCCCTGGTGGGACTGGGATTGTTCATGGCCCCCTGTATCGGGCTGTGTTTGGGGGGGGGGGGGGCTTAAGCACAGTGCGCGCGCAGTCAAATGAGGACTCAGGCTGCCGCATGCAGGACAGCTACAGGTGAATAGTTACAGCTTGACTCTCGGCATCCCTTAAGCTTAAATGATCTTTGTTGGAGTCTGCCCCAGAGGAACATTCTTGTTGGCCAAATCAAATGAGTGTCGAAGGTGGGTCTAGGTTGGGTCTGAGGTGGATTGGGGGTGGGCTTGGGGGTGGTGGGGGGGGGGGGGTGCACAAGTCCTTGATGGTTGGCTCTGTTAGCCTGTGGCGGCACCTATTGGCCTCTCGTCCGTGAACCTTCTGCTATGACAAGCAGGCATCCGCACTACTGCAGGCATCCGCACTGCCAGGGGCATCCGCACTGCCAGGGGCATCCCCCTGCCTGGGTGGGAATCCAGAATGCAACTTCTGCCCATGGCATCCTCCCCTGACGGCCTGATCAGTGCCCGGTATGCGGTCTTGGGGGGGGGGGGGGAGTGGGTCCTGCACTGTGACAGGCACCCGCATGCTAGAGGGGCAACAAATTGAGACACAGTGGCTGTTCAGGCTGTAGACTAGTAGATACACACAAAACACATACGGGAGTTTGTGTGTTTCTGTGCGCACACGGTGTTTGTGGAACGCTGGCACCCCTCCGGTATTGGGGTCCTTACTGGAACCAACCACCAAACTGCTCAACCACTCATGAAAAAGTCAAAATGCATGGCTGAACATCACAAAACAGTACACCATTACTGCCCCCATCCAAAATATCACGCGCAACCTTCCAAGGCCAAAAGCATGCAAATAAATGCCCCATTTGTGCCATTCCGAGGGTGTGTGTGCTGCGCACACAGTTGTCCAGGAGGATGTACCGGACCCAACCACAAAACCACAAATCACCCCAAACTCCATGTGCAAGGATCCAAAAGAGGAAAGAGAAATCTCGGAGCAATATTGGTGCACCACATCTTCCCATGGCTCCCTAAACACCTTTTCCATAGGTGCTCCAGCCCACAAAACGATAGATCAGTTCCATCCCTCCTGCCTTCACAAGCCAATGGCTTCAATACTGGTTGAGGCTAAAGTAAAGGCTAAGGTTAAAGCTCAGGTTAAGGCTAAGGTGAAGGCTAGGCGAAGGCTGAGGCGAAGGCTAAGGTTAACGCTAAGGTTAAGGCTAAGTTGAAGGCTACGGCGAAGGCTAAGGCGAAGGCTAAGGTTAAGGCTAAGGTGAGCAATTCTCAAATGGTAAAGGATGCATCTTTGCTGTTTGTTGAGGTGTTCGACACGTTGATCCATCAATGCTGCCGGAGACTGTTGATGTCATCGCCGGAGAGCTGGGCATGTGCAGGGAGGGTGGTGGGGGCACCATTTCCACCAAACCTAAGGAATCAAACGGTCTGGGACACAGTGGGACAGACACTCCAATTCCACCGAGACCGCCCTGACCGCGTAAAAAAAATCAGCTGTGACCTCGTCTAAATGCCGTTAGCATTGGCACACTGCACAAACGGGAAAACAAAAAAAATTGATGACAAAATGCCTGGAAACGCTGCACACCACTGATGGGCAACACTTGGTGATCAGGAAGCCCCTGGCCCTGTGTTGCAATTCTCACATCAGATGTGGAGGAAAGGACCATCCAAAGACTTTGCGTCAAGCATCGCCGGCGGCGCGAGGGGAACACCAAGGGGCATGAGCAGCAGCTGTGAGCAGAGGGACGACCGTCACACTCTCAGCCCAGAGAAAATACTTTTCTCTGACGGCTTGTGACAAGCAATGTGAACAACACGGAGGGGCCGACCCTTCAGCGCCCATGGACTCCTGAGGCCCGTACCTTTGGCAATTGGGTGTTGGACGGAGCCCCCGAGGGGATGGGGCAGGGGCTCTGTGTCCTGGGACCAGCGGAGCCGGCTCCCAGGGGGTGAACAATGGATTGCCGCAAACGCAGTGTGTACAGCCGGCAGCATCAACTGGCACACCGGCACACACCCTTTATGCTCCCCCCGCGCAGCACACACACACACGAACACACGCATGGGCAATGGGTGTACTTGTTGAAGTGCTGGTTCCAGGCCAGATATGCAGCAGAGTGTGCAGCAACAGATAAGAGCCAGAGAACAGCAGAAACAGAAACAGAAACAGAACGGTGTGGACGGAGCCTCCGGCAGGCTGACACACACACACACACACACACACATGGAGAGAGAGAGAGAGAGAGAGAGAGAGAGAGAGAGAGAGAGATAGACATACCCAGACACCCACACCCAGACCAGATCAGGCCCACACCCACGCCCACATCCACGCACCCAGGAACGCACGCACGCACGCGCGCGCACACACACACACACACACGCCCCCCCCGGAACTGACCTTGACCAACAATCGGGTCATCACAGAGGCATGGCACTGGACACTGGTGGCACTGCCAACTTTCGTGGAATGCCCGAACCCTTTTGCCGTTATGCCCGCCCCGCATGGGACCATCGCTGGGCAGTTGGTCTCACTTGGCACAACGCCCAGCGTTTCTGCGCTGAACTAGGGCTGAGGAGCACTACCAGCCACACCTAGGGAAGGCGGGGGCGGTGTGTGATTGCCTGTCAGTACCCACCCACGCTCCGGAAAGCCAAACCATAGTGTGGCTGGGTCCGCGGGTGGAAGATCCTGCAGCTTCCGCTTCACAGCCGCGGCGTAGTCGCGCATGCCCAAGTCCTCCACACCCGAGAACAGTTGCTGTGCCCTCAGCCACTCGCCCTGCCAGTCACGACCCAGGCTGTTCCACCGGTTGTCGGCAGAGCGAAACCCAGTAAACCAGTTCGCCTTGCGCTTCCACATCCATTCGGAGTATGACTTTGTCTGGTGGGCAAAGGGATGTACATGGGCGTTTGTGTGGGCGTAGAGGGGCCAATAAAGGTGTGTGTCCCATGCTCAGCAACAGGGGGGGCGAGGATTCAGAGACCCACCCGCCCAGATTGTGGGGAACCCTCGCAACCCACAACCTGTCCCTCCCCTGTGAGGTAAGGTCAGCAACACTCAAATGGTCGATCCATCCATGCCGGAGACTGTTGATGTCATTGCCGGAGAGCCCGGCATGTGCCGGGAGGGTGGTGGGGGCACCATCTCCACAATACCTAAGGAACCAAATGGTCTGAGACACCGCGGGACAGACACTCCACTAGGGGGTGACGCCCAAGACTTTTCATTCAACACTCAAACTGCGAGGTTCAACGCATACATCCAACGGCATGGCACCTGAACCATGAATTCTGATGTTCTGATGCCTGGTGGGCAGGCTGCTTGCTGGCTGACCCAAGAACTTGTGTGGTCCTACCACTTTCTGCATCCCATGTCCCTTTACCCGTGCTCCTTGTTCTAGGTGTGTGTGTGTGTGTGTGTGTGTGATCTGTACTTTTAGAGGTGGATCCTTGTGCAGCGTAGGGCTGGACGCCTCATTTGGCTCAGGTCTGCTGAGGCCTCTTTGTGACGTTGTTTCCCTCCCTTCTGCGGAATCAGAACCTCTGTATTTTGCTGGCTAGGTATCCAGAGTGTTTGCTCTCCCGTGCCTCGTCACGAAAAGCGGGCGTGCGACATCCTCGGACACGGTCTCCTCCAGCCCCCGTGGAACTGGGGCTGGTGGGGACGGAGGGGGGGGTGTTTTCGGCCTCCTGCGTTTGGGGGCTGGAGGGGTGGGGGGTTGGTGTGGGGACCTCAGCAGACCCGTGGAGATACGTGCAGGCCCTTGCGGGCATGGTCGTTTGTTGGGCAGTTGCGACTGCGTAAGTGGGCGCTTCCGGCGCACAAGCACTGGGGTGCACACTTTATGGTGTCCCCGCTGACAGCAGTGGCGCACTCCCCTTTGCTTGAGTGTGCACCTCGGGCACGGTGGCAGGCCATGCAGTGGGCATAGCTGCAGTTGTGGCCTGCGTGCTATGTGGTTATCAGCGTGGTGTCCCAGCGCACAGCATGCTTCAGCTGTGCGCCGAAGTCTTTTGCAGGTCGTGCACGCGGTAGCCGAGTGCTGGTTGCACTGAGACGAATCAGCCGGCGGCGCTGGTTGTGGCGCCCTGTGTGTGTTCGCGCGCCTGCGTGTTCCGGTATAGGGGCGCTGTGGAAGCTTCCCATCCCCTATCACAGGGAAAAAGTCAGCTGCAAAGGAGGAGCATCCCCCCCCCCCTTTGGCAAAAGTAGTCTGTTCCGAGGACGGAGCCAGTCCCAACTGCAGATTCCCCTGGAGTGCACGCTGCAATCGATGCTCCTCCACTTCCTGCGCAGTTCTGCGTGGCCTATGTGTGTATGGGCGCAGTGTGTGTATTCTGTTGAGACCAACCTTGGTGGCCCACGTGCGCTCACAGTATGCTGCTAACTGCTGAATGTGTGTGCTCATGGCACTGCGGCAAGTAAAATAGGGGCGGCTGTTCAGGCCGCAAAGTGCTGGCCCCCCAGGGGGACTAAAGAGCTGCAGCCTGTGACCACACGCGCAGGATGCAGGTGGCCTTTGGTGACCAGGCGCTGCGCATTTGCCATTGCCAGTCGTAAGACCCGACCTCTCTTCTGTAGTGAGAGAGTTGTGCCTTTGAACTTCGCCTGTGGTGCGTGTGGGAGAGTGCGTTGCGCAAACTCTTCAAAGTCCAGCGCGAGTTCCAGGAATGTTACTGTGCCAGGTTCTGGGGCCCAGTGTAGTTCCCTCAGCCATCGCAGCAGGTCTGCTAAAAAGGGCATTTCCCATTGCCATTCCACCTTCTTGGGGGTGCGTAAAAGAAGTAACCCCTTGTCTTCCGGTTTGGGGAGGGGTCCCACCAGTTGGTGGTACGGGTACTGCCGAAGCTGCTATGAGAGGCTCGACCCCCTAAAAAGCATGGGGGATTGTGTGTCTCGTAACTTGCGGGCCTGCAAAACGGCCACTAACATATTGTGTAGAGCTGTCACGAAGGCTAGCGCTGTCCCTGACTTGACGCTGTCTGGGTCCAGCTCTGGGGCTAGTCCACAAAGTCGTAAGCATGGGGACCACTGGTCCATGAGGGGAAGGCCTGGGACTTGCGTTGCCGCCGACTTGATGCCCGGTAGGTGGGTGTCCCGCACCGCGCTCCAGGCTGAACATTGCCAAAAAATGTGCTCCTCGTTTTCCGGAGCGTTGCCACAATACGGGCACGTGGATGTGGCTCTCATGCCACGCTGATAAGCCCGGAGGGCTGTCCAGGTGGCTCCGGAAAGGATGCCCCGCGGTATGGAACGCTGTAGCTCTGTGGCAAGAGTCGCTATGCTGGGCTGGACCAGGCGCCGGCACGTGGTGTAGTGAGCTCCCGTAAAAAGCCGGGGACGCCGCTGTACTAGGTCGTCCAACATTTGTGACCGGAGCTGCTCACGCACGTCGTGCTTCACTGTGTTTTTGTCTCCATAAAGGAGGAGGGGGTCGCTTCGTCCGGGTATTGTCCACCCCCACCACCCTTGCGTGGCCACCCACCCACATTCGTGCGCTGTATGCATGGCCCGCCCAAAGGGGCCAGACCCTCTGTGGTTTTGGGCCGTTTCCCAGATGGCCTGTGCGGTGATTTGGCCCGCCGCCCTGGTGCGGCACAGTTGTGCCAGCCAGAGGATACGGTGATATTTGAGCACCAGGGTCGGCGCAATCGTGTGTCCCTTGCAAAGCAATGTAAAGAAAATTTCTGTAGCCCTGCCCGGTCGGGATGGGCCCCATATTGTCTTCATGACCTTTGCTTCAAAGGGCAGCAGGTCCTTAGGCCGCAGGGGCACTATCTCCGCTGCATGCAGTCCTGTGGCCGTTATCATCGTGGAGATGACATCACACCGGCGTTCAAAATTCCCCTGCGCACCATGCAGGCCTTGGAGATGCCTTGGAGATGCCTTGGAGATGCGTTTCAGTATGAGCGGCCCTGAGCAGGTGGCATCAGTGGTGCGAACACCTGCGCCCAACGATTTGAACTCGGACGAAACGGGAAAAGGCACCCCCTGCAGTGCAGCTCGCACTGGATGTCGTTCATCCGATGAAAAACCGACCGACTTCTTGGCATTTACACCCTGTCCTGTGTCGTCCAGCCAGGTGGAAGTGCAGTCCAGCAGTGGGGTGAGTGTGGAGTTCCCTGCAGCGAACCCATAGGTGTCGTCCGCATACCCTAGGGCAGTCAAAATGTAATGCAGGGCCTGCGCTGGCTGGTCCCCGGGGTGAAGCCGCTGCACTGTGACTCTAATGCCTTGCTGCTGGGCATCTAGCACACGCTTCCATACGCTGGTCATCAGGTTGATAAGTATGACACTTAGCGGGCTACCCTGGAGGATACCGTTCGTGGCGCCGAAAAAACTGGCGCAGCAGCCCATAATCTTGAAACACCTCGTGAGTGTGTGGCACATGCCAGTGAGCGCTCGGTGTGTCCCCAAGTCCATTCCTTGTGTGAGGGCAATGTGTAGTACGATAGACTGAGGTATGAGATCAAAGCATTTTATATAGTCCAACCCGAAGCCGTGCAAAACAGTTTTCATGAGCTTGTGAAGCTCAATAAGCATTGAAATGAAGGCGGCCGCGTCTGTGGCCCCCCGTTTCTTTCTAAAACCATATGCATGTGGGTGGATCCATTGTTCCTGCCACAGCATACACTCTTCCAGTCGAATTCCTGCCCAAACCCTGTAGATTTGGGACAAAACACACAGAGGTCGTTGCTGCATGGGCAGCATACCCTCCCCTTTGGGTATTAATGAGACATATCCCTTGGCCAAAACACTGGGCCAGCAGCTTGTCTGTTCGACGAGGTGCAGGATTTCCGCGAGCATATCCAGCAGGCAGACAGGCTGAAACAGCAGGTCAGACACACACCACCCATCCAGCCCAGTGGCTGTGTGGACCCCCATCTTTCTGAGATGCTTCGCAAGGCGTTTTCCTGTGATGGGGTTCGCTTGCATGCGCGCATTCTTGATTAGGAACTGATCATACTTTTGTGCAAAGGCATGCACATCCGGCTCTGGAATGTCGGCGTATTTTCGCATGACCTGATCCCACGACTCATGTAATATTTCGTCCATCCGCGGGATATTGGACGTAGGCTGGTCTGTTTCCGGGTCCAGGAGCATGACCTGGGGGGGTTGGTATTCGTTTTGAATCCACTTGTACACCTCCTTTGGTTTGTCTAGCCACGCCTGATCCATTTTGGACTTTCACTTTTCAATTCTGGTGCGTTCCTCGTGGCGCGCATACTTCTTCCCCAGGAGGCACAGCCTGTCATGTGCAAACATCGTGTCGACCAGCGCTGGCACAGGGCGGTCCACAGGAAGGGTGGGGTCGGGGGCAATAGCGACAAACTCGTGGAGCAGCAGGTCCTCCTGGAAAGCCAGGCCTGTTTTACGCATGCGGCGGCACGCGGCCTGCCAAGAGAGTTCCACCTGTTTTGGCATGGCACCTGGTCTGAACACCTGTTTGGCCTTGCGCTTGGCTGACGCTGGCACTCTCGTGCCTTTGATGCCCAACTGGGCTCGTTGCCATTGGATGACAGTGCGAAGTGCTCCAGAGCCCCCGTGATTTTAGAGAGGAGTCGTGTGCGCGGCCCACCTATTGGGGCTATGCCCCGTGTAGCCAGCGACGTTTCTTTCAACATGTGTTCTTTACCACGGCCCCTAGGCGCCGTTTTGTGCGCAAACGGAAGCGTTGGGTTGGGGGCAAGCACCAACGGTCCCCAAGAAAATTTTGGCTCGTTGCGGCATGCTGCGGCATGCTGCGGCATGCTGCGGCATGCTTCAAGCTGTTGGTTAAGGGTCCCAGCATTTTCCGAAAGCAGCACAGGTTTCAAAAACCAGACCAAAACACAGTGAATCACATGCCCTAACCCCCTGCAAATGTCAACACTGCTGAATCAACTCATAAATGGTCGTGTTTCTACTCCTCCTCCTCGGATTTTCGTTTCTTGTCCATTTTAGTGACATACACGATTGCCAAATGGCGCAACGTCTCATTGCTCATATTTCGGCGGTGAGGTGGTCCCCAATACCTTCCCCAATGGCCCACTGCAAACAATCTGCTGTACTCCTGGTTGTCTCCTTGTTCCTTGAGGACTTCTGAGAGTCCTGCGACTCCTGTGATGCCTCGGTAGTTTGAGTATCTTCAGGATTTGACATGTCAAAACAACACCAAAAAAGCGAAGGTCTGAGCAGCAATAGAGAGGAACTGGCAGGCAAAAAGTTGCCCTTTCGACATTGTCCTCTCCGGGAATGGAACCCACAACCCTTCAAACTGGGGCCTGGTAATCTACCACTGAGCTACCAGCCAGTTCTGAGATATCTGTGCAACAAAGGGTTCACAGGTTTGACATGGTATGGAAAAAAAAGTCCGCCGTGTGAAAATTTTGGCTCGCTGCGGCATGCTGCGGCATGCTGCGGCATGCTGCGGCATGCTTCAAAACCCCCACCAACAGCTCCCAGAATCTGGCGCTGCGGCATGCTGCGGCATGCTGCGGCATGCTGCTGCCGTTGGTGCTTGGGGGTGTCAATGGTGAGGTGTGTGCATGAGAGCGCCATGCCGACTTCCTCAGCCAGCCAGGTCCACTTCGCCCAGATGGCGTTCACATCCCCCTGGTGCAACAGTCCTTCCCATTCTGGCTGGTGAGGGTGTAGCATGAGTTTGCAAATATTCTGTGTGTCCTCTTCTGTCCTGGGTGGCGGGGAGAAGGGCGACAGCTTCTTCATTTTGATGACCTTTTGGAGTGGCGCATCCAGCGAGAAAGTAAAACAGACCGGGACATGCCCAGGAAGGGAGTGGTCGCGCATAGCTCTAACCCCTGTTAGCATTCCTGCCTGAGCTGGGGTGACTAGCAGACCGTCTATGCGGGTAGCCGGCTTGCCGTCCTTGGAGAAGCCACAAACACATGGCTTGCCGTGTAAAATTGCATGGGTCCTGTCTGCATCTACAAGCCATCCGTCCGCCAGCGCAGTCAGCGGCGCTGATGGAATCTTGTGCAACAGGTCAAAGTTGAAATTTGCATCAGTCAGCAGCATGCAGCCAGCATTCCCCAGCCTGCTCAGGTAATAGATCACCTGATCCCAAAACTCTCGATTGAGGAACTCATTTCCCGACACGCCATATGCAACGCATATATTTAGTACGCATTGGCCCGAGCCGATCCCTGCTCGCGTGTGCAGCCATCGCCCAGAGTGCCAGAGCCGGCAGGCGATGGGGTCATCGGAATCCGGCTCCACTTTCCGGACATTCCAGCCCTTTTTGAACAGTAAGCCTACCCCCCCTTGAGGTGCCCCCCAAATGCCTCCCGCATGTGAGCCAAGGGGCTTCCCCCAGTAGCAGTCCCAGCCCCAGTCTGCAGCAATGGCTTTCATGCAGCGCTGTCCGGCCTCTGTGAGCCGTGTCTCTTCCATCCCAATTACATCTGCCTGAAAATTGAAGACGTCCTCGTGATGGACGCGCAAAGAGGTAATGTTTGTTTGGATGAATTTCAGAGGACCTGTAACTCAGTGCCATCTTCCGGGGGGGGGGGGGGGGGTTCAGAGGCTGCTCTCATCCTCCTCTGCCGCAGGGGCTCCCGCAGGTGAGTCCTCCATTTCTTCATCATCAGGCAGGAGACATCCCTGCACCGCAGGGAGCGTCGTGTTTCTCCCCACTGGGGTGTACGAGGGGCCAGTGGATTTACGCAGACAGAGGTGCCATCTGCGGACAGGCATCCGCGAGTCCTTCGCCGGAGCAGTGCAACCCTCCCAGTCTGGGGGGACTCCTGTAATATCCATATCAAACACAGGGTTGACCAGCCCACTGTGCTTCAGGTGTTGGCATCGCTGCACTTTGACAGTGTTAGCGCCAAAAACGCGGTCAGCCTCCCGCTGGGCCGCAGACTGCGACCCTGAGACTAGTCCCATAGAAATACCATAGCCTCTCACCCTCACACGCGTCACGGGGGGGGTGAGTTGTATGCCCAACAGTCCTGCGATTTCCTCCCTGGTTTCGGGCAGACAGCCCCCCCCATACTCGTACCCCGAGTCTGTCGTCCTTGGCCCCCGCCATGAGGCCTGCAAACCAGGGTTGCTTGCACAGTCTACGCCACTGTTCGGAAATGGAACGCTTGTTAGATGGAGGGAGCTTGACCCACACCATGTTGGCCTTCAGGTCATCGACATCGATGGTTTTGCTCATAAACGGCCTGTATTCCAGGCCGACGATTTTGCCACTGCTGCAAAGCACCTGCTTGGCCATGGGCGCTGGTAGCACCACCGTGACTTCATACTTGCTGCCCCTCTTGCCCACTTGCATGGGTGGGGGACTGGTGAGCGCCGGCTGGAGTAGAGGGGCTGTCAGCTCCCAGCACGTGTTTTCAGCCAAGCGGGATGCCTTGACTTTGGTGCTGTCCTGTCCCGCGCGCAGTGCGGAAGGGTCTAGGCAGCACACTATCCGAATTGCGGCTTTGTCCTGAGGTAGAACCTCTGGCTCCGTGTCCTTTCCTTCGACTCCGTCCCTGGGTCGTTCCCAGCAAAGCAGAATAGAATGCTCAGGCGGGATCACAGTCACACCCGGGTCTCTCTTGACTTCCCAAGACATACGCTTGGTAACGACCTTGATACTGAGAATGAAATCCTTGATATGTAAGCACTCCCGTGAGCTGCCAAGCGCTGCCAGAATGCCTGGCACATTGACCACTCCTCGTCTGCAGTTCGTCGCTAGCACGTGTGCGCTGACGCTCTGGATAACGTCATATTTCATTAAAGCCTGTGTTGCTATCACGTGCGCTTCCGCCAGCGGCTGTCCCACAAGCAAAACGTGTTCGAAGGCCCTCGCTGTGGCCTCTGTGACTTTCCAATCATGGACAGGCTTATTTGCTCCTATCTGTTGCAGCGATTTGAGTGCGGTCTTGTGCTCTCCCTGGTAGATGCGGCGCCCCTGGACCGCAATGAAGCCGTATTTGCCCTCAATCTCATGCACCTCAGTCGCCGTGGGCTGCAGTGGTTCTCCCAGGTCTGGGACATCCTGTACCACAAGCCTGCTTTGGGTTTTCATTCGCCGTTGTAGCGCCTCCCGGTATGAGGGGGTTTCATCCTTGGCCGCATTGGCCTGTGCTTTGGAGGGTGTAAGCGTACCTCCTGCCGCTTGCAGCGCCACGCGCAAATCTTTGACAGTGCCTCGCAGTTCCCGGATAATGCCGAGGAGCTCCTCTTCCCTTGCAGTTGCAGCTGGAGTAGCAACAGTGACAGATGCCGTTGGCTTCGGCTTCGGTGAGCTCCGCCCACTGAGCAGTGGCGCAAGGGCAGCAGCCAGAGCTTCCAGGAGCTCCGGGCGTTGCAATGCTTCCAAAATTTCATGCGTGATTGCGGACATTTTGTGTGACCCGTGGGGTTGTGCCAGGCAGGGGGTTCACCAGCCCAGGGGCCGCCCGTGTAGTTGAGGTTACCGATGTACGTGCCTGTTTGGCTTTCGGTTGGGTATGCAGTGGCACCAGCTGGCAGGCACCAAACAAAACACCTGTGTGTGTGTGTGTGTGTGTGTGTGTGTGTGTGTGTGTGTGTGTCAGTGTGTGTGCGTGCGTGTGTGTGTGCGTGTGTGTGTGTGTGCGTGCGTGCGTGTGTGTGTGTGTGTGTGTGTGCCAAGGTATCCATTCCAATCATGCTCAAAATGCGAGGTTCAACATTCCTACATTCTACCACTGCTGCAAACCATCAGTTCGGTGTTTGGCCCTGCACGGGGGCAGCCCCAGGGGGCCTGTGATCTCCATATGTACAGGGTGCTGCCAACACACCGCAGCTCCTCGCCCCTGTAACCCCACCACAATGCAACAATACACACATTGCATGCCGTGTGCCCTACCTCTCCCCACAACCCAGCCCCATGCGTCCCTAAAGAGAAGCAGGCGTCCCTCTACAAACAAGAGGGCGGACATGATGGGCGGTCATATCTGCCCTGCTGGCCCATCGCTAAGCCGCCATCCAGCCAACCATAGAAAGAAGAAAATGATACAAGCATGAGGAGTGGGGTTTTGGGGGGGGGGGGGACTCAAGACGGGATGATTGGCAGTGCCGCGCCCTACCGCGCAAGGCGATCCCGAATGAATTGCGCCCGCCCCGGGTGACTGAGACGCCCCGTGTTAGCCAGTGCGTCAGCATACTCGTTTCCAACTACCCCCATATCAATATAGACGTGTTTCCACGCTGTCAGGGCCGTGTGAGCGGCAAGAACTTGTCGAAGCTCATCCCACAGGGTGCGGTTCGAAATAGAGCCGCCCAGAGTAAACCAGCGAGTCATATGGCTCGTTGCCCCATCGTAGACATACTTACTGTCGGTGACTACTCTCACGGGCTGTACTGCTGGCACCGCACGCAAGGCCACAATGGCTGCAAACAGCTCTAACCTGTTATTCGTCTGCTCTGCACCTTCGAGAAAGTTTGACGAGTTACTGGAGTCTAGGGGTGCGAACTAGTACTCAAAACCAGCGAATCCCACCCCAGGGGCCTCTTCTGCATAAGAACCATCTGTATAGACCTCTGGTATATGATTGCTAGGCGACGACTCGTCTGCCGCCAGCCCCTCTTGTGCACGAGCGCGCTTTTGGCCTGCCTCCTGCCACCGAAGTGGACGCGCCATATAGGGACACGGGCCCGGGGGAGGGAGGGGGTCAGCCAACGGCCGTTTTGATGTGTCTACCGCCGACCCCAGCTGTACGGGAATGTTTCTGTCTGAGAGCCATCCAGATAGTCCCTGCAGATGCGTGTGCACTGCCTGATTAACCAGGGACAGCTGTGGCATCTCTAACCATTTAGAGACTTCTACACAGAGTAGGCAGATAAAACCAGATAAGTCTGGGACTACTGACCGAAACCGCACTTCACACCGATATAGCCACAGCATGCGCAGCGTCTTCCAAAACAAGATCCCTTGAGCTTTGGACAGGGAAAGAACCGAGAAGTCGGAGCACAGGTGCCTAGTGGGCACGCGCCCTGCTAGTGACCGGATCACAGGCAAGGTACAGTGGAGCACACGCAGAGGCACAGTAAGCCAGGGACAGGCCTTCTTGCCACAGCAAGGTATTGGGTACCAACACAGTGAGTGATCGGTACTTGGTGCCTCATATATGCTGAATTATGTCCTTGGCTTGAGCCACTGACGCATTCAGGGACCAAAGTATGTCACGTGGTCTTTTGAAGGGCGTGGACCGCTCAATCAAGGGTCCATTAGGGATCGGGAACAGCCCTAGATACCCCACTTCAAACGGTGGTGCGTGTCTTCGCACGCACCACAAAGGGGACATGTAGAGGGGATCCGCTGAAAAATTGCATGCAAACACTTCCCTACGGACAATTTCTTCCACAATGCCATGTAAATGAAATAAGAGTCCTGTGGCGGAAGGCGAAACCCATGGAAGGCCCGGCAGGTGGACGCATCTTGGCGCGCATCCTTGCGGAGAGTGCTAGCGATACTCTCTGAGGTGGGAGAAAGCTTAATCCCGCCATCAAATTCTTAACACCAAGGCGCCCCACGGACCGCACTAGGCGACAGTTGTAGGAGAGGCAGCTGGGCCATTGAGCGTGTGATGTCCTTGTGAGACAGCCAGTCCCTGAGCGAAGTGCGCCGGTGCAAGCCAAACCGTGTGGGCTGCTGCAAATAGCGCCAGAACCTCGACGCGTGCGCCGTCAACAAGTATACGTCAGGCATTCAGAGCCCCTGTCCTCCTTCTACTAGGGGCAGGTGTAGGACGTCCAAGGTGTGTGTGTGTGTGTGCGCGCGCCAAGGTATCAATTCCAAACATGCTCAAACTGCGAGGTTCAACAATACTACTTCCTACCACTACTGCAAACCACGAGTTCAATGTTCTGCCCTGCGGGGGGCTGCCCTGACGGGTGGTGGACTCCATATGCACAAGCACCACCAACACACCACGGCTCCTATCCCTTGGAAACCAGTCACGAGACAACAAGACACACATTGCATGCGCATGTGCCCTACTGCTCCCCGCATCCCTGCCCCATGCATCCTTAAGACTGGTGGGGGGTAGGCTGGGGCTACACGCCATGTATAGCCCAGTGCCCACTGCCCACTGTGCTGCGACAAGAAACCTGGTGGTCTGCCATACGAGGGGGAACATGAGCAAGCTTTCATATGTCCCCTTCTGGCTTATTGCCGCCATCCATCCAACCATAGGTCAGGGAACTATTGAACAAAAGGAGGCAGAAACACTGCAACGAACAAATGTAGAGAGAGTGGAACGCCCTTGGTAGGGACCGTTTTAGAGGGGATGACGATAGGTTGAAGGCCATGGTGGGCATGTGGCTCGTGCAAGAACCGCACAAGAGCTCGATGGCCTAGTCGCCTTGGTTGACAAAGGAGTCCACCCGTTCATTGCCCAGCACCCCCACGTGACTATAGACGTGACGGCAGTGAGTGGGAGTGGTGCGCGAGCCGAGGACACCCCGCGGTTGTTCCTACAAAACCCTATGAGGAATCTGCTGTCCCAAAAGGAGCTAGCACTGTAGGTGGGCAGTGGCTCCTTAATGCACATACGTGATGTTTGTAACACCACACAGGGGCTAGGCTACTAGCACCTTAGGCGGCCCTATACGCACGTAGCAAAATTGCCACAGTTCCCAAATGGGTACCACCCCAAAACGGGGGTTGAAAAAGCACTTTGAAAAATTGCACAATTGTGCTTTGCAGGGAACACCCCCAAAAACCTGTGAATTATCCAAAATGACTGTGTGTAGGGGGTACAACATGTGCCAGTCAAAAGTCATGTATCCCCTTCAAATTTGGGCACTGCAGTGTCCATCCGAAGAAAAATCCAATTGTTCGAAATCATCCGCTGCTGCATTTCAAACCACACCGTAAAATGCAACCTAAAAAATGAAGCAAGGAGGATGACAGGCAAACACATGCAAAACTCTGGTTTGCTTTTTGTTACCGCGTCTGCTGACCCAGTCACTGTGATTGTATGCGAAGCGTGACAAATAATGCACCACCAGTGGTGCCGACAAACAACGGAGGCGCCGCCAGTGCAGCCAGTGCAATAATAAATGACGGCAACAATGCCTGCAAAAGAAATGGCGCAGCGGGGGTAAAAAAATGGCGAGTCGCTGAATTTGGGCACCGCAGCGCCCAAAATTACCAAAACATGAAAAAGGGCACCAGTCTCACACCTGCATAGAACAGGACGCGCGACAGTGTGCAAATCGAGGCGAAAAAACTACTGACATGGACACAGGCAGTGCCAACCGCACAACGCAGTCTACTTCTTCTTTGGTGGAGCCTTCTTACCCTTGGCCTGACCTACTTTGGCGTGAAACATATTGAGGGGGGTACTGTCCTTGGCCTTTTTGGCTGGCCTTTTAGGGGGACCATCAACCTCATCCCCACTGTCGTCGGAGGACGGCTTCTTCTCGCTGGGGGTGCTCCTCTTCTTGCTGTCACCACCTCCGACCAGCACGATCTCGTCATCCTCCTCTTCCTCCACATCGTCCCCCCCCTCCTCATCTTCGCCGTCCCCAGGCCGCTGCACCACAACTGGCATACAATCCATAATCCTTGGCATCCAAGCGTCCCAGTTAACCAAGTAGACACAGTCCATCTCCTGCACATACACCGCTAGGTGTTCACAGAACTCGTTAAACAAACCCTGGCGCCCAGTGAAACAAGCTGCCAGACAGGGGGACTCAGGAAGGCAGGACAGGAGCTGTGCTGGCAATACAGCCGATGCTGTCAAAAGTAGGAGCCACACTTCATCCTCGGATTGTCTGTCGCGTCGGGGAACAATACCAAGCACACGCAGGAGCCAACCAACCGCTGCCAGACCAATGGTGCTGCCGTATGCACCCTGATCGCAAATGAAAATATTCAGGACCTTCACCCTAAACTTGTCTTGGACACAAAAGCAAACAGTCCTCTCCTCGAACCGATAGGTCGGGTGACCGACTGCCTGATCAAAAAAAGAGGTCATAATATACTGCCAGCCTACACACTCCTCAGAGTCGCGCAACTGATTAACCAGGAACTTAACGTCGGCCGCCATTCCACCAACAGCCACAGGTACCAACTTCCCAGCAACCTTCAGCACCAGCGGATGGATATCGTCCATTTGTTCCTTCGTACACTCAATGAAGACCTGTTGTCAAAAGCACATTTCATTACAGATGATCACTGTCGCCATCAGCATTGGGGGGGGCGGGTATCCGGGCGGGGTCCCTTTGCGCAAAAGCGCGTGCTGGCCGGCGTCGCTTGTACCGGTCTGGTGTATTACATGCGCGTAACGTGTCCTGTGCCTATGCTACTGTTGTGTCCATATCACCTGGAGGACGTTGTGGCACATGTCTACCCAGCTCTGTCATCACGTTAGCATCAACTTTAACAGGTTTAACAAGTGTCTGCAATGTCTTGGCACATAGATCTCGGTAATGCTCTGCAGTGAGCACTGTATCTAGTGCGCAAGGAAAATCCATCTTGGCAGGATCCCACCTGTCTTGCACGATACTCGACTTCTGACTGGACCAGACCAGGGGGGGTATAACACCAACATCAAATCGCGCCATCAATCTGGTGAAACGACGATCAACCAGTTGTGGCAGTCCCTTGGGAACATTAACGTACTGCAGGTCCTTTGGGGTCTGGTTTGCAACGGGAGTGAGTATAAACAGGTCGTGCACCTGTTGCAACGTACAGTTCCCAGGGTGTTGTGCCATTAAGTGCACAACACGGCTTAACAGGGCCTCACACGGTTCCTCACTGTGTGCCACCCCAGGTAAGCGGGCAAACCACTGGGACCACAACAGCCTAGCAACAACAATGGTGCGCACATATTCAACCTTGTCATCATAACCTAGGGTGAGCCTCAGAAGGACGTGTAGGCAACGGCTCAGCAATGGCCCTGCAGCGTGCTGCTCTCCCTGTGCAGACCAATGACAATCCCTCACTTGCGACCCAATAATAAACAAGGCTGGAATGTAACCATACAGCAGCGTTACCAACCCTTGCACCTGTGTAAGAAGTGTGCTGTGATTGGCGTTACCAGGTCGGTGCAAACCCCTTAGAGTCTGTAACTTCTGTTCCAAAGGTTGGCGCCACTTATGGGCCAAGTGCAAGAGCACCAGAATCATACGCTCCATATAGATGAGTTTCGGAAAGTTGGGCACTGCAGTGCCCAAATTGAGTGAACCATAGGGAAAATAGGTAAATAAAGGGAAGAATCTTCTGTAGCACAGGGTTACACAATATATATATGGGTGCCATGTGCCATACACTACCAGGGTACGTGAAATGAACAGGGGCACGTTGTACCGAGCATAGCTGATGCTGTAAACGAGCTTAAGGACACGGTAGTGAATATTTTCGTCGACCAACAGTGGAAGACGGTGCTGTGTGTGCTGCTGCACCTCCTGGAGCCCGTGAATAATAGAGACAAGGTCGGGGGTAGCGGACACAGTTAGGTCTGTGAGAAAAAAGGGGGTCCAAGCTGGGCTGGTAACATTAGCCCGTCGTATGTCCAAGGGACAACGAACATGTTGAAGGCGGATGGGGTCGTCCATCAACCCTTGCAAGCCATCAATGAAGTTTTTATGGCTCTGCACCAACAAGTCTGCAGTGTACCCAATCCTCTGCCGCAAAACCGAGAGGCTAAAAAAAGACGGCATAACATCAACAGGTCGTTTCAAGAGTATGATAGCACCGGCTGTACAATTAAGGGACCGGTTCTCATTACCAAGCACACGCCGGAAGTTACGTCTATAAAAATTATCGAACCATAGGACAGCAGGTTTACCTTCCAAGGTCTGCCAAAGACTGGTGCACGCAGTTGCTCCTTGAACAGCAAAGGAGGGTACATGGTAAGAACATTGACCCATGTGAGCCAAACACCTACGTTGCACACGACTCTTGGGTTGAACACCTACAGCCCTCTTGGCACGTGGACGACACCTCTTGTGTAGAACAGACCATATATTAAAAATCTCTTGCTCAGCAACACGGAACCATTGGTCCGGCAGACAATTAACGGTACGCCTGTCCCTTTGTTGGACGTATTCACCAACGGACCGCCTACTTCTCCACTCCAACCGGCGATCTAACACCCACGTACAAAACGCATCGGCACCCTTATCCCTACCCACAGCCTCAGATAGATCCTCCTTTGAAGCATATACCTTCGAACTAAGGAACTGCCGGAAGGGAGCCGCATCCATGGACAAAAGTCCTGTTCGCAGGCAGCAAAGGTAAGGGGACAAAGAAAACAGAGACACTATCACAAAACAAACCTGATGCAGCATAGACCAAAAGCAGCTAGCGAAGATCCAAACAATGTATCCCCCAATGGACGTGGAATGTTCCAAAGCCTGGGTACACTCCAAGGTGGCAGTCAGACAACCGGCAGTATATTTCCAATGAGCAGAGGATGAGTACCAACGTCCAATGATTCATACGTCCTTTGTCAGGTGTTACGCAAAGGGAACCAATAGGAGTGAAATACGGAGTTTTAAATTTTTTGGACACTGCAGTGCCCAAAAGTACTGGAAGTCCATTTTCAAGTGCACATTTGGACAGGAATGGAAGTGATTGGGCAAAGTACATTGTACGTGGCCTTCCGAGTATAACACCGCGGTGCGATGACCCATTGATAACGGGTATGCCAAGTTTTGATGCCTGCTGCTGCAGTATGACATCACCTGTGGAGATGACTACAGAGGTGTACCGAAGAACCCACTGAAAAAAGCCATTTCAAATTTTTGGGCACTGCAGTGCCCAAAATTTTTAAATGATACAATTTTCAGCCCAGAATAGGGGGTGTATATGTGCACCTCTGGAAGCAACAAAAGGCGAGGTTGTTGTATCCCACAATGAAAATACACGTGGGGTTGGCCGAAAAAATGATATGCTTTTTTTGGGTGCAAAAAACGGATGTTGAAATCGCCATGAATCGGGCCCTTTAGCAACGAAGTCTACGTGCGTAAAGGGCCGCCTAAGAGCACTGCCCATACTCGCGGACAGCTCCGCCCTTTTGTTGGTTTGCTCCGCACTGGGCAGGTGAAAAGAAACATTTCCGGGGTGCAGAGGACCGAACCACACGCCACAGCCCATGAAACCGACTCCGGGGGCTTCTTTGGCATACGACCCATCAATGAAAACCTCTGGCACATGTTGCTAGTACCCCCACCCCTTCCCATACCCACTCTAGCTGGTGCTCACGCTTGCATCTTGCTTTGTCCCAGCAAGAAGGGCGGAACATGTAGGGGTATTGGCCCTACTTTGCCTGAGATATGGGGCGCTTATATCTCCATCTTGGAGCTAGCCCTGCAAACCACACAAGTAAAGGTGCACTGCTCAGTGTGTGAGGGACAACTCAGGGATTGCCGGCTATTTAGTAGTTTTAAAATGCAGCAGTCGAATGTATGATGACCGATCAATTTAATCGCCATGGAACAGGACCATACAATTATATTGCCATAAAACACACACAAACTTCCAGAGAAGGAGGCCCGGGGCCCTCATAAGGGACAGGGTGGGGTAGTCACCGCACAGTCTACTGGTGGGTGCCCTGCTTGTGGCCGTTTGGACCGCGGGAAACGTATTGTCCAACACACTCACTAGCACAACCAGCTGGGAACGAGCTTTAGTGTGTTGATACATGTCCTCCACAGTGCCGCAGAGGGTATCGGGAATCCGCGGAAAATTGCATGGGAGACGCTTACCAATCGCTACTTTCTTCCATAGCGCAGTGTAAATGAACTTAGTGGAGGGTGTAGGAGTTCAACTGCAAGGTTCAACTCCTAAATCCTACGGCATGATGGCTAAACCATCGATACTGATGTTGTAATGCCCGGTGGGCGGGCTGCTTGCCGGCTGACCCAGAATTTGGGCGCTTGGGGTTGTTAGCGCCTTGATCTCTACTGACATGCAATGCGCAACAAGAGGGGTGGGGTGTGTGGCCCTACCACGTCTTGCATCCCATGTTCGCGTACCCCTGCTCCTTGTTTTAGGGGTGTACATGCTTGTGTGTGTGTGTGTGTGACGCCCAATCATTAAACAAACTCAAAGTGTTCGCCATGATACACCATGTTTACAGCTTTGTTCGCACTGCAGCAATGTTCTGATGATCCGTGCCTCGCGGCCTTTCCTCCCTCACAGCACGACAGCTAGACTATGTACAGCCCATGCATCCCTACCGCACCCCGCCACCCCATGTGCATGCCCCACCTCGGCAAGGGTCCCCACGGACGAGCTTGCTCACTGCGGCGCGGCGTGGCTGTCACTGTTAAGCCGACAGAGCGTTAGGAATATAGTCTAAGCTACCTTCGGGCCCCTGTTCTCATGTGTGTGTGTGTGTGTGTGTGTGTGTGTGTGTGTGTGTGTGTGTGTGTGTGTGTGTGTGTGTGATCTGTACTTTTAGAGGTGGATCCTTGTGCAGCGTTGGGCTGGACGCCCCATTTGGCTCAGGTCTGCTGAGGCCTCTTTGTGACGTTGTTTCCCTCCCTTCTGCGGAATCAGAACCTCTGTACTTTACTGGCTAAGTATCCAGAGTGTTTGCTCTCCCGTGCCTCGTCACGAAAAGCGGGCGGGCGACATCCTCGGCCACGGTCTCCTCCAACCCCTGTGGAACTGGGGCAGGTGGGGACGGAGGGGGGGGTGTTTTCGGCCTCCTGCGCTTGGGGGCTGGAGGGGTGGGGGGTTGGTGTGGGGACCTCAGCAGACCCGTTGAGATACGTGCAGGCCCTTGCAGGCGTGGTCGTTTGTTGGGCAGTTGTGCATGTGCAGCAAGTGGGCGTTTCCGGCGCGCAGGCACTGGGGTGCACACTTTATGGTGTCCCCGCTGACAGCAGTGGCGCACTCCCCTTTGTTTGAGTGTGCACCTCGGGCACGGTGGCAGGCCATGCAGTGGGCACAGTTGCAGTTGCGGTCTGCGTGCTATGTGGTCATCAGCGTGATGTCCGAGCGCACAGCACGCTTCAGCTGTGCGCCGAAATCTCTTGCAGGTCGTGCATGCGTCAGCCGAGTGCTGGGCACACTTTGACGGATCAGCCGGCGGCGCCGGTGGTGGCCCCCTGTGTGTGTTTGCGCGCCTGCGTGTCCCGGTGTAGGGGCGCTGTGGGAGCTTCCCATCCCCTATCACAGGGAAGAAATTAGCTGCAAAGGAGGAGCAGCCCCCCCCCCCCTTTGGCAAAAGTGGTCTGCTCCGAGGGCGGGGCCAGCCCCAACTGCAGATTCCCCTGGAGTGCACGCTGTAGCCGATGCTCCTCCACTTCCTGCGCTGTTCTGCGTGGCCTGTGTGTGTGCGGGCGCAGTTTGTGTATCCTGTTGAGACCAACCTTGGTGGCCCATGTGCGCTCACAGTATGCCGCTAACTGCTGAACGTGCATGTTCATGGCACTGCGGCAAGTGAAATAAGGGCGGCAGTTCAGGCCGCAGAGTGCCGGCCCCCCCAAAGGAACTAAAGAGCTGCAGCGTGTGACCACACGCGCCGGATGCAAATGGCCTTTGGTGACCAGGCGCTGCGCATTTGCCATTGCCAGTCGTAAGACCCGGCCTCTCTCTTGCAGCGAAAGGGTGGTGCCCTTAAATTTTGCCTGTGGAGCGTGTGGGAGGGTGCGTTGCGCAAATTCCTCAAAGTCCAGTGCAAGTTCCAAGAACGTCACCGTGCCTGGTTCAGGGGCCCAGTGCAGTTCCCTCAGCCAGCGCAGCAGGTCCGCCAAAAAGGGCATTTCCCACTGCCATTCCACCTTCTTAGGGGTACGTAAAAGAAGTAACCCTTTGTCTTCCGGTCTGGGGAGGGGTCCCACCAGTTGGTGGTGCGGGTATTGCCGAAGCTGCTGTGAGAGGCTCGACCCCATGAAAAGCATGGGGGATTGTGTGTCTCGTAACTTGCGGGCCTGCAAGACGGCTACTAACATATTGTGCAGAGCTGTCATGAATGCGAGCGCTGTCCCTGACTTGACGCTGTCTGTGTCTAACTCTGGGGCTAACCCACAAAGTCGTAAACATGAGGGCCACTGGTCCATGAGGGGAAGGCCTGTGATCTGTGCTGCCGCTGTCCTGATGCCCGGCAGGTGGGTGTCCCGCACCGTGCTCCAGGCTGAACACTGCCAAAAAATGTGCTCCTCGTTTTCCGGAGCATTGCCGCAGTACGGGCACGTGGATGTGGCTCGCATGCCACGTTGATAGGCCCGGAGGGCTGTCCAGGTTGCTCCTGATAGGATGCCCCGCAGGAGAGAGCGCTGTAGCTCTGTGGCAAATGACGCTATGCTGGGCTGGACCAGGCGCCGGCATGTGGTGTAATGAGCCCCCGCGAACAGGCGGGGACGCCTCTGAACCAGGCTGTCCAGCATTTGCGAGCGCAGCTGCTCACGTACCTCGTGCTTGACAGTGTTTTTATCCCCGTATAGGAGGAGGGGTTCCTGGCGCCCAGGCACTTTCCATCCCCACCATCCCTGCGTAGCGACCCAGCCACACTCCTGTGCTGTGGACATGGCTCGGCCGTATGGGCCGGAGCCTTTGTGAAATGATGTCATCTCCCAAATGGCCTGGGCTGTGATCTGTCCAGCACCCCTGGTGCGACACAGCTGGGATAGCCACAGGATGCGATGATACTTAAGTACCAGGGTGGGTGCAATCCGGTGCCCTTTGCACAGCAAGGTGAAAAAAATTTCTTTGGCCCTACCGGGCCGTGACCGTCCCCAAATGGTCTGCATGACCTTAGTCTCGAAGGGCAGGAGGTCTCTGGGCTGAAGTGGCACTATTTCTGCTGCGTGCAGGCCAGTGGCCGTGATCATTGTGGAGATGATGTCGCATCTCCTTTCAAAATTGCCCTGAGCGCCATGCACCCTATCCAGGAGGCTGCAGGCTCTGGAAATCCTTTTCTTGATGAGCGGTCCCGAACAAGTCGCGTCCGTGGTGCGGACCCCCGCGCCCAGGGA
Source organism: Eutreptiella sp. 'Long Island Sound 2002' (assembly GCA_964036045.1). Lineage (NCBI taxonomy): Eukaryota > Euglenozoa > Euglenophyceae > Eutreptiales > Eutreptiaceae > Eutreptiella > Eutreptiella sp. 'Long Island Sound 2002'. The sequence continues at coordinate 8,606,361 of OZ038391.1, forward strand.
CTTAAACTCAGAAGAGATAGGGAAGGGCACCCCCTGTAATGCTGCCTTCACTGGGTGACGGGCGTCTGACGAAAAACCGACAGATTTCTTCGCGTTCACCCCTTGACCCGTGTCCTCAAGCCAGTCAGTGGTGCAGTCTAGCAGGGGGGTGAGGGTATTGCTTCCGGCTGCAAACCCATAAGTGTCATCCGCATACCCAAGGGCAGTTAGGATGAAGTGCAGGGCCTGCGCTGGCTGATCGCTGGGGGGGAGGGCCTGTACTGCGACTTTGATGCCCTGTTGCTGTGCATCCAGCACCCGCTTCCAGACCGAGGTCAGGAGATTGATGAGTATCACACTCAATGGGCAGCCCTGGAGGATGCCATTGGTGGCATCGAAAAAACTGGCCAAACACCCCATTATTTTAAAGCACCTTGTGAGAGTGCGATACATGCCAGAGAGGGCCCTGTGTGTGCCCAAATCCATCCCCTGCGTCAGTGCAATATGCAGTACAATGGATTGTGGGATTAAATCGAAGCATTTTATGTAGTCTAATCCAAAACCATGCAGAACTGCTTTCATCAGTTTGTGTAGCTCAATGAGCATGGAGATAAAGGCGGCCGCATCAGTGGCGCCGCGCTTCTTGCGAAAACCGTAAGCGTGCGGGTGGATCCACAGTTCCTGCCACACCATGCACTCTTCTAACCTGATCCCTGCCCAGACCCTATAGATCTGGGACAGTACGGACAGTGGGCGTTGCTGCATCGGCATCATCCCTTCCCCTTTCGGGATCAGCGAGACGTATCCCCTTGCCAGGACCCTGGGCCAGGTTCCTGTTGCCTCAACTAGAAACAGAATTTCTGACAGCATGTCCAGCAGACAGGTGGGCAGCAGTAGTAGGTCCGAAACACACCAGCCATCCAGGCCGGTGGCTGTGTGAACACCCATTTTTCTAAGGCGTTGCGCGAGCCGGGACCCTGTGATAGGGGTGGACTGCATCTGCACTCCCTTTATCAGAAACTTATCATACTTCTGTGCAAAAGCGTGCACGTCTGGCTCTGGGGTGTCTGCATATTTTCGCATAACCTGGTCCCAAGAGGCATGAAGAATTTCATCCATGCGGGGGATGTTCGCCGTTGGTTGGCTTGTGTCTGGGTCCAGGAGCATAACCAGAGGAGGTTGGTACTCGTTCTGTATCCACTGATAATGTGTGTGTGTGTGTGTGTGTGTGTGTGTGTGTGTGTGTGTTCCTACCGCGTCCCGTATCCGTGGTCCGTGCTCCCGTGCTTCCCTGCGCGGAGGCCCCATTGGGCGACTCCGTTGTGCTGTTAACGGACGCGGGGGGCGAAAACCCCACGGGTGCCGTTGTGCTGTTGGCGGACGCGGGGGGCGAAAAACCCACGGGTGCTGCTGGAGCTCATGTGCTGGGAGGGGGTGAAAGGGGCTAGGATGGCGACTGGACCTGCATGAAGAATGAACCCCGGCGGCGTGCCTACCGGGATTCGAAGCCACGATCTATGGCGTGGGAGACAAGTGCGTTTCCGACATACTATGCCCAAACGTGGTTGTATACCCGCATTCATAACCACCAGGCGTGACTTTTACCAGCTGTGTCTTGGCCATAAAGGTGGTTTGCTGAAACGTACAGACGTCCACCACCGCCTGTCGTACAACCATAAGTTCTTCACGTCAGTGCATGCATGTGCAGTTCAATCACACAGGCTCCATGTGTCCCCTTCTTGGTTGGGGTGCTCCACTATCTATGTACATTACCAGAAAAATCAAGGAGCGTGGCAAACGCATGTGTGCCTTGTGGCTGTGTGTATGGGGCATCCCATCGCGGGTGAGGTGCCCCGTGCTTCAGTGGAAGCACCCTGGACTCCAGCTTCGCTGGTCCCAGGTTGTGTCTTGGTGCCCCCCCTTTTTCTCATCGCTCCCACGACTCGAACCGACCGCGTGATGGTCGACCCGTGGCGGCGTGCCTGCCGCCTCTGTCACCAAAAGAAATGTGACGTGGGAGTCACATGCGTTTCAAGTATGCTCCTCCCCGTTCGCGATTCCGGATCGCGTGCCGCCCATTTCGATGAGGTTCTGCCTAATGAAAAATTTGGCAGGCCGTTCTTGGTTGTCTTCGGGCTCGTTTGAGCATGCGCCGCACCTCCGCGCTGCTTAGGCGGCGTGCCTACCGGGATTCGAAGCCACGCTCTATGGCGTGGGAGACAAGTGCGTTTCCGACATACTATGCCCAGATGTGGTTTTATACCCGCATTCATAACCACCAGGCGTGACTTTTACCAGTTGTGTCTTGGTGCCCCCCCTTTTTCTCATCGCTCCCACGACTCTAACCGGCCGCGTGATGGTCGACCCATGGCGGCGTGCCTGCCGCCTCTGTCACCAAAAGAAATGTGACGTGGGAGTCACATGCGTTTCAAGTATGCTCCTCCCCGTTCACGATTCCGGATCGCGTGCCGCCCATTTCGATGAGGTCCCGCCTAATGAAAATTTTGGCGGGCCGTTCTTGGTTGTCTTCGAGCTCGTTTGAGCATGCGCTGCACCTCCGCGCTGCTTAGGGGGGTGTACGGGAGGGGGCCGATGTCTGGCGTAACCAGCTCGTCCCCCGCCCCGGCGTCTGCCTGCGACCTTCTGAGCATCCTTTCCACCTCCGCACTGCCCAAGGGTGTGTACGGGAGTGGGTTGAACACTGGTGTACCCGGTGTCTCCTGTATGTGCGCCTCCCTCTGTGGAGTGCGCCCCCCCCCCCCCCAAGTTGCCGGGGGGCAGTATTCCGACGAACTGGCTGTGTCCCGTCCCAAGCTGACTGTCGAGCCCGCTGCCGTCTCCGGTGAGCCCGGTGCACCCTCAGGTGACCCAAGTTGCCCTCCGGCCGGGCGACACTCGAGCGAATGCTCACTTGCGGATCTTAATAGCGTTTGTAGTTCTGAATGAGACGAGTGTGCCGTGTGTGTCCACGACACCGGCGTATCCTTGGAGGTACAGCAATCTGTAATATATACTAGTAGGGACCATGCACTGTCCACACTTGCGGACCACACCGACGTCCACCCCTATAGCACTTTTTTTAGGCACATTCACCCTCAACTCCGCGGTCTGATAAGAAAAGTCCAAGGGAACATCCTGCGGCGTGTCTCTGAGGACTTGTGCCAATACCGCGGACTCACTCTGAAGGGCAGATATGTCATATTCAAACACCTTGTGAAAATTTCCCCTGCCGCCGTGCCCGAAGCTGCGCCTCCCACCACAGGACCCCCCGGGAAGCGTTGAGCCGCCGTACGTACCGAGAGGGAAGGGGGGTTTGCAGCTGCTACCAACTGGCAGGTTCTCTTCCTTTTGGTCCGTTGGTGTGGTTCGAAGAAACCCAAACGAAAATACCGTTGCTAGCTGGGCACCGGCATGACCGCTGAGCTTTGCCTGACCTGTAGGAATTGTGGACGCATGTATCGCATGCACCGTGGTCTTGACCACACTGGCCGGTAGCGCCCCGTGCGAAAGGGAGCCCCAGAGTTGGATCATAGAGTACCACCTTTGCAAACTACTGTCGTAGCGTCCATGCGCTCAAAAGAGATATGCTCACACCGAAGCCATCTCGCGTAGATGGCTGCCCAGCACAGCCATCCTTGTAGCGATTGCAGAGATACCGAACTCTGTTCGAGGCACAACCTGGAGGGTTCGATCCAGGCGTTGTCACTGACTACCACCCCCCAGAGCATTCTAATGACTGAAAAGGGAATGGACAAATACGGACATCGCTTCAATATGTGTCTGTGGTCTTCTTGGCGTGAACAGAGGGTGCAGTCCGGCGTGGACGCTAGCCCAAAAGCGAACATCCTGGCCGCTACTTGCACTTTCTGCCACAACGCCCTTAGGATGAAGTGGTACAACCTGGGCGGCACATTAAATGCCCGTAGGTGCTCCCAAACCCCTGAATCTTGCCTCTCCTCTATCCGAACCGTCTCTGCCCTTGCTCTCCGGATATTGGCCAAGGACCACACGTCCACAGGTGTGGGGGGGTGTGGATAGGATTGCCCCGTCCCCCTGTGACGCCGCCGCCCTGTCTGCCACATCCACGATGCGTCTCGTATATAGTACTCGGTAGGTGCGCGGAATTTGTGGGATCGGTGCTGTGTTCACCTGTCCTGTTGCCATGAGACAGTCCCCTAGCACCTGAAACCCTCTGTTGACAAGTCTTGGGCAGTCTTGTGTGTGCGTGTGTGTGTGTATGCAACACATCTACGGCTTTGTCCGCATTGCAGCCATGTTTCCTGACTCCGCCTATTGCGGCCTTTACTCCCTCTTTGCATTGCAACAAGAGATTATACCGTCCATGCATCCCTAATGCACCCTACAGCCCCTATGTGCATGCTCCCCTCCCCGTGTGTGTAACGCCCAATGATTTCGGCCACAGCAATAGCATTTGCTATGATACATCACTACTCTACAACTCTATTTGCACTGCAACAACGTTTGCATATTCCACCCATCGTGGCCTTTCCTCCCTCTCAGTACGACACAAAGACTATGATGACTGTTCCTACCGCTCCTACTGCACCCTACACACCCGCATGATCATGCACCGACCCCTGTGCAAGGGGTCCCAATGGAGTGAGCTGGCAACCACCAGCAGCAATGGATTGACCAATGTTATCCTAACTTTACCTAAAACAATGACCTCCGCAATTCCCGAGTACGTGTGTATCAGCATATTCATGTAACAAGGGCATCGGTATGCACGACTTGCCGCCGGGCTGGGTGCAGAACCCAGCCACCTAAAAACAAAAAATCTGTGTCGACCGCCTATCAATGTGGGCGTGTCGGGTTCAAACCCCTGCCCATGCAGTCTGGGGACTAGGTGTGTTACCACTGTGATATATTTAGATTTATCTCCCTCTGTGTGTGTGTGCCAATTGCCCCTCCTCAGGGGTGATTCAAACCTCGCTCAGTTCATGCCTATGGCAGATCATGGAGTTCTGTGGACCCTTCATTGCAGAATGCAATTGGTTCGTGAGTCAGGATTGTATACAGTGCCTCGGCTCACTAGCTGTTCCCTTATGTGTGTGTGTGGGGGGGGGGGGGGGGTGTTGCCATTTTTACCACGTCTCCCGGATTAGCCCGTATGGCCACTCTGGCGTCCTCGGGTCGGGTCACTCCCATCGAAGCAGGCCCACTGTACGGGCTCAGGGTGCGTCCCTGTGTTACCCCTCGACCAGTGTGATATGCACTCTGGACCAGAACCTGGCTCGCTGCCCCATGACCACCCTGGAAGTGAGGGTGGTAGCTCCGTGGCTTCCGCCGGGCCAGCTCCACGGTAATAGTTCAATGAGCCCGTCATGGCCATGTTGCCCCGTGTGTTGTGTGTGTGATGGGGCAATCACAGCTGGTGGTGCTCGCGGCAGCGAGGCGGCATCCATGCCTACTCATTCAGCGATTTTCTCAGAAAGGGTGCCCTTGACGCACGGCTTCCGCCGCCCGCCCCCAGGCACGCCCACTCCGGGAATCGAACCCACGACCTCTCAGGTGCGAGTGTGTTTGTGTGTGTGTGTGTGTGTGTGATCTGTACTTTTAGAGGTGGATCCTTGTGCAGCGTTGGGCTGGACGCCCCATTTGGCTCAGGTCTGCTGAGGCCTCTTTGTGACGTTGTTTCCCTCCCTTCTGCGGAATCAGAACCTCTGTACTTTACTGGCTAAGTATCCAGAGTGTTTGCTCTCCCGTGCCTCGTCACGAAAAGCGGGCGGGCGACATCCTCGGCCACGGTCTCCTCCAGCCCCCGTGGAACTGGGGCAGGTGGGGACGGAGGGGGGGGTGTTTTCGGCCTCCTGCGCTTGGGGGCTGGAGGGGTGGGGGGTTGGTGTGGGGACCTCAGCAGACCCGTTGAGATACGTGCAGGCCCTTGCAGGCGTGGTCGTTTGTTGGGCAGTTGTGCATGTGCAGCAAGTGGGCGTTTCCGGCGCGCAGGCACTGGGGTGCACACTTTATGGTGTCCCCGCTGACAGCAGTGGCGCACTCCCCTTTGTTTGAGTGTGCACCTCGGGCACGGTGGCAGGCCATGCAGTGGGCATAGTTGCAGTTGCGGTCTGCGTGCTATGTGGTCATCAGCGTGATGTCCCAGCGCACAGCACGCTTCAGCTGTGCGCCGAAATCTCTTGCAGGTCGTGCATGCGTCAGCCGAGTGCTGGGCACACTTTGACGGATCAGCCGGCGGCGCCGGTGGTGGCCCCCTGTGTGTGTTTGCGCGCCTGCGTGTCCCGGTGTAGGGGCGCTGTGGGAGCTTCCCATCCCCTATCACAGGGAAGAAATCAGCTGCAAAGGAGGAGCAGCCCCCCCCCCCTTTGGCAAAAGTGGTCTGCTCCGAGGGCGGGGCCAGCCCCAACTGCAGATTCCCCTGGAGTGCACGCTGTAGCCGATGCTCCTCCACTTCCTGCGCTGTTCTGCGTGGCCTGTGTGTGTGCGGGCGCAGTTTGTGTATCCTGTTGAGACCAACCTTGGTGGCCCATGTGCGCTCACAGTATGCCGCTAACTGCTGAACGTGCATGTTCATGGCACTGCGGCAAGTGAAATAAGGGCGGCAGTTCAGGCCGCAGAGTGCCGGCCCCCCCAAAGGAACTAAAGAGCTGCAGCGTGTGGCCACACGCGCCGGATGCAAATGGCCTTTGGTGACCAGGCGCTGCGCATTTGCCATTGCCAGTCGTAAGACCCGGCCTCTCTCTTGCAGCGAAAGGGTGGTGCCCTTAAATTTTGCCTGTGGAGCGTGTGGGAGGGTGCGTTGCGCAAATTCCTCAAAGTCCAGTGCAAGTTCCAAGAACGTCACCGTGCCTGGTTCAGGGGCCCAGTGCAGTTCCCTCAGCCAGCGCAGCAGGTCCGCCAAAAAGGGCATTTCCCACTGCCATTCCACCTTCTTAGGGGTACGCAAAAGAAGTAACCCTTTGTCTTCCGGTCTGGGGAGGGGTCCCACCAGTTGGTGGTGCGGGTATTGCCGAAGCTGCTGTGAGAGGCTCGACCCCATGAAAAGCATGGGGGATGGTGTGTCTCGTAACTTGCGGGCCTGCAAGACGGCTACTAACATATTGTGCAGAGCTGTCATGAATGCGAGCGCTGTCCCTGACTTGACGCTGTCTGTGTCTAACTCTGGGGCTAACCCACAAAGTCGTAAACATGAGGGCCACTGGTCCATGAGGGGAAGGCCTGTGATCTGTGCTGCCGCCGTCCTGATGCCCGGCAGGTGGGTGTCCCGCACCGTGCTCCAGGCTGAACACTGCCAAAAAATGTGCTCCTCGTTTTCCGGAGCATTGCCGCAGTACGGGCACGTGGATGTGGCTCGCATGCCACGTTGATAGGCCCGGAGGGCTGTCCAGGTTGCTCCTGATAGGATGCCCCGCAGGAGAGAGCGCTGTAGCTCTGTGGCAAATGACGCTATGCTGGGCTGGACCAGGCGCCGGCATGTGGTGTAATGAGCCCCCGCGAACAGGCGGGGACGCCTCTGAACCAGGCTGTCCAGCATTTGCGAGCGCAGCTGCTCACGTACCTCGTGCTTGACAGTGTTTTTATCCCCGTATAGGAGGAGGGGTTCCTGGCGCCCAGGCACTTTCCATCCCCACCATCCCTGCGTAGCGACCCAGCCACACTCCTGTGCTGTGGACATGGCTCGGCCGTATGGGCCGGAGCCTTTGTGAAATGATGTCATCTCCCAAATGGCCTGGGCTGTGATCTGTCCAGCACCCCTGGTGCGACACAGCTGGGATAGCCACAGGATGCGATGATACTTAAGTACCAGGGTGGGTGCAATCCGGTGCCCTTTGCACAGCAAGGTGAAAAAAATTTCTTTGGCCCTACCGGGCCGTGACCGTCCCCAAATGGTCTGCATGACCTTAGTCTCGAAGGGCAGGAGGTCTCTGGGCTGAAGTGGCACTATTTCTGCTGCGTGCAGGCCAGTGGCCGTGATCATTGTGGAGATGATGTCGCATCTCCTTTCAAAATTGCCCTGAGCGCCATGCACCCTATCCAGGAGGCTGCAGGCTCTGGAAATCCTTTTCTTGATGAGCGGTCCCGAACAAGTCGCGTCCGTGGTGCGGACCCCCGCGCCCAGGGACTTAAACTCAGAAGAGATAGGGAAGGGCACCCCCTGTAATGCTGCCTTCACTGGGTGACGGGCGTCTGACGAAAAACCGACAGATTTCTTCGCGTTCACCCCTTGACCCGTGTCCTCAAGCCAGTCAGTGGTGCAGTCTAGCAGGGGGGTGAGGGTATTGCTTCCGGCTGCAAACCCATAAGTGTCATCCGCATACCCAAGGGCAGTTAGGATGAAGTGCAGGGCCTGCGCTGGCTGATCGCTGGGGGGGAGGGCCTGTACTGCGACTTTGATGCCCTGTTGCTGTGCATCCAGCACCCGCTTCCAGACCGAGGTCAGGAGATTGATGAGTATCACACTCAATGGGCAGCCCTGGAGGATGCCATTGGTGGCATCGAAAAAACTGGCCAAACACCCCATTATTTTAAAGCACCTTGTGAGAGTGCGATACATGCCAGAGAGGGCCCTGTGTGTGCCCAAATCCATCCCCTGCGTCAGTGCAATATGCAGTACAATGGATTGTGGGATTAAATCGAAGCATTTTATGTAGTCTAATCCAAAACCATGCAGAACTGCTTTCATCAGTTTGTGTAGCTCAATGAGCATGGAGATAAAGGCGGCCGCATCAGTGGCGCCGCGCTTCTTGCGAAAACCGTAAGCGTGCGGGTGGATCCACAGTTCCTGCCACACCATGCACTCTTCTAACCTGATCCCTGCCCAGACCCTATAGATCTGGGACAGTACGGACAGTGGGCGTTGCTGCATCGGCATCATCCCTTCCCCTTTCGGGATCAGCGAGACGTATCCCCTTGCCAGGACCCTGGGCCAGGTTCCTGTTGCCTCAACTAGAAACAGAATTTCTGACAGCATGTCCAGCAGACAGGTGGGCAGAAGTAGTAGGTCCGAAACACACCAGCCATCCAGGCCGGTGGCTGTGTGAACACCCATTTTTCTAAGGCGTTGCGCGAGCCGGGACCCTGTGATAGGGGTGGACTGCATCTGCACTCCCTTTATCAGAAACTTATCATACTTCTGTGCAAAAGCGTGCACGTCTGGCTCTGGGGTGTCTGCATATTTTCGCATAACCTGGTCCCAAGAGGCATGAAGAATTTCATCCATGCGGGGGATGTTCGCCGTTGGTTGGCTTGTGTCTGGGTCCAGGAGCATAACCAGAGGAGGTTGGTACTCGTTCTGTATCCACTGATAAACCTCCTTCGGCCTGTCCAGCCAGGCCTGGTCCATTTTGGATTTCCATTTATCAATGCGCGTGCGCTCTTCATATCGGGCATATCTCTTCCCCAGTGCGCACAGGCTGTCATACAGCGACATGCAGTCTACCAGCGTTGGCAGGGGGCGTATGAGTGGGAGGGAGGGGTCAGGGGCACTGGCCACAAATTCATGAAGCAGCAGGTCATGAAGCAGCGCCGTTTTGCGCATGCGGCGGCACGCGGCCTGCCACGATAGTTCCACCTGTCTGGGCACCACCCCTGGCCTGAAAACCTGGCTGGCTTTGCGTTTGGCGGATGCCGGGACTCGTTTGCCCCTGATGCCCAGCTGGGCACGTTGCCACTGGATGACCGAACGAAGGGCTCCCAAGGTCCCCGTGATTTTGGAAAGTATGCGCGTGCGTGGGCCGCCGTTGGGCGCGTGTGTGTGTGTGTGTGTGTGTGTCTGTGTGGGGCTGCACATTGGGCAGATGCCCGATATGGACGAATCCGCCACACGTCTGTCTCAAGCGGCTGGTGGGACAAACGCCTCGGTGGCCAAACGCCCGCATCAAGCCGCAAGTGTGATCAACGCCCATGTCATTCCAATGGGTGCTGCCAGTAGCACCAGGGGTCCACCCAAACGGGCAAGTCGAACAGCACGCAGGACTGACCTCGTACCTTGTACCCCTTTTGTGCCGCCCAATGGCAAAAGCAGTGGGAGGGGGCACATCAAGCAGAACATGGGACAAAGCGCCGTATTACCAAAAAGCTGCATACCACTGCACATGGGACGCCCCCCCCCCCCCCTGCCTCCCTTTGCGTTGAAATGCATTCAGAACAGGCTTGTGCATCGGCCCAATACTTGTATCCGTCGCGGCCATGGCAGGCCCGGCCTGAGCATGCAACCCTCCTCTGCCCCACCGAGCTTTCAAAGAGAGCGCTACAGCTACATTTTAGCCATCAGCAGCGGTGGCTTCAGGCAACAAGCAGAATTATCTGCTCTTAGCAAAAGGACCGAAATATGTCCCGAAAACGTGCGCAGGGATTCACCACAATATACACCACATACTCTAGCGGCTGTTGTGCAGTTCAGCACCCTCGGCTGTTTCCAATTTCCAGGCAAATTCTTCATTACCCGCATACGGCACGACGTCGCCGCCAACCCAACCCGAGCCCCCCGTTACTTTGGAGGTACGGGGCGGGGGGGGGGGGGGGAGGTTCGTGCCCACTCTCCATTCCCGACCTCAAAAGCGGCGGTCCAGTCACATGAGATCGGCGTTGGGGTTGCACAAGGGCGGGGGCGGGGGCGGAGCAGGGGCGGTGGGCGATCCTGAACCTGTCGCACGAGCAGAGGAATGGAGAGCACCAGCCCCCGGCATTAGACCTGGTAGTGCTTCAGGTGGTACCCCGGATCGCAACCCACGGCGGGAGGCTCTCCAGCTTTGCAGGACGGCAGGAAGAGCGGTAGATGCGGGTTGAGCAGGTCTGAGAAGCAGGCACTCCGGAACAGGGCCTTGCCGTTCATGCGCCCGAAAATGTTGGCTCTTGCCTCGCGGCCCTGGTACACGAGCTGCGGCGCGCGCGACACATACGTCTCGATCACGAGGCCCTCGGGGCGCCGCTGCAGGCCCGAACCGCCGAACACGTACCACGGGATCAGCACAGAGTCGGTGACGGCGCGCCGGGCGAGGTCCCGGAGGCTCCCGAAGGCCGTCGGAACGAAAAACTCGTCCACGTCGTGGTCGATGATCCACGTGGCCATGGGTTTGGCCTTGAACACGCATTCGCGAATTGCGTAGATCTGGTCGAAGAGCGCGGGCACGGGATATTGCGACTTGGTGTAGTTGATCAGCGTGACCTGGAAGACCGCAGGCGGTATTCAGTGAACGGTGGCCTGCCACAGTCCTGGCACAAACGACGACACATGATCACCCAGGCTACATGGGCACGTGCGGGGATAAAAAGCCATGCATGGCGTTGCACCCTTGATGCACGCCCCCCCCCCCCCTATGGAAAACAGATGTTTGAGCACTACTCTGCGCTGGCAGGCAAAGAGAGTGCCCCCCCCCCCCCCCCCCCCCAAAAAAACGTGTTCCAAAAATGCCCGGCCAGATTTTCCCTGTCGTAAATTTCGGTTTTTCCCACGAGGGCCACTTTGGTCGTGGGGGGCGGGACCCCGGACAATTTCCGGACCTCGGCATATCCCAGTTTCTATCGCTGCCATTCGTGCTGTTAGGTGGAGAATGCTCGATCATCATCATCCATCATCCAATCCCCAATCACAGTGAAGATTTTTGTAATCTCAACCGAAAACTTACTTTCATACCAAACCAACATCTGAATAGGTCCACTCTAGACTACTAAGAACCCCATCATTGGGCAGAGGCTCCATAGCAGTGCTGGGTCAACCAGCCGAAACCCTGGGACTGCGAAGGAACATGAGCTGTACGAGACACACCCCAAAAACATGCGTACAATGGGGGCCCTGCAGTCGGTTCTTTTTTTTTGTTGGTATATTTGGATTCCCCATTAAATGATCAGCCTTTTGACCAGGCAACAAACTCACCATAAGCAGAAAAAAAGGTGGGGGATTCTGGCAGACGCATCAATGAAGCCCCCAAAGCGCCCAACGATCCATCATGTTGCTGTTGGCCCCACTTGTGTAAGGCGAGAAGACTGCTGCTCCCCATGGACTTCGCCGTGTGATTACAGGGCAAGCACCCGCACAGCGCACTCGCGACAGACATGGCGGCGAAGTGGCGCCACTGCAACTGATGCAACTGAATCGCAAATTTCCAAGCTCCAAAAAATAAGCAAAAGAAAAAGCTGCTGCTCAGGGGGACCATCAATTTGATACCGAATCAATTTGGGGTCCAAAAGACAACGGGCAGTATGGCTGAGACAAAGCGAAATTTGGCCATAGAATGACGGCTCCGGAGGCACCGCCTCAGGCAGAGTTTGGCCATGGAACGACCATAGTCGTCACCCCCAAAATCACTCCGGCAGACCACAATGTACTGCAAGTATCAATGCGGCGAACCTGGCACATTGTCAGTAAGACACCGTCAGGCGCCCCCCACACATTGACCAAAAGGCTAGTAGCGCCCACAGAAATTTGAATGCATGTCAGCAGTGCGTCGTGAGGCACCGTCACAGGTCTCTTTAATCCCTCCTGTGCCTCCGCCTCCTAGGCTGACTGACGTCCGTGCTACATGCCAAATCCCACCCCAACGTACCGGCGTAGCTTGGGCATAAATCAGCGATGGTCGCTACTGTCCAGAATCTGTCTGGCATCCCTCATAATACATCAGGCGTAGTTTGGCCATAGATCTATCACAGGCGGTACCCTCCAGTATCACCCTAGCATGCCTCACAGTACATTGTCAGCAAAGCGGCGGAACGGCCTCACAGATGGTCAGCAATGCACCGTTACATGCCCCCACAGTTCGTTTCAAAGGTCCAGTGATGCGCCGTCAGGCGCACTCACACCCAGGGCAAGGTCAGCAAGGCGCGTTTAAGTGTAGTTTGGCCATAAATCGATGGTCGTATAAGTGTAGTTTGGCGATAGATCGACGATGGTCGCCACCCACCAGAATCACTCTAACATTCCAACAGTACTTCATGTATCAGAGGCGAAGCTGCGACATACATTGTCCGTGCTGTCCAGCAAGGCGCCGTTGGGCGCCATCAGCGATTGGGTTCAGGTCAGGCCTGCGCCTTTAGGCCACGTCAGGAATCCTCTTGATATTACCCTCCCACCCTGCCACAGATACGGAGCCGGATGCGCCGCCAACAGTAGAGCTTTGCCCCAATCTCCCTATTCCTATTGCGGCTTAATTGTAGTTTCTAAGGGGCGCCGTTGCGACCGTATGGGGGGGGGGGGGCCTTGCCTCCGCTTTTAAGCCCCGCCTTAGGTTGCGGCAAGGCCCCCCCTCAGGGATGGTGCTCCTGATGGTAGCAGATGTCCTCCAGCTCTCACAAGTCACTCATGCAGGCCTTGCCACAAGAGACCCAACTTGTCATCCCCCTCTACGGGGCCTAGTGACCATAGAACGACGATGGTCGTCACCCTCCAGAATCACTCTGGCATCTCAACAGTGCAACATGTATCATCGCGGCATCCATGGGTTCATGTGTCCAGCAAGGTACCGTGAGGTGCCGGCACAGATTGTGCGGGGGACCGGTCAGGCACCCTTCCCTCTGACCTGCGCCGCTTTTTCCTAGAATCACTGACATCCGTGCCAAACTCGTCACTAACACTGAAAACCAGGCGCATGTCACTCACGCCCCTGCCAACCAGCTCCTCACCATTTGAGCTGGCGCACAAAGCCACATCTTCAGACGTATCACTTCGCACACTGCTGGAGTCCCCCCCCCCCCCCCCCTGAATCCACGTCTGAAGTCACCCGCAGGTCTTCAGACTCCATCATGGGCTCGAGACCCACCACGTCCCGCTCCACCACCCGCCGGCGCTTTGAAATGGGCAGTAGGTTATTCGGATGCCTTCCCCGGCGCTGCCCTGCCAACTCGTCTGCGTCTTCATTTCCCTTGACGTTGAGATGTGACGGCACCCATCGGACCTGCAGCAAATCTCCTGCTTCTTTGCGCAGCCACAATGTGCGCTCCCACAGGTCCCTGTGCCGCACTGCCCCTGATGATGTTTTCCAGCCATGTTGCCTCCATTTGTCTGACCAAATTGTGATGGCTTTGTACACGTACTCAGAACCCAATACCACTACCATTCGCTCACCCTGCACGCCCGACCCAGCATCGCATGCAACACCCCCCTGCAGCTCTCCCCTGCTGATGCTTTGGCGTTCATGCGCCGGCACGTGGCCGCAAAATTTCGGTGGTGGTGTTGCCCATACCAAACCCCATATCCCGCCTGCATCGACCCCTGCACTCGCTTCGCGGAGCCATCGGTATACACCACCACCCAACCCTCGGCCGCCATCCCCTCTAGCCCCTGTAACAGCTGTTTCTTGTGCTCGCCCCATTAAGTGTAGTTTAAGTGTAGTTTGGCCAGGGGGGGGGGGGTACCTGGCCGGCATCCACAAATGGCTGCACAGCGTGGGCCGTGGCTCGGTATTGCAGGTCCCGGAACACCGACTTGCGGGGCCACAGGTTCATCAAGTAGAAGTGGTCGACCCCCTGCATCAAATGGTACGCAAGCCACTCGCGCAAGTATGGGGCCTCATACCAGACTGCAGTGCATCCCACCAAAAAGCACGGGCTCGTGGAGGTGCAGCGCTTGCCAAGGGTAGCGAGCTTTGTGTGTGGGGCATGTTCCCAGGAACCATGTGGCGGCTTGGTCTGGCCTCCACTGGGTGGCTGTGCTGAAGGACTGCCTGGCCCACAGACGGTGGGTGGTACAGGGGCGCGCATGTGCGTGGGTGCATCCGATCGGTTCTGCAACGATGCGACTTCATGTGGCAGGTCCGTGTGCACTGATTGGTCGGAGAGGATTCGAAGCTTTGCATTTGTAGAAATGACCACCAGAAATACGACGGTTGCCATGGCAATGAGCAGAAGGAAAATGGTTTGCTTCATGTTCAGGCATGATGGGGCTGTCTGTATGACATGCAGCGTGTGTCCCCAATCCCAGACATGCTGTACAGGGATATCTCACTGGCACAGCACTGCATCATCCCCAGGAGCTGAGTTGTCCACAGAGACCAGGGACAAAAGTGCACAAGGGGAAAGAAGGCAGGCCACTTGCAGGTGAGCTGTGCATTCTGCACCTTTGCTACTTACAATTGTTGGATGAGGTGACTAGCCTTCCCGCACACTCCAGATATGACGATTACCAGAACACACAATTCATCACTGGTGCAAATTTGCAGGTGACTAACAGGGCAGACTCACCCTGGCTGTGCCCTTGATGGGGTTTTGACGACACGGTCTCAGCAGTAACAGGTCAAAGGAGCGTTGGGCAAATGCATTTGCCTCCATCTTGATCTTAATGATGGGTGATGTCAGTATCTCCATGACGACTTCAAGAGTCGCCATGTTCCCCATGATCAATGTGACCTGAGTGATCTCTACAAGTGATCTCTAAAATTTCCATGCTGGAGATGGAGAAATACGTTGCCACCCACCCCTCACTGCCTTGAACAGGTGCAGCTTCAACAGCTTCAACTGCAGCTACAGCTTTGATCAGGAAGCATGCAACCGCATTGCACGCAAAGGGCTAAATCAAAATCGCAATGGGGACTCCAACTGAGAGCGGAAAGTAGTGATGCCACTTGGCTCTGTGAAGGGTGCACTTGATTCCCCGAGACAAAATGGTTTCTTTTTACTAAATTTCAAAACTTCAATTCAATTCAACAATTCACTTACTTAAATGACCATGACTCTATGTAACTGGCAAATTTGTCACCAAACCCATGTGTTATGTGGCTGTACTACATTTGGTACCGAATTAAATTCGGTCCCAAACTAATACGGTCCCTACGCCTACTGTAGCTTGGACAAGGGCGTAGCTAGGACAAAGGTCGCAAACACATTCAACATCATAGAGCGGGTCTACAGCAGAACAATAGCGTTCTCGAACCGTAGATGCTCAGTCCCATTAGAGTCTTTGCTCCCAAACTAGCATTGCTATGTGCAGTGAGCTTTTCTATACGTACAGTGTGTCTCTGCTCGATCTGTCATTGACACCTCCCTCTCTGACTCTGCGTTCTGTCGCTCCTTTGTTTTTTTTCGGGTATTTTGTCCGCCCTGGGGCGTGCATGTACTTACTGGGCAAGGCACCTGGACTGCTCTTGTGGCCGTGCTTAATGCTGGCACCCATTTGGCCAAACTTCAAGTGGCTGTCTCCAGCGTTGTTGCTCCCTGGGTCAGGTTATTAAAGCGACATATCGGAGTCCGTGCTGCCCACGGAGACGGTCTCATCTGCTGATGTGACTAACTCATCTTCTTCCATGAAATTTAATGTGCACACTACGGATAAACAGTTGTCTGATGAGACATCCGCTGCTGGTAACTGAAAGACTTGCAGGCCCAGGGACTGGAGGGTCCCCGAGGCTCCTGTCAGGGTGTAAAAGCCAAGCGCGGACTCAAAATCAAGCTGTCTGGTGGGTGAGGGGAGAACCCCCCCTGTGTCGCAGGTGTGACCTGGGCAAATGCCAGGTCTGCATCACATGTAACGGGGGTCATTTCGACACTGAATTTCAATACCGACCCTGAGCCAACCTGTGGTGACCCCTGCAAACCACTCGGTGGCGAAACTGCCACTGGTGTGAGAAGCGGCTGTGGGCGGCGCCCTGCCCTGGCGTACAGTGGCGACGATTTCCGTCCCAGCTCCGCTAGTGTATCCGCTCTATCATTCCCTTCTAACTGCACATGGCTGGGTACTGTTATCCATTCATTACTGGCAGAAGCACAGTCCAGAAGTTCCAGCAATTCGATCCAGAGATCGACATTGAGGACCGGGCCTTTGCTGGTGACCCACTGCTAAGCACGCCATTTGATGGCGGAGCCCTGGACACCCCCATAGACATCGGAGGAGTCTGTGGCTACTGCAAACATGTGATTGCGTGTGCGCCTAACTGCCACTATGCCTGCCATAAATTCAGCTCTGTTAATGCTCTGTTTCCTATTCACGGGGAGGTAATGTGCCTCTTCCCACAGTCCGTGTTCATGGCAGCCAAAACCTCCATCCAGCCTACACTCTCCACAAACTCCGCTGGACCGTCCGTGTAAATGACTGACAATCCTCTTGCCTGTGCCTGTTGTATTTGCTCCAAAGTGACAGCCGCTAGCTCCTGCTTGCAGCTGTCCTTACGTCGTCACTTGGACTGTCGTTCCTCCTGGTGATCGCTAGATTCGACATATACTATACCCGGCCCCGTGATCACCCCCACGTTCTTGAAGTGTACTAGTCTGTTATGAAAGAGCTGGAACACCTGTGAGAAGGCCGAAAGCGGCGCCCAACTGACTAGGAGTGCCGCAAACTTTGCCCAAATGGTGAGCAGTGCATTGAGGGTGGGGGGGGGGGGGGTACACCATATTTGATCCCGTGTGAGATATAGCTCGCATGCTGCTTGCAGCAGTGGGTCGCATGTTTGGACTCTGTTTACCTGTCACCTGTCTGTGCAGCGAAATTTTGCTGCCACACCACAGGGGCAATTCAAAGAATGGGAAATGGTAATAGATCACTACTCAGTCTTATGGGTCTTACGTGTCCTGGCTGGCACTTCCTGGTGATATGAAAAGAACGCATTCTGTGAGGTCTGCCATGCACTGTATCTGTCTCAAAAGCGTGCTCCTTTCCTGGAGAGTGGGTGATTCTTGCCTGTTGGCCTGGAGTGTTGTGCCGTGTGGTAGGTTCAATCGGGTGGCCCAAAATTCGAAAATATCCCTTATGCACTCCCACAGAAGCTGTATGGTGCGTCTCACCTGGCGTTGCCATTCCTTTAGGCGCCGCATCGTGTACTCGTGTGTGGTGCGCATCACAGTGGTCTAGTACGGCAATTCCGAGGTCTCAGCGTGTTCTTCCACCCATGGATGTCGATGGCGCATCTCACGCGCCCTTTGCCCTCCAAAAAAGGATATGTTTGGTTATAGAGCCATGCGGTACCGTGAGGTAGTAACGTGTGGCTCGACAGGCAGGCTTGGCATATTAGTGTGCCTGGCATTTCTTGACGCGTATCAAATTCCTATGCATGCTTCCTTGCCCCCCCCCCCCCCCCAACAATGTCCAGCCCCCCTAGGGTAGACGGTTCCCCTCCACCCCGGGGGGAACCGTCGCCAAATGACGGTTCGCCCCCGGGGGGAGGATGGACACCACTCCTGACCAACCACTTACCAGTGCATACTATGTAGAATTCATAGCCGGTCAGTTGCTTGCTGTAGGTCGCTCAGGGTCTGGGATTGACGGTGACATGCATAGATGCTGATGGTGCCATGCGCCTAATGCAAATAAGCAAAAGTCTCAATGCACTGCATCCATTCATCAGTTTTCTGCCTGCATCCATTCATCAGTTTTCTTCCTGCCCCTTGTTCTGAACAGGAACAGTGTAGAACTTCCTCTTGCCGTCCCACATAGTCTTGAACAACTGCACATGTTCCCCATCAGTGACAGGAAATGAAACCGCCAAATTCGGTTGTCCCAGAAGTTGCGGAAACAACACCTTGCATTGTTCTGACAAGGGGGTTGTTCATGCATGGTGGGTTAAATAGAACCTCTTGGGACAACAACCACAGAAGAACAATATGCTTAGATAGACTGGATGAATAAAAAAGATCGCGAGCACGGTGCGTCATGCACCGATTTTGGAGAGCGCAAGTGGCGAAGGCTGGGGACGGAGCCAACCCCAGGATCCATCCGCCGCTCACACAGAAAAATAATAGGAGTCTCCCATGGCGTCCACCGCAAGCGTCATATACATCCCAACCGAGGGCTGTGAAGGTGCCCGCCACCTGATGTGGATTATATAATACAGGCGCAATGGCGAGCTTCACAGCACGTACCGCCTGATTCGAAAGCCCTGGGGTCGAATCCGATTGGCGAAGTAGTGACACTAGTAGTGGCACAAGGGGGTTCTCCATTACCCCACAAGAACGGAGTAATATCGCACCTGACCTCACCTGCCCAGGCACCAACGCAAACCATAAGGACTGCCACCGGCAGGTACATCAGAAGAAGCACGTGCCACAACGTCGGCAATGCCCCGGGCATCTCGCCCTCGACACCTGCGCGATCTCATCTGCTGTGAGGGAGTGCCTGCCTGGCGCAAGGGCGACATGCCCGGGGATAATACTTGCAAAGCGGAGGGCCGAGGCACCCCAAAGAGCGCGATTCTTCCCTCGAATTTGCGAATCTGATCATTGCAAAGCGCGAAACCAAACCCACCCCCAACCGTGACACGGAGAACTACCACAGCTGTCGCCTACGCGCAGCGCGTGCGACGGGCAGCCCTTCCCCTGTTCCCCGTCGTCGTGCATTGTCCACCAAAGTCCGTGACGGGGCCTGGGCCGCTGTTTATGTGTCTGCGTGGGTGGCCTCTTATACTGAGGACCGTGCAGCACTGCCACCGGTTCTTGGCATTGGTGGGGGGCGGCGCATATGCGATGGAACGACGAAGGCTGGCCAACACCTCTCCCGGCTTCTGCGAGACAGTGCTGTCGTGAACTGGGCGGAAAGAGCAACCCTTGCAGATACCCGGGCGATCAGGAGCTGCTGCGCGCCAGCCACCCACTGTCGTCGGTGAACCGCAATTCAGCCACCCAACGCTTTGCAACGCTGCCGGGAAAATGTGAAGCGGGTTCCCGGAGGTGTAGGCAGCGTGGATGCCATCAGGCTCGGTAAGTGTGCCGGAACGTAATCGTAGCGGTATGTACGTAACACATCATAGCCCAAGTGCGTACACGGAAATAATGCACGTGTGCATGTACATCACATGTCTGTCGTACCAAGGCTTCCATTCGAATCATGCTCAAACTGCGAGGTTCAACATTCCTATACTCCTACATCGCTGCAATAACCATGAGTTCGGAGTTCATGTCTGTCGTATACGTATGTATACAAATATGCCTGCATACCAAGGCATCCATTCCAATCATGCTTGAACTGTGAGGTTCGACATTCCGACTCTGCTACTGCGCTGCAAAACCATCAGGTCGAGTTCAAGGTGTGCATGTATACGTATGTATGTATGTGTGTACCTGATATACATGGATATAGATATGGATTCCTGTCTGCCACGTGTACCGTGCACGCATTGGTGTGAGTTTTCAGGAGGCAATTGTCTACGTCGTTTGTCCACAGACGCTGGGGAAACGGAAGCTTGGGAGGTGAGAGTGGGACTGTTGCCCCTCTGCCCACGGCTGCTGCTGCTGCCTCTTGGCGTCCCATGCCGGCGCCGGCCCGCTTCACATGAGATCGGTCCCAAAACGGGGCAATTCGGAGGGCGCTCCCCACCACATCTGGTGCGGGAAGTGCAACACAGGGCCAGAGAGGTCCGAATCACAAAGGGGTATATATATCCACGCCAGGGGGTCAACCCCAGGGATGTATTAGAAAGGGGGGGGGGGGTGGAGGGGGGGTTTGGCTGGGACAATCCTCCTCCTTGGGTCCCCCTATGGTCCCCACCGAAGGCGGGCCGAAATTTTTTCAGCTTAAACCCTCTTGGTACCGAAGGCACCGAAGCAAAATTTTGGCTGTCAGCCTCAAACATTTGGAAGGGGAGGAGGGGCGTCCATGGGGGGTACCCCCCCCCTCCTCCTGCGGTGTACGGCCGTTCGAATACATCCATGGGGTCCACCCACCACACGGAACTTCTACGTTGGGGGGGTACTACGCGGGGAGCGCATCTGCCTCACCCCCGCCCCCACATCACAGCAGCGGCAGCGCACTTTGGCCCGCCCGCTGGCCCGATCGACGAAGCGCTGCGGTGAGGGGCACGTGCGGAGGAACGCGGCCACGTGGGCCAGGCTCGCGGCGTCCGCCGCGATGTACGGGTGCTGCAGGAGCTCCGCCGCGCCCGGCCGCTCCCAAAAGCGCGGCCGCCGGCACGCGGCGACGAAATCGACGCAGTTGCGGGAGGTCGCGGGCGGGAACGGGATGGCGGTGGCCTTGCAGACGTGCAGCAGCGCCTCGGCGTGGCCCCGGGCCTCGAAGGGGCGGCGGCCGAGCACGCACTCCGCCACGATGGCGCCGAGGCACCACACGTCGTCCTGCGCCGTGAGCCGCGCCCCCCTGACCGCCTCCGGCGACAGGCAGTGCGCGGCCCGCACGACCTTCGCGCGGTCGACGCCCGCCTGCTCCTCCGACGTCCGCAGCACGCGCGGCGGCAGCGCGAACTCCGCGATCTTGACGGTGCCGTCGGCGAAGACGATGACGCGGCGCGACGAGAACCGATGCTGTGCGTCGGACAGGGTGCGCGCCTGGCGGTGCACGTCCACCAGCCCCTGCAGGACCTGCAAAAACGTTGGGCCAGAGGGCGGCCGTGCCACCGACCGAGGCACATCGGCATCGCGACGGATGGCAGCCACACCCGACACGCCTGTGTTCAGGGGCTGTTGGGCGGGAGCTTAGTGCCCCCCCTGCCCCCCTTGTCTAAGCCCCAAATCAGTCCGGTCGCTACGCCTACTGTAGCTTAGACAAAGGCCGTAGCTTACGCGTACCACATGCGTGCAGGAAAGGCGAATATCATGCACAAACAACAAGTCACCCAAAAACAGAGCTTTGTGAGTTCAAGTGGGCAAACATTCACAAAACATGTGTCCAGGACCCGATGTGTCTGGCACATTCGTCACCAAGGCCATGTCTTATGTGGCCGCGCTACATTTGGTACCGAATTAAAGCAGGTCCCAAATTTTGCCAGATTCATACGGTCCCTACGCCCCCTGTAGCTCGGACAAGACGGTAGCTTATACAAGGGGGGGGGGTTTGGCACAAGGCCTTGGTATTGGATTGTTTGCCTTTGGCGGCGCCTATTGGCCTCTCGCCACTGCTCATTCTGACCCTCTGTGGGTCCGAACGTGTTTTGGTTGTGTCACCAGAGCCCCCAGATGACTTGTCCTGTTTGACTGCTCCGGGGGTCGGCTGTCCCGGAGACGGGCTGCTGCCCGCGCCGTTGACCAGGTGCATCCAGATGCACACTCCGAGTCCATGCGGGGTCTGGCGACTCCAGCACCGAATGTGCGCGCTGGGGTGTGCATCTGCAGGATAATTACCCTGACAGGGGCTTCTGACAAGGGGGGGGGGGGGGGTACAGAAGATTTTGTTTTGGTCCCCACCAGGATGAGGTGGCATCGCCTGCTCACTGCCTAGTGCTCGAGACAGCCTCTCGGGATCAAGGTTCAGAGCTGTCCAGTTCTACGATGGCCCACAAATGACTGTGGTAGCGGATCTGACACGTAGTGAGGAGCAGCTGAGTCTGAAACCACGATATGCAGTGGGAGAGTGCCACGCCCTGACGGCGGGAGGTCAGTACAGAAGAACATGAGCAAACCCCGTGAAATGACTGGCGAGCACTCACTGATGCGGAAGTGTAGTCTATTGCCTTTGGCACCGCACCTCAAAGAGCCCCCTGGCATCTCCATTACAGGACAAAAGGTCGGTTTTTGACCATCCCGAAGAGAACGTCGCAGGTACCGCAGGGGAAGGGGAATGTGCTGAGTAGTGAATTTTACGGGCACCTTGACAGGCAGTTGTCCGAGCACCGCACCATTTGTGAAGAGAAGAGGCCAGAGTATCATGAAAAAAAATACATTCCAGGCTGGAAGCAGAGGTCCCGGTTTCAATTATAACAGTGCCCCTAGAACACATGTGGCACACGCCTGTGCGTGATCGAACAACCTCTCTTCGAGGGTTCGGTGATTGCCTTTTTGCATCGCATTCGCGCAAGGTAGAGTCGGCAAACACGACTCACGGATGCAAACCGATCACCTCCGGCGCCAGTTGCCCATGATCCTATTCCCCGCAAACTACTCAAATGCCAACGGGTTGTGGCATGACTTTTGTGATTGTCGGCTGCCTGTAACGGAAGCTCTTGTCTTGGGACGGCATGTCAAGAATGTATCAAAGACCAAGATGACCAGGCCACATAAAATCACTGGCATGTTTGATGTGACGAGGTGAACTGGAAGTGTGGCAGAAATTCAGTGAGGGTCTTTTGTGCAGCATTGTACAGCACTGAATCCCACGCAGCCAAATTAACCCAGGATTGGCACCACCAAGTGAAGGAGGGAAAGCAAGAAAGAGATCGTGTCCAAGCACTTTGCAGGAGCGTCGGCGGTTGGAGCTGTCTGGCAGCGTTTGGCGGCCAACCCACAGCGGTTGCCCTGAGCATTCCTTGCCCTGCGCGCTACTTTTACACCAGATTCCCCCCGAAGAGCCCCCGGGCACGCCCCTTCCAAAACGCCCTTAAAATGGTGGGGAGAAATTGATATGGCTACATAACCCCTGCCTTCTCGGGGTTGTGGAGGAGAAATCAACCTAGAAAGGAGTGGATGTGGTGGAAATGAGCAGAAAATGTGAAAAAGGGTGGAAGTCGGTGAAAGGAGGTGAAAATCCAAAATGCCGTATCCCCAATGTGGAAGAAGCATCAAAACCTGCTGTCAAACAACAGTGATGCCCAGAGTATCACAAAGTATGGGTTTCTAGTATGGCCAGGCGCCCAAATAGCGCACTGCGCGGGCACTGCGCTAAGTGCGCCCCCCACAACAAAAAAAAAACCACCAAAGCCTCTCATGACGGATGCCCTGTCCCCACAGGCAGCACCACAGAAAACAACGGACCTGGGCCGCAATCTTTGCGGTGATGTCCTCGGGGATGGGGCGGTCGGCGGTGCGCACGACGTCCTCCAGACTGCCCTTGTCCCCGCACTCCTGCACCACCCAAAGCTGCCCCTGCCGCACGAACGCCGCGTGCGTCAGCACCGCGAACGGGGACTGCCGCGCGATCTGCCGGTCCGCCAGCCGCTGCGCCTCCTCGAGGACGGCCGAGAGGCGGGGCCGGAAGACCCGGACGACGTATCGCGTCCGGGTGTTGTCTCGCCGTCGGCACAGGACGATGCACGAGGTCGGCTCAGAGACCAGGTGCAGCTCCGGCGCAAGGCTGTGGCAGCTCCAGTGGTATGGCATCCAAAGCACCGGGAGGAAGCTCCAGATAACGTCCCAGACGTCCTTCGGGAAGGTCCTGCATAGGAACACAGCCATACGGAATGGGGGTCCGTCTGCGGTTCAGGTGCAGGCAGGGGGGGCTCCGACAGGCCCCCTCCCTCCTCCTTGGAGCGTACATTCGATGAATCAACCCCCACGCCATCCCGGAAAGGGGGTTGTTGGCCATGACGTCGGGTTTTGCAATGACCAGCACGACCCTGACCTCGTGCCAGACATACTCAGTTCGATTCCAATCAGTTGTCCTTTGCTCATAAATTGTTTTGCCGTGCTGCTCTCGCATCGCAAAAGTGTGTGGGGGTGGTGGGGGGGGGTGCCATAAAGGCCAAGTAAGTGTGTGCGTTGGTACTTCCAGATGTGCACAATCATTCCAGTTTTGGAGAGGAAATGGTCTGCGTTGTCTGTCCGTGGGAACCGTGTTGTTGGTCGGTGAGAGCGAGACCCATTGCAGATTTGCAACTGCCTACTGACGATTCTTGTCAACTTCAACACCGACGCCACCAGCAGCCCCCCCCTGTGCGTGCGACAGTTTCCCACGCCCTCAGCGGAACACGCCCCAAGTGCCCCCCCCCCCCCCCCAAAAAGGGGGAGGGGCATGATCCAATTACAATCTCTGCTCAGAGTGCGGGGTTCTACAGCGGGTGCAGGACACCACAGTTCACAGTGCCGTGCTGCTGGGCCGGCAACAAGACGGGGTCAGCCTCTGTCTACCCCCCCCCCCCCCCCACAGATGGGTTGGACACGCATAGAACCGGATCAGGGGGTCAGAGGTCATACAACCAGCAATACCCCAGGGACGGGGGCTAGTCAAGGAACGGCGCACACAAAGACCTGCACAGAGCCGGAGCGTGGGGTGCACACAATGAGCACCCCCCCCCCCCCGCCCCTTTGCGAGAGGAATACAAAAATCCCAAAATTTCACGGAAACAACGCCTACTATTTCTCTGACCAGGGGGTTGCTCTCGCAGGGGGGGGCGTTTGGCACAAGGCCTCGGTATTAAGTTGTTTGCCTTTGGCGCCCCACAGTTCGCTGTGGCAAAACTAAAGGGTACGTGCAAAGCTGTAGATCCACATTGAGAGCAAGAGGCTCCCCCCAAGCCACCTCCGGTTTTGTGAATGGAGCACCGCATGGAGATTGAGCCAGGACGTTTTGCAATCAACACAAAACAGAGAGAATAGGGCCACAGGGTAAGCATCAGGGATGTATTGGAAGAAGGGGGGGGGGGGGATGAATGGTCGGTATCGACCGACTGAATGTCCCCGCCGTAGACACTTTCCGCCATTCGAATATTGGAAGACTGGGGGGGGGGGGGCGGGGGGTTTGGCCGGACCTCCCCTCCTCCTATGGTCCCCTATGATCCCGGCCAAAGGCGGGGAAAATCTTTCAAGCTTAAGTCCTCTTGCGCCGAAGGCGGGGAAGAAAGTTTTGAGCCTGTCAGCCTCAAACAGTGGAAGAGGAGGAGGGGGGGGGGTCCAAGGGGAGGGGGGGGGCTCCTCCAATGGTTGTCAGCCGTTTTTTTCGAAGGTATGGCAGTCCCCCGCCAGAATCTCAATCAGCCGTTCTAACACATCCCTGGCCACAGGGGAGGCATCCCCATCATGAAACACGAGGGGCAGCACACAGCTTCTCCACTTCATTTGGCGTCTGTCGGCCAAACGCCGGCTCTGGGCCAACCGAGGGAGCCCGTTTCTGTCCGGGCATGGGCTTTGCCATGACGGACCCTGGCCGCCACCGGCAACACGCTCCCAAAGACGACGGGCTTCGACACCCGGGCACCCCCGAGTTCCGCCACTACTCTTGTCCCCGTTTGCAGAACATGTGTGGAGGCGATGGTGGGCCAACCAGACACAGTTCAAGAAACGTCCCGGCTCAATCGCCATGCGGTGCTCCGTTCACAAAACCGGAGGTGGCTTGCGGGGGAGCCTCTTGCTCTCAATGTGGATCTACAGCTTTGCACGTACCCTTTAGTTTTGCCACAGCGGACTGTGGGGTGCACCCCGGCGTTTATGGGCATTTTGAGGGGGGAGACGGGGACCACAGCTACAACACAGATCGTCGGCCTTTCAGAGGGTGCTGTGGGATGTTTGCGAGTGAGTGAGGCAGACCACACTGTTTCAGGAGGAAACCGGGCTGCATGGTCGGGGGGGTTTGGCACAAGGCCTCAGTATTAGGTTGTTTGCCTTTGGCGGCGCCTATTGGCCTTTCGCCACTGCTCATTCTGACCCTCTGTGGGTCCGAAAGTGTTTTGGTCGTGGCAATGGAGCCCAAACCACCAGGGTCATTGCTTCTGACACTGTGACCACTCTTGTTTTTTTCTCTGCATGTGACGCTCCGTGCTCCCGCGTTTGACTGCATGTTGTGACTTGGACGTACTCCCCTCAGGAGCAAACTCCTTTTGGTTTCAAATGCTACGTACACCGGCTCCTATTTGCACTGTTTTCCTTCTTTTGTGTGCCCGGTCCCCCATTTTCCTCCCTTGTCCTGTTTGACTACTCCGGGGGTTGGCTGTCCCAGAGACGGGCTGTTGCCCGTGCCGTTGACCAGGTGCATCCAGATGCACACTCCGAGTCCGGGGTGGGGGGGGGGGGGGTATGGGTATGGGTATGGGTATGTCTTCATGAGGCCATCGGGACCGCCACTGCCAACACGGACGATTGGGTGAAACGGCTACTGCTGGGGTACACCGTTCCTGCCCCCTGTGTGACATTCCGTCTGGTTGTTGCTCCTTTACGGGGTCCTGGACGGTCACCCTTTCTTCCCTTCGCATGTTGCGTCGGGTCGCTGTGTTCTGTCGGCCGCTGCGGCCGGTGCTTTTGCTGGTGTCGTTTCCGTGTTCGCGGAGCCCAGTAGTTGGTGTGCCGGGGCTGTGCTGAATGTGGTATGGTGTGCCGTTTGCGTGTCAGCGGCGCCCAATAATTGGCGTATTGAGGATGTGCTGGCTGTTGCCGGGGTCGTTTGACTGTTTTTGCCGTCCACACACCTCTGTCCACAGGCCGTCCATAGCCTGCCTCGCTGTGTTTCTGTGAGGCCCAGGTGCCCTGTCCCCCCCTCCCCGTTGTGTGTTGTCGGTTGGACTGGTCATTTGGCCACAAAACAAATCCTGTCCACTGAGACCCGCCCTGGATGGACCTTGTCACTCCCAGGGACCGCAGGTGCCCCGCGACTTGGGCCTGCAGCATGTGAGCGTCCTCGCTCGCTGGGGCAGTGGACCGCTTCCAGGCGTCATCCGGGTGGCAAAGCACGATGCGGCCCAATCTGCAACTCTTCTGGAGCCTGTCATTCTGGGCTCTGTCGCTCGCATACCGCAGGGCCGTGCTCAGGTTGTACCATTCCGCATCATCCACGGGCTTCAACAAGATTGCCCCCTCCCGGACCGCTCCGTTCGGATCCTGGCGTCTGCTGGGGTGCCGGAGCCGGCCGTTGCGGCGGGGCCTGCTCGTCTCGGGCGGTTTGGGCACGAGCGGCGGGCCGGACATGGGCACATCGATGCACAAAATGAGTCTGCAGTCACGAGTAGTGGGCCGTTGTGAGGACCTCGCGGCCCGCCCCTCGCCTGCCTCCCAGCCTCCACAGGTTCAAAACATAGCAGGACCTGGAAAAGCCCATAAAACAGGGGGGGGGGAATGCGGTCGCCGGGTTTGGAAAAAAATGCGGGAAAATGCGGGAAAAAATGCGGAAAATGCGAAAAATGCGAACCGCATCCCCCCCCCCCCTGCATGAAACCCATTGTGTCGACCGCGTTGCCGACCTGCGAAGCGGTACACTTTGGAAGACCATTGCCGTATTCCACATCATCATTTCACACAGGCGTTTTTCAGATACTCAGTGACAGCTGCAGGCCCCCACAATGATACAACGCAGTGCAGGCGGCATGGGCATAACTGTGTGGTATGCCAGCTCCCCCCTCCAAATCCAGCAAGCATGGGATCCACCACCGCGGCATGTATGCTGTTTGACCGTGTCCAGAGCTACAGACAGCACCGAATCGCCATCCGGGGTGCATGCTGGCGGGGAGAGTGGGGCGCAGGGGTACTGGCAAAGGGGGCCCAGCCTTTCACAGACTGCAGAGGGCAATTCACCAGTCCTGTTCTGGCTACAAGGATTGCCACTAAGATGGCCATCATGTCATGAAAGCGAACATGATGGTCGAAGAAGGTACTTCGGTACTCTGTCTCAGAGCCACTCGCCGACACGCAACACACCACTTGGCGTGTTTTCAACTATCGGTGCCAAACCTTGGGGTACTCCCAGCGTTTCTGGCTTATACAGTAACTGGGTATCTGTGAAATGCTTGGAATCAAAGCTGTGCCGCACTGTATTGCCACACAGGTCGATACTGCTCTGCCTCTTTGGGATTGATTTGATGCAGTAGTCAATGTCATTGTTGGCATGAAATTCTGTTCGATGCCACTCCACAGTTTCTGTAAAAGCAGGATGTGCAAGTGCACCATGTGGATGCAGAAAGGGGCATTCTCCGGCAGTTTACTGCCATGAGGTGCTGCATGATCCCCATACCCATCCAACGTCTGCCTTCCTTGACTGTTGTCTGCCTGTCGTTTGTGTCATGCATGGCTGATGTGCTTCCTTGCTTTTGTTATGTGTGCATTTTACCTAGGTGTTTCGTGACTTTCTGATGCCACTTGTTCAGGCAGTGGTACTGCTGCCCCATCAGGATAGCACCTTCCCCGGGAGGGAGTTCCCGAAGCACCACGTTTTCAACTCAATAGTAACTTCCAACCAATGCTTGCCAAGCAGAGTAGAGACCTGTGTATTGATTGCTACCACAAGCAAGACTTGGGAAAAGTTTTCGTCATTGCAAAGAAGCACCATATGTCTCGGCCCTTATGTGGTAGTTGTTGAGCATCATTGAGCATGTTGAAAGCACACGAATGCCCTCTCAAATTAGAGGGGGGGTGGAGAGGTGCCCTGGACAGGCACCTGGGAGCATGAACTGAGGCCGCCCCTGTTGTCATCATGGAGATCACTATTGATGACGAGTCCTCCTGCAACGGCGACGGCAACGGCGCCGAAGAACCCATGGGCCCCACTCGCCCGCCTGGTAGAGTGGCCGGTGGAGCCGGAGCCTGGGGATCTGCACCTGCTAGTGCACCCAGTGGCGAGGGGCCGCGCGCGTTGTGTACGCATATGTGTCCGCCTCGTGCGCCCGCTGCGGCTGGCACCGAAACCGGCCCCAAGGAGCGATCAGCCCATGTCCGTAAGCGAGCGCCATCACTCACCACCTGCGGTGCAGCTCTGCCGCAGGAGTGCGCTGTGTGCAGCGCAAGCGTGCATGAGCACTTGCTGCCCATCATGCAACACGAGAGCCGGGTCACGGGGCTTGTCAAGTACAAATTGGCAGAGAAGTGCGCCTTGAGTCACGCCATGGGTCACGCTCTTACAAAGCACGGCACTTCAAGTTGCCCAGTCTAGAAAAGTTGGGCTGAGTCCTCCGGAACATGCCGTGCGGGGCATGGACCGTGACCCTTGACCTGGCCAAATGCTATTGGTCGGTGAAACTGCCTGATGCCCTCTCCGGGGCCGTTCGTACCGGTGGCGCAACGGGGGGGGAGGGGTGGGCAGAGTGACAGGCAGCACAACCACACTCCAATCAAAGGGGACCCGCACAAGCATGAATGACTCATTACGAGTCGCCACTACCTCTCATGTCCCTGAACCTCCCTGTAGTACACGCAGTGGGCTAATTCAAACAACGCCAATCATTGTCGGGTAGGCTTGGCTGGCATCCTGCAGCCCCATGCGGCGAAACCTAAAATGAGACTGAGGAGGGAGGCGCAGGGGTTCTAAACTTTGGTTTAAAGGGGCTTAAACTTGCGGTTGGCACGAGGCCCTGGGCTTGGTGCAGCACTTGATCACCCACCTCCTCGGGTACAAGCTGCACGCACCAGAAGTGATCATTGTCCAGTACCTTAGGGACATACTGATCGTGGGACAAAACAAAGACATGGCCACGATGCAGGCTGCCAAGAGTTCCAGTAGGCGGGGTTCTTGGTCGGTCAGAAGTCGGGCCCAAATGTCCGATAGATGGGCAAGACTGTGGATCTCCTCCACAGACACATCGCCCGCACGCCCGCGGCCCTGGCCGACGTCATCGCACATTGGATGCGCATGGGCTTCAAGCTGAAAATGCACCTTGCACTCCGCCGAAGGCGGGGCAGGTGGGCTGACGTGCCCAGCTAGTGTTCAACCTAGGGTGCTTCCTGTTGGGGGCACGTGTGTGGTTGCTGTGGGGGCCGCACCTCCGCCGCGTGCCCGCACGACCACCACATGCCCACACCATCTGCTAGCGGTGGTCGGGGGCATCCTCCAGGCGATAGCAGCATCTAGACAGTCAGAATCAAAATCTGAACCCTTATTCGAACTTGATCCATTTCAAAACCAAAGTATCGCGAAGCACACATGGCACTCAATAGAACAAATTGAAAAAAACGCACCGCCCAAATCAACAGTGCAAAAATTGATGGAACCAACGCCTAGTGTTACTTGGACATAGGTGTTGCTTGGACAAAGGGGGGTGGGGGTACCATTGCTAAAACCTAATGTGACCTAGTAGGTTGGTCCAATTTTCACAAACCCAAACATAGACCCCCCCCATTGCAAATACCCTGTGCAGGGTCTTCCCCCAGTTTTACACGATGTTTTTGCGCTTGCTTCTGTGCAAAACATAGTGCAGAACCTCAGAGGTGCCAATGGCCTCATCTAGTTTCAAAAAGGACACACGGGGGAAATGTAGATGGATTACAATGGTGCAAGTGGGGTGCAAAAACTTGGACTAGTAGCTCACATGCCTAGCACATGCCAACACGGGACCCAGGCTCAGTCAACCCAAGGACACCCCCCTCCAGGCCTTCCTGGCACATACTTGACATGCACCCTGCTGCCAACTCACCGGTATGCATTGCTGCTGCTTCACAAACAGCATGTGTGGTGTGTGTGGCGCAAGTCGCATGATGCAGGCACAAGTCCAAACGAACGGTCATCCCAGCGTCTGCGTGCTCCACTGTGTTGACACCCCACCTCCTGCTCCAGGGTTAGGGGGTCAATGGGAGTGGAGGCCTACGAGGGCGGGGGCTTGGTGATCGGGGTGCCAGGATACATGAGAGGGTGGCCAGAGGGTCACGATCCCGCCCCCTCCCCAGGCATGGCCACAGTCAGGAATACGCCGGTCAGATAGAGATTCTATGCTGGGCCTCCACCCTCACAAGGAAGCTTCACAGCCATTGAGTCTTGCATTGTCAACAGCACCGTTGGGCACCCCCGCGATTGTTCATATGCTCGAGCCCATCCCTCTCTGCCTCCGCCCCATCCCCACATGTGCGCAACCATGACCACCGTTGCGTGCAGGCTGCACTGTCGCGTCACAACTTTGTTGTACGTCCTCAGTTTGGGCTCTATGAGGTATGACAAGGAGTGACGGTCGAGTGTCGCTACCATCCGCGCCGCAACGCATGCCCGGCCCCAGGCACCCTGTCCCCTCACTGTCAACGTCACTGTCACTGGCACCGTCACTGGACTGGGGTTGCTTCCTGCTCGTGGGTCGCGAGCGTCCCACCACCGCCACCTGGGGACACGTGCCCGCGTCAGCCCTTCAGCCACCTGCGCACCCGCACCCACCACTGTTGGCCTGAGCAGGTCAAGCAGACTCCCTCCTCCAGCAGGTCACATGGCTCAGCTGTTGGAGCATGTTGCACCTGCCCCGAAGGTCCCGGGTTCGGTGCCCTGGCAGGGCAGCAGCCAGAGCACAGCGAATGCTGCAAGGGACACAGGGAAGTATTCATAGGGATTCCCCCTGCGCTGCAGGAGCTCAGATGAATGGCCTGCCCCGTGTGTTCGGGAGCTCGAGGCTCTTCCTTCCTTGGGTCGTGTGTGACCCGAGGCCGCTTCTCCGTGGCCTGTTACGTCACTGCGGTTCCAGAGCATTGCGGACTGGCTGTTCCCTGGTAGATGACTGTCCAGGGGGTTTGGAGGGCAACATCAATTGAGCCCCCGCTATGGGACGCGGATGCGTGTTTCAAGCCTTGGGCACACACAGAAGTGCAGAGGAAAAATGTCTTCGGTGACATTGCCATAGGCCCCTTCTGTTGTACACTGAAGGGGTGTAGACATGCAGTCCAACCCCCTGTTGCACACTGTACCTCGGGTAACGCCACGGTACAGGACTGAAGCACTGCAGATACCCCGCCCCCCCCTTGCACAAGCACGGCCACGGTCCCAAAAACCCAGGCAAAACAGTGGTTCAACATCCACCCCGTGCTTAGACAAGACCGTGTCTGCTTGTGGCACACATGATGGCAAACACACATGATCGCCCACATCCAGGAGATCCCTCGGATGGAGATGGCAATAGACTGTGGAAGGGAAATATCGGGAATGGCTAAGAATCACATCAAAACAAACATCATTGGGTGGCAATGTGTGGTAAACTGTTTTTAAACCCCATGTTACATCTGGGACCACAAAAACCGTGGTCCCAAAAAATCCTAAAAACAGCGGTTCAACGCCCACCCCGTGCTTAGACAAGGCCGTGCTTGCGCAAGGGGGAGGGGGGGTACGGACCACTTTTCGGGAGGAATCTCACAAGACCGGGGTGTTAGCCCCGGCCTGGTGCAAGCCAAAAGTGGCGGAAAGAATACCCTGTGTTCCTTTCGCACGGGCGGTGTTCACACACACATGCACATGCCCCGCCCCCCCCCCCCAAACGACACAGGGCGTTGTACCCCAAAAAAAAGAACCGTTTTGGGGGTGGGTTGGTGCAGCGGACCACACCCATTCTCGGCCAGCAAACCGCTGCCAAGTCCAAATGTATTCCGCTACCGAAAATTGCGACCGTACCATTCGGGGCGCCAAGATTTGTGGCAACAACACCCAAAATGTTGTCTGCACAAGGCAGCGGTCTTTACACGACTGTACAAAACACATGCTCAAAAACATGGCACTCGAAAATGGGGATTGGTGCAACATACCGCAAACCTGTAGGCAGCCCAAATGTACAGCAAAGCTAAAAATCCCATTCCTGGTCAGCAAGGGGGCGTTTTCGCACAGCGCCAATTATTACGTTGTTCATCCCGGGAACACCCCCGAAAACCACCCCCCTACAGAAGCGTGCACGATCAATTCAAAACAGCATCGGGGGCGCAGAATTCAGGACCCTGGGGCCCATGGCAAACATCCAACTGAAACAAAAAATATCCCGGTGTACCAGCAGAGGCTGTAGGGTGCAGAATTCAGGACCCTGGGATCCGTGGCTACCGGTGGTGGAAAACAGCCGACTTTTCGCACAGCGCGCACGCAGCGCACGGTGCGCCCCCCCCCCCAAACCATGGCCAAACCACAGCAAAAACACCCGTTTCGGTTCCAACCGAAAAGTGAGACCATAAAATACACAGTTCCAACGGCTGTGGAAACAAAACGGCCAATTAAGGTCCTGCACGCTGTGCATGCAGAGGTTAGCGTAGAGGCAGGACAGGGGCAGGCCGCCGTGCCGCTCCAACAGCTGTGGAAACAACACCACGGGGGAGCCGCTGCACGGTGCACCCACAGTGCGCAGTGCGGGGTCCAACAGCAAACAACACACGTTTTCCTGCTGGATCTAAGACTGCGAAATGGTGACTCGACATCGGGAAGTTGAAGCGTGGGGTGGCAAGTTTTGCTGGGAGCCAAAGACTTGCGGTTCCTCCGGAAGCGGCTGGCAGGACTGACCGCTACCCCAAAAGAAGGGGGCCCATGCTGGCAACAGTTGGTGCAGCGTCAGCAATCGGTCACAGAGACAGCCGTTAGAGGGTAACCGACGGCAGTTGGAGGGTAACCGGTGACTGATGGGAGTTGGAGGGTAACCAACGGCAGTTGGAGGGTAACTGACAGCAGTTGGAGGGTAACCGATGGGTGTTAGGGGGAGGGTAACCGACGGCACTTGGATGGTAACCAACAGCAGTTGGAGGGTAATCGATGGGTGTTGGAGGGTAACCAACGGTACTTGGAGGGTAACCAACGGCAGTTGGAGGGTAACCAATGGGACTTCGAAGGAAATAGGGCGGTCTGTATGGGGGCGGTGTTTGCTGGGGCAGGGGGAGAAGGGTCAAGGACTCTCTGTTGTAGCGACGCAGTTCAGCACGTCTATAGCTCTATTGCATATCGCTGCCGAACTGCGCCAGACCCATCGGTGTCCTACCACAAGAACCCCAACACGTAAATGGGGCAGTGGGTGCGGGTGGTGGGATGGGGTCTCCGGAGAGGAGGGGGGGGGGGGTGTAAGGCGACTCCCAACTGTTGGGTATGAGGCCCAGATGTAAGCTGCCATTGCAGACCATTGCAACAGGATTCCTTTCAACTTGTGGCACTCTCGCCCGAGGTTCTGTTCCCTGATGACCACCCTTGACAATGGTTTGGTTCATCCAAACAGCGCTGTGCCTCAGACTGGGGGCTCATGTGCTCGGACAAGGCCTTGCGACCCCTGAGTGGAAAGCTGCCCCCTTCCCCCATTCCCGGCCCGCCCCCGACTCCGCCCCTGCCCCGGAGAGTACTGTGTTAAGGGAGAACCAGGTCAAATTCTCTATCGCCTTTTGGGGTGTTGGGGGTGAGGGCTGTGCACGGGGACACATGTACTTCACATGAAAGAACTCATCCCTACGAGTAGAAGGACCAATAATTGTGGTGGGTGCATGTTCACCAGTGGACCGGATGTACGCAACAGCCATGCCAGCAATGGCCATGCACGAAGGCAGCACTCACGCTCAATGCAACAGGGCAACAGTAGAGAGCGATGCGGGGCAGCTGTCATCATCCCCGCGCAGACGCCCCCGAGTGCGCGCGACGGTCTCCCTAACCCCCGGGAGGGACGGTCACCAAATGGTGGTGCCCTCCCCCCCACCTGGGGTGGGGGGGACTATGCGACCTAAACCCGACCTTTCCACTGCAACTCCATCGTAGCCAGAGAAACAGTTGTGTCCGGCGCCGTGGGCCTTTGGGGCAAATGACCCCTCCCCCCCTTCCCTCCTCCCATGGTCGTCAGCCGCTCTAAGACATCCCTGCCCCCCAGGCAGCAGGGGTTATGTAGCCACCCGGCCCACCTGAGGGCCACATCTGATTTTGCAACAGCCATGCCAGCAATGGCCATGCACGAAGGCAGCACTCACGCTCAATGCAACAGGGCAACAGTAGAGAGCGATGCGGGGCAGCTGTCATCATCCCCGCGCAGACGCCCCCGAGTGCGCGCGACGGTCTCCCTAACCCCCGGGAGGGACGGTCACCAAATGGTGGTGCCCTCCCCCCCACCTGGGGTGGGGGGGACTATGCGACCTAAACCCGACCTTTCCACTGCAACTCCATCGTAGCCAGAGAAACAGTTGTGTCCGGCGCCGTGGGCCTCTGGGGCAAATGACCCCTCCCCCCCTTCCCTCCTCCCATGGTCGTCAGCCGCTCTAAGACATCCCTGCCCCCCAGGCAGCAGGGGTTATGTAGCCACCCGGCCCACCTGAGGGCCACATCTGATTTTGTCCCCCGCTCTAAAGTGTTTGGGACCCCCCAGGCCACTGCATTGCATTGCATCTAATCGGGAGTTTGTTGCCTTCCGGACAATTCGGTTTGGGATAAGACGGATCATTGTGAAATTGAACAGTCTGCTTCGGCAACCCCCTTGCTCTGGGACCCCTGGACAAAAACACAGCACCAGCCCCCCCCCTTTTGCCCTTGCTATAAACCGACGGAACCAAGCTGCATGGACAGAGGTGTTGCATGCGCATCGCACCGTGATGGGTCCACGTGCCGTTGCTGGTGCACAATTCCCAAAACCAAGGGGGAAAAAATGCTGCAGATGGCACCAGGGCCAGATATTCCCTGACACAACCCGTGAACATCATGCGACCCAAAACCAAGGGATCACACAGCGCACACACCAATAAAAAAAACGCGCCACCAAAAGCCATGGTGCATGCATTCACGCACCAACCAACACACGGTGTTGCTTGGACACAGGCGTTGCTGGGCCATAGAACAGTGATGGTTGCCACCCTCCAGAATCACTCTAGCATCCTCAATGGTACCCCGCCCCCCCTTCTTGCGCAAGCACGCTGAAAGTCAGGAAAACGACGGTCAGACGGGCTCCCGTGCTTAGACATAATCCGACGATGGCCGTCACCCCCGGTATCCCACCGGCAGGAAATCAATGTCCCGTGCTTAGACAGGACCGTGCTTGCGTGCGCCAAAAGAATATACCCCCCCCTCACTCTGACAGGGACCCCATTCACGCCCTTCGCATCAAGGGTACATTTTGTCACAGTCCAAAGGAGCATGATGCCCAAGCTCATGCCCATTCCGCGTGTACGTCACATGAGAGAAATCATCCCCACGAGTAGAAGGACCAATAATTGTGGTGGGCACATGTTCACCAGTGGACCAGATGTACGCAACAGCCATGCCAGCAATAGCAACATTAACCATGGCTCAAAATCACATCAAAACAGACAGCATTGGGTTGCACTTGCAGGCAGAATGTTGGTATGAGCAGGAGGAACTACCACAAGCATGATTCGGCCCCCTTTCCCCTCTACAATCGCACCACAACCACGTCACGTTGCATTTCTGACCACAAAAACCGTGGTCAGAAAAAACCAGGAAAACGGCGGTCAGACGGGCTCTAGTGCTTGGACAAGGCAGCACTTGCGCAAAGGGGGCGCCGGGGGGGGGGGGGTAGGACAGGCCTCACGTTGCCTGGCCAAAGAGCGACGATGGTCGTCACCCTCCAGAATCTCTCTGGCATTCCAAAACCACG
Source organism: Eutreptiella sp. 'Long Island Sound 2002' (assembly GCA_964036045.1). Classification (NCBI taxonomy): domain Eukaryota; phylum Euglenozoa; class Euglenophyceae; order Eutreptiales; family Eutreptiaceae; genus Eutreptiella; species Eutreptiella sp. 'Long Island Sound 2002'. The sequence continues at coordinate 8,643,041 of OZ038391.1, forward strand.
TCAAGTATCACGCGGCGAGGCCGCGACACACATGAATGAACAATGTGTGGGGGAGCCTGACGGTGCCCTGCTGAACGATCTCACATTGCTTGGACAGGGGGAAAAGGGGGGGGGGGGGGCAACCGAAGCACCAGACCATTCGCCAACCGCAGACTTTGCATCATCGCTGACAGCGTACGCATTGCTAATGGCCCTGATGGCTCGTGCATTTCGCAGCGGGACAAAACTCGAAGCGTCTAACAATACCCGGAGCCCTCCCCTTTCATCCCATGTCCCGTCCAGGGTCTTGGGACAGGGGGGGGGGGGCAGATTTTTCCGTAAGGGGTGGGGTGGGGGGGCTGTGGGGGGGGGACCCCCCCCCCCAGGGACCCCGAGTTGTTAGAGGCGCTGAAGGCGCCGAACAAATTTTTTGCCTAAACTGACTTGCGCCGAAGGCGCCAGAAAAAAATTTTCATTGGCCGAAGGCCCGGAGAAAAAATTTTCCAATCACTGAAGGGGGGGAAGGGTCCGAGGGGGGGGGGGGGGGGTCCAGACCCCCTGCCCCCAAGGAGATGCTGAGTTGTTAAGCAAAACTCTGGGGGGGCTGCCGGGAGGGATGGGGCGGACTCTGGATTCCCGGGGCCGATCTGTGAGAGGTCCGGTTCAGGGGGCCAGGGCCGGAGATGCCCGGCGAGCGCGGGCCATGGCATCCGCGCAATCAACAGGCGAGGCGGCCTCACCGGAGACCGGGCCCAACCACAAGTCTGAGGTGATCAGGCGGAGAACGGCTGCAAGCCACAGCGAACCGTTTGATAAGAGGGCTCAGAACGAAAGGGGGGTTGGGACAGGGGGGCATTGAGAGGTGTGGGCCATGCACTGGGGCATTGAAAGGGGCATTGAAGGGGGTGGGCCGCGCAGAAAGCATGATGCTAAAAGGCCTCCCGCTCCCCATACTCAACGTTGGGCGATGCAGTGCCTCATGGATTGGGACAGACATGAACGGGCATGCGTGGCATATATAAAGGATCAGGACACGGCGGGCATTTTAGTCCACTTCTGGACCCCAACACCCGCAGCGTGAGCCCAGGGGTCCGGAGGGGGCGATGGGGCGGGGGGGTGAGATCCAAGAGTTTGGGCACCAAAAAAGGCCCAGAAATCATTTTCCTTGACAAAAATTTCAATTTCCCGCCCTCTTCTTCCTCACCCTTTTCCGATTCAAGCACAAGCCTGAGGGTGGGGGTGGGGGTGGGGTTGGGGCAGGGATGCATTAGAAGGCACCCCCCCCCCCCCTCCAGTGCGCCCAGCCTATGCCCAGCCACTGTCCCCCTGGTGGCAAGTGCCAGCCTCAATGGCATTTGTAACCGACAGTAACCGCCCCCGACCGTTTTGGCAACCTCCCAACCGCCTATCCAACCGCTTCTGGGGCCGCCTCTGTGGCCCCTTCCCTTCTAGTGCATCCCTGGGTTGGGGTTGGGGGGGTGTTGCGATAAAGGCTTGGCAAGTGTGGCGGCTGGTGGGAGGGGGAGGGGGGGCGAAGCCCTCGGGTAGCGCTGCTCTCCTGGCAGTTGGCGGCGTGAATCGACTTCTCACCATTCAGGATGATCCACCAAGGCCGCGGTGCTGGCCCACCGTTTCGGTTTCTCCATTGGTGGCGGTACGTAGAACCAACACATGAAGGACCTGCACGGCCATAACCTTCCGTGCGGAGTGCACCGCAGTACAGCGGCGCGGTGTTGGCTTTGCCGGGCTGCGGCACCTTTTTGATGTTTCTGGAGGTTTTACCCAGAGGCCCACCGCAAACCACTTTGGCAGGTGTTCCCAAATGCCTGCGGATGGTCGCCAGAGGCCTTTGGATGATACCTGGTGTATATTGAAACTTTGCACGGTGTGCGCAACACCCTCTAACAGCAGGCTGCCATTCCTTCTCCTTTGCCTGGGAGCGGACCGTTGCCCCGCACCACCCGGGGGGTCGATTGGGTGTTTCGGGCTCTGGAGGCACTCGAATTGCCCGTTTCATTCGGAAAGGCCTGGCCGAGAGGCCTGCCGCAGGTCATGGGCATCCCTCATCGGGCGCACCATTGCCTTGACCAGATCAGACACTAGTGTCCGGCAAGGGGAACCGAGTTCTGTTAGGAATCAGCTCCGCACCATTTGTAACTCAGTAATATCTGCCCCTTTGGCACACGGAGCTCAGTAGGAACCAGCTGCGCCCTGTGCCGGACCCAGTAGGACCCAGCTCCATCTGATCACATGTGACCTCGCGGACGCTAGTGGCAAGTCCGGCCTTGGGGCCCCTATCCAATGAACTTAGACTTCGCCTTCTGGCACATGTAGATGGGGCACGTCCGCTTGTGGATGCTCGTCAGCTCGGGGCAGGCCTTGGTCATGCACACGAACGTGCAGGAGTGGGCCCAGAAGTGCTTGTTGCGCCACGGCTTGTGGTACGCGAAGGGCTGCTTGGTGTGCACCATCTCCGCCGAGAAGTTGACGGCGACGGCGCGCGGGGCCTTCAGGATCAGGCTCGAGGCGAAGAAGCAGAAGAAGTAGTCCTCGTTGTAGAATTTCCACCTGCAAACACGTGCCGATGGGAGCGCTTGCTGCACGCCGCGGGCGCCGCAGGGCCGGGGTAACTAGCCTTGGGGCAATTAGCGCCGCATTCATTTTCCTCGATTTCGGGTGAAGGAAGGAGGTCAAACGGGCACAATGGCAAGGCACAATACTTCAAACGGACAAAAATGTTGCGATGACCAATCCCCATTCAAAGTTACGGTTCACAAGGGGGTGCAATTTCCCCTGTTTCACGACAATTGCCCAAATTGCGCACCGCAGCGCCGCAGGATTAGCACCCCCCATTTCCCAGTGACCCCGGCTGCGATCTCAGCACAGAGCTATGGGGTGTGGCTGAGGAGCTAGGGTGCCCCACGGGGGGGGGGGGGGGCAAAATTCAAGGGGCATCCACACAACGTTTGACATTGCTGTTGCTGTTGCTGTTGCTGTTGCTGTCGTTGTTGGTTTTGTTTCTTTGTTTGTTCGGTGTTGTTGTTGTTGTTGTTGTTGTTGTTGTTGTTGTTGTTGTTGTTATTATTGCTGTTGTTGTTGACGGTATACACCCAAGAACTGTAGCCCTTTTACCCGAAGGTGTCTCATTCCACACATGGCCGAGAGCTGGAACCAATGAACATGAAGAAGAGCTGGAGATGTGCATGGTCTGTGTGTACAAAACAGGGGATGTGAAGCGGTTGGGGGGCGGTTACTGGCGGTTGGAAATGCGGTTGGGGCTGATGTTGGGGTATGGGAATGCCTTTGGGGTAGAGTCAGGGCCGGAGTGTTGGGGGGGAGGGGGTACGCCCCCCTGTTGAAGCGATTCCCTGCGGGAGGGAGCGGGGGAGGAGGAGGGAGCGAGATGCACCGCACGCGCACGCACCGCTCTTGCACGTCACTGGCCCATCGATCGCCGAACAGGCGGATGGCCTCGAGCATCTTCGAGCGCTTGCGGAACGAGAACCCGCCGTTCTGGTGCGGCGTGTCGACGCCGAACTCGAGGTAGTACTTGGCCCCCGGGGCCCCCACGTAGTCCCACGTGACGTAGTTGTAGATGTCCTGGTTCGACCGCGAGCACACCGCCGAGTCGGTCTGGAACACGAGGATGTTCTCGCCCTCCACCAGGTCCCAGAACCGCTTCGTGACCAGGAGCTGGTCGTACCAGGACCGCGTGCAGTCGCTGGGCTGGTCCACAATGTGCGTCATCTTGAGGGTGCCGTTGGCGATCTGCCCCCCGAACGAGCGCTGGATGAGGTCGGCGTTGGCGCGGCTGTGGAAGACCTGCGGGACAAGCGCTGCCCTGCCTCACTGCCGTGACAACCCCTGCCCTCTGCAGCCCCAGTGCCATTTTGCGACCAGCTCCGCCTGTGCCCTGGGGGCCGTTTCTGCACCGCGCAGGCACACCGCCCAATCGTAATTTAGCGTTCCCGTGACCCCCCTGCACACCACCCACCTCCAGGGAAGCAGGCGTCCACAAGGCAAAAACACCTGCGTTTTTGCACAGTGCCTATTATTACGTTGTTTATCCCGGGAACACCCCTGCAAACCACCACCCCTACAGAAGCGTGCCTGATCCATTCAAAACAGCATCGGGGGTGCAGAATTCAGGGCCCTGGGATCCGTGGCTACCGGTGGTGGAAAACAGCCGACTTTTCGCACAGCCCACGGTGCGCCCCCTCAGACAACAGACTGGCATTTTCAGTGTGAAACATAGGCTGGGTTACCTCATTATCTGAGTTTTGGGACTGGGTAGGAATCTGGGGCAGTCCTGCGCATGCGAACATCGTATATACCGCGGTCACGTTGGCCATCGGGGGAAACGGGTCCTGCTTTTCGCACAGTGCGGCCATAGCGCACGGTGCGCCCCCTTGCGCAACCCCCCGCCTTCTACACGATCAGCACCGTCCGGGTCAACATGTTTGTGCCGGATCGCTGGGTGTGTGGCAGTCGGTGCGCACCCAATCGCATGACTGCAGGAGTTGCAGCGGAGGTGCCGGAGGTGCCCGGTGCCGCTCAGGGGCACAGTGGATGCAGGCGTTCCGTGCGGAAGTTGGGGTGGGGAAAATTGGTCCAGGAGGAGGGGGGCGATCTGGCAGGCCATTTGCGGGCAAAAAAAAATTGAAAAAGGGGGGTGTTTGCCCAGCGCGCGCCGGGCGCGCTACTTTTGTATTAACTATCCCGAATTTAACCCCAGATTTACCCTCCCCTAGAGGAGCCCCCCAAGTGGACCAAGACTGGACCGCAACCCTTCCCTACAAAGCACGCTGCATAGGTCGGAATAGCTGAATTCTACATCAGTGTGTATTACTCAGGTATCGGCTGATGGTGGGGAGAGATCAATATGGCTACATAACCCCTGCCTTCGCGGGGTCCCCATGGTGGGAGAGAGATCAATATGGCTACATAACCCCTGCCTTCGCGGGGTCCCCATGGTGGGAGAGAGATCAATATGGCTACATAACCCCTGCCTTCTCGGGGTCCCCATGGTGGGAGAGAGATCAATATGGCTACATAACCCCTGCCTTCGCGGGGTCCCCATGGTGGGAGAGAAATCAATATGGCTACATTACCCAGGCAAAAAGTGTGGACTAGGGCTCCGTATCAAAACCGGCCCCACGTGATAGGGCCGCCTGGAAATGGCCTGGCAGGAGAGCCCTGACCCCAGGGGAGTGGGGGTCTTGAACAATGACGAGGGAGGGGGCACGCTCCAAAATCATACCTGGATCTTCGCGGTCGAGGGCAAGCGCATCAGATGGTGCGCCAAGATCTTGATGAGCAGCGGGTTGGACCGGGGCTCCACGATGACGGCGGTGTGCAGCGGGGTGTCCATGCCCGGCACCCCGGTCATGAGCCCCGTCAGGTTCGACTCCCGGAGCGTCCGGTGGTCGGCGTTGAGTGGGACGTCCGGCGCCGGGTGCACGAGGAACAGGCCGCGGTGGCGCGTGTGCGGGTCCCGGTTGGCCATCCAAATCGAGCTGGTGTTGAGGTTGTGGGAGGCGGCGATGCGCCAGCCCTGGAACAGGTACGCCAGCCCCCGCTGCCCGTACTGGCGGTGGGACTGGCCGAAGAGGTTGTCCTCCCCGACGGGGACGGCCACGAGGGCCAGGCTCTGGGCGCTGGGGCGCAGCCACGACCGGACCTGGACCGGGAGCGGCGGCCGAGAGGCGTGGGGAGAGGCTCGGGACGGTGCCTGGGGCCCTTGGGGTGTGGGACGCGGATGGGCCCAAAACGGGGGGTATGTGGGGGCTTCCCATGCGCGCGCGCCGGCGTCTGACAACCGCTGCGGTCCGCTGTGATTCGCAATTTCGAGGGCAAAAAATGTGAGGGAGGGGCAATTGTTGATCCCCCACCCCCAAACTCCCCCATTGCCATCCGAAAAAGGGGGGGGGGGAAGAAAAATCTCTCCTTCACACTGACAAAATGGTTGGCCATCGGTTACCCCCCATTCGCTGCGTCGGTTACCCGCCAACCGCCGCCAATTAGCCCAACCGCCGTTGCTCTGTCCTGCCCCTCTCCCTGTCCTACCGCCCTCAAATCTGCGTCCCCAGACCCCTCCGTGGGTCGACCATATTCCCTGCGGCAGTTACATGCGGTCCTCAATAAAGTCTTAATTGCTGTCATACAATTGAACATCTCCGATTTGCAAAGATGCTCAATGACGTGAAGCACTGAAACATTCAAATGGAGCATCGCGGGCACAGTGGGCGCACAGCGGCGCTGAGAGGGCGCGTGGAGAGACATCGCGACATAAGCGGGTTCTGCGGTGCTCGTTGCAGCGCCGAGGGACCGGATGGGAAATGGTCCACCACATTCGACCCCCAGCCCCGAACCCGACACAACCCACGATAGCCGCAGGACCCCCTTTTCGGCGCCGCTGTCCTCCCGTCGTGAGGCTGAGCTAATGGAAAAAGGGAAGGCCCGCCCGCTGTCGGACCGGGTGCTGGAGGGCACCTGCAGAAGCTGATCCCGATCGGCCTGAGGCTGCGTGTTGTTGCTGGTGGGCGGGTCGCAGGGAATCCCCAGGGCTTCCAGGCCTCCGAGCACAAAGGCCGTGTCATACTGCTCGGGCTCAACGTCCTTCGGCGCCACCACGCCGGACCTCACACCCGTGCACGGGGCATCGGCCACCACCCGCACCGTCTTGGCGGGCCCGTGGTGCTGTATGACCCGCGGCAGCCAACACGCCAGATGGCATCCCACCACCAGAACCGACTTGCCGGACACAATCTGCGGACTGCTCGACAGCACCTGGAAACGGAATGGGGGGAGGGGGGTTGCGGGCCGTGATCTCATTCAAAGCATGCTCAAACTGCGAGGTTCTCGACACGCGCAGCAAACCGTATGTTCATGGGGGGTTTGCGGGGCGGGTGGGGGTTGGCAGAGGAAAGAGATTGCAGGGTGAAATCACATCGGGGGTGGGTAGTGACACACACACAGCGTGAGGAGATTAAGCGCACAGCGGGTGTAGAGCACTGATCGTAAAAAACGGCTCGTCAGGCTAATATCAAAGTGATGGAGGCTCGGCGCCTTTCGAAAAAAAATAGACACTCAGAAAGCCCGCGCGCACACACACACGCACTGGACGCCTTTCACGCGCGCGCGCGCCCCCACGGTGCACCCTCTATGTGCCCGCGATATACCCTTCATCTGCCCTCGATGGCACCCTCTCCGATTACAGCCACCTGAGGGTACTACGCACCGCGTCATCCTCCATAGTGCCCCGTTTGCGCACCTCACAATACACGACTCAGATACCCAGGGCCGCAGATACCCACCAAATGCCTTGCAGGGAGCAGCATCAACTGCATCGACCGCGCATGTGCCGCGTGCGCACCGCGCTGGAGGACCGCCTCCGTAGCATCCCTTGGAAAGAAAGGGGGAGTGGGGGAGGGGCAAGGCCGCAGAACCTGCTGGACGTGCTGGGCCACCGCCACATATTCCGCCGGCGGGGGCACGGCACAGGGCAGCGCCTCAGGGCGCCACACGCACTGCGACGGGTACCAGGGGATCGCCCCCTGGTACGTCAGCAGGCCGGCGGTTTCTTTGCCAACCGTCTTCAGCACGCGTTTGCGGTCGTACATGCGAACGACGCGCTGCAGGCGGAAGAAGGCGGCCTTGCCGGTCCTCAGGCGGACACCCTCCACGCGGCCGCTGCCCACGACGAGGCTCACGATGGGGCCTTTGGGGTCGACGGTTTGGTCCGTGAGGTTGTCCTGGGCCATGACGGTCTGGTGCACACGGCCCCCGGTGACCTTGCGCACTTCGCATCCCACGCACCACGAGCACTCGCATGCATCCAGCTCCGGCCTCACCACGGGGTCAATGTCCGCGGCGGGGACGGGGCGGTTGCGTGCGGCAGAGCGTGAATCACTGGCACCGCGGATCAGAACGGCCAAGCACAGGTGTGCGAGAAACAAAAGGAACATGACAAGGCTGCAGGGGCCCAACAATAGCCAGGACGTCGCGGACAGTCAACCACACATCACAATCGACGACCTGACGTGTAATACCCAGTGTCTGTTCCAGCCCACACCCAGTCTTTGCCAAAGGGTCAAATGGCTGCATTTTGGTATTGGCAACATTTCCGGATTTCTAGTGGCCAATGCATCACATGTAGAAACCAAGTGTAGGAGCAACCGACTGCAATGTTGTGATTGGTATTCAAGTGGTGTACGAAGTACGAAGAATGCTACCTTGGATTTTCCAAGCAAAATGTTTTTGTTTGGTAGCAATGAATATTGATTTTTCCACAGCATTTACGAAAAATGGAAATATTCGCGACTTTCGCCGCTACAGCATCATCTCGCCAGTGCACCTGGTACTGGTACAGGATGCGTGAGCAGTAAACACGCAGAGACTCTCTCCCAGTGGCATAGTTCCTACCCCAAGATAACAAGCAGAGCAACAAAGCGTGTGAGCCATTGTGATACTTATACAATGGACGTCATGCGCCGTGCCCGGAACTGGTATGACGTGCAGAAGAAGGCCCAGAACAATCAACCAACGCCGCAACCGCAACACCAACCCCTTCCCTGGATCAACGCGGAAGCTGCTGTGTTGCAGGGTTGCATCACATGGGCTGGATATCCCGGGACATGCCTGACATGATTAGAGACTTGGGGCCCGCTGATGAAGCCACCGTGACAGAGGGGGAATGTTTGCCCGGCGCGCACCCGGCGCATGCCCAGCGCGCTACCTTTGTAATAAGTATCTTATCTCTCGCCCCAAGTTTATCCTCACCTTGGGAAGTCCCCCAAGTAGACCGCACTAGACCGCAAACCTTCCCTGCAAGGCACCTTGCATGAGCCGAAATATGAGAATTCAACAACACAAAATGTCACTCCCACCACTTCCAACCACCACCCTTGCCATCGTCATAAACTGGGTGCAAAGGATGGGCCAAATTCTCAGACACGGCGAGAAGGTACTCCAAATTGTTTGGTGAGGTGGGGGCAAAAACAGGCATGGGGGGAATGGTAAAAAAAGATGCCCGGCGCGCTAACACTCCCCCAGAGTCTCAGCCGCTAACTTTATGACTTTGGGGCCCACCAGCACAAGCATATCTCTGCTTTCCCTGCAAGTGGCCCTCCCGCGATTACTATCAGACGGAAGCCAAAACATGGGTATAGGGAAATGCATCATATCAACGCAAGGTACAAACAGCAGGGAGGGTGCTGAAATCGCACCACGCGCGCACCGCATGCACCGTGCGCATCACAGGAAGCAACATTTTCATGTAACATGCACCCTTATTGAAGGTAGGCAGAGTCACGGTGGTATAAGGGGTTTGCATGCCACAACAGTCTCGTCCATTCCAAAGACCTCATCCCCGGGGTGCTGATGGTTGCAGCTGCCGACACCCAATCCGTTGGTCACTCCTGATTTTGTCCCCCGCTCTAAAGCATTGGGGACCCTCGAGACGGTAGGGGCTATGTAGCCAATCCGCCCCTTTGTAATAAATGAGCCCCTCTTTCCCCCTATAACCACGTCCAGGCTATTGCTTAGTGACCCCGGGGGGGGGGGGGGGTTAGTTTGGGCCTCGGCCAGGTCTCAGCCACCCACCCACCCACCCACCCACCCATCCACCCACCCACCCAACCCTACCCCCCCCCCCCGGGGGGGGGTCTATGCCCTCCACCCACATACAAGTCACATACAAGCACTTGATCGAGAAGCCCCCATTGGCTGTAGTTCGGAGGAAGGACGCCACGCCGTTCGGGTACTTGTTGTTGTCCCCTATACCCCAAAATGACTTGTTGGCCATGCTCATGAAGTGTATCACTCAGAGAGCTCCCCATCAGCGGAAGAGGATGAGCTCGAAGACCCACAGAGGCATCCACAGAGGCATCGCTCTCCTCCATCAAGACGTCACCCGCATCACCTGTGGAGGTGTCCGTGGCCTTCTTCTTCCCGGCATAGGTGCGCTTCTTAGTCCCCTTGTCCGCGCGTGGTGCACGAAACTGGGCACGCCGCTCATTGGAGCGCAGCATCTGCACCACTCGCGTAAAATCATACGAGTGCCATGGCTCCGTGTCCACAGCCAAAATGAGAAGCTGCTCTACCATCTTTGTGGATAGCAACGTGCGTTGAGGGGCCAAAATGCGTGTGAGCCGGCTGAAAACGGCCTCCACTACAGCATCGCTAGGGGTCAAAGCCAAGACCATGCGCAGCAAATAGTGCCATTGAGTGAAGACCCCACGATTCTGGATGATGCTCTTCCAAAAACCATGGCTCTTCTCGATGGGCTTTGAGGTCGTCTGCCACACCACCTTGATTTGCTCGAACTCGCGCTTCAAGGCGTCCAAAGTGACCGCACGCTTAGTAAAACGCGCCTTCCAGTGGTCAAAGATGGCTTCAATATCCGGGAGCACAAAAGCATTCACATCCGCGACATCCTCTGGCCATCGGGACAGATCAAGCCAAGCCAATCGCTTCAGGACACCACGGTTGGCGAACCGTGTGTTCATTTCAGCAATCAACGCACTTTTGATCTTCCGCAAGAGATCAACGGAGCTGCCTTCCACAGAGTTGTGGTTCCTCCATCCTGCTGTACCACAAGGACGCGTTTGGCCTCAAATGGCCATTGCCCAGGAGGTGGGGGAACCTCAGGGGGTGTGCGCTTTGATGCAGCAACAAGGGCCCAAAGTACATCGGGGTGATAGTTCTTGATGGCCTTGGCATACCCTTGTGCAACATTGTAGTGAGCCCTAGAGTCTTCCCCCAGGTGTGCAACCACCCTGACAGCGTCAAGTATTTCTTCCCATTTGGGGGGTGCACGCTTCTCTTGTGACTCACTTGTGCTGGGGGCTGTTGGCGTGGCTGGTCCGCGTGGGGGGGCTGACTGAGAACGGCGCGCAGCTTTTGGTGTTGCCTGTGATGATTGGGCGCTGTGGGGTGTTGCCTGGGGTGCTGATGAAGCACTAGATTGGGACACCTGCTCGGTCACAGCGCGACCAGAGTTGGAATTTGTAGCTGTAGGTTCCAAGGCTTGTTGGGGGCTGTGGGGGTTCGCCTCTGATTCTGGCGCAGCACTAGGTTGGGAGACCTGGCCAGTTGCAGCGGAACTGGAGCTTGAAGCCGAAGTTGCGGTAATGGCAGAAGATGAAGAAGGTACATCCTCTGGTGCTTGAGGTGCACTCTTCTTTTTGAACATGGCCATCAAATTGTTCTTGGAAAGGCGCATCCTCTCCAGGCCTTCGCGATGCTTCTTGCCATTCAAATGTTCCCGCACTGCCCGGGCATCATTGTTGATCTCCATCCCACAAGAACATGTGTGAGTGAGTGGCATGGTGCAAGAAAACAGAAATACAGTTTTCTGCACACAGTGGGAAACGAGCTTGGAACATATTCCAACACAAGGAAAACCCAAGCAAGTGTGGAATTGCACAACCAAGTCAACAAATCTCAATTCACATGCAAGACATGGCAAACTAATACCAAAAAAATGAAAATCTGTGGAACAACAGTGCAAAACTGACCACCAAAAATATACCGCCACTGGGGTTTGAACCCAGGACCCTGAAATTGGAGTCAAGCACCACAACCAACTCAGCTAACAGCCAATTCTGGTAACAATGTGCAACAAAGGGTTCACAGCTTTGACACAGTATGAAAAAAAAGTGAAAAATCCGTGAAATATTCAGACAGGTCTCAAAGCCCTGCACAACCCAAATCCCAAAAAAAGCGCACCCGCACCCCGGGGGGGGGGGGGGTGCCTGGTGGCCCAAAATGCTGAAACTTGGGGCTAACCCACCCACCCATCTCTACACCCCCCCCCCCCCCCCGGGGGCGGGGGTATTTTGTCCACTAAGCAATAGCCTGACCACGTCACAAAACGCCCACTCCTGCATTGAGGTCCACAAAAAAGACAGCGGTCCCAAAGAATCCTGATTCAACGCCCACGCCGTGCTTGGACAAGCCTGTGCTTGTGCAAGGGGGCACGGGGGCGGTACAATACAAAGCTGCACATAGGAGTACCCATGCTTCAGGCACAGGGCTGCACCATGCTGGTGTCACACAAATTGCGAGGATTGTCACGGTTTTGCTGATGTCGGGTGCCTGCATCCTCCGTAGCACTCTGTGGTCATTCCCTGCCCTCTCCGCCCTCCTGCAGGTCACACGAACACAGGTCCAGACGCAATCATTTGTAGGGGAAGGTGCCATGGGGCGTTGCCGCCGGCGCCTGCACCCGCCCCCAAACCAATACAAAGAAAGACAACTGAGGAGGGTGGCAGTGTGCAAAACTTAAGTTTTTGTGAAAACTTGGGATTTGAGGGTTCTAATTCACATGACGGCTGGCATGTCCACTGGGACCCAGGGACCCAACATGGTCTGGAAAATGGCACTCCTCACTGCACAGATGCCATACCAAGCGAATGGGAACAGTGTACCAGCACGTCATTCCTCACTGTAGCGTCAACTGGCACAGACTCGGCTTTGGCATACTGATTTTCCTCGGTCACCTTGCAAACAAGGTTGGTGCTGGCCTCACCAACGAGTGGGACACAGCCCAGCAGGGATAGGCACTGGTGCAGGCACCATGCTGGACTGCAGTATCCCTTCCCGTGGCCCATGAGATTCCGTGCTAATATCACCGTTTTGCGGAACACTGTTTCTTGCATTGGGTGTTTTGAATTGCATTTTTGCAAAATGTTTGTGAAATCACCCGACAATTAATAAAGAATAAGTTTTGTGATTTTTTTGTGAAATTCGTTTTTGCGGACCTGTTGTTGATTGACTATGGCGAAAGGCTTTCAATTTTTCGCGTTTTTTTGTGTTGGACCTCCATTTGTGTTGGTGGGGGGTGGTGTCATCCTTTTTGGTGCCCCCGAAAACGACCTGGGGTAGCTTGGACCTTGGAATTGCAGTCCATACCTACAAAAAATCTAGAATTGCAGTCCATAGCACAGACATGTAGAGTACTGAATGGTTCTTGTCAACAATTTTTTCACAAACCCAGTTTGTAAATTCGTCGATAATAGTGCACATGGCACATCAAATGCGTAAACAATAATAAAAGTTCTGGAGCCCCCTCACCCAGGGGGCATTGGGGCATCGGAGAGAACCAGAGGTGGTTGGGGAGAATCACAGGCTGCTGGAATCCCCATGAATGCCCCCACATCCCCACGGGAGTCTCATGAAAATCTGTTGCTGTCAACTAGCTGAATTACTATGGCTACAACTTTAATATAAACATCACAAGAAAGTTGCTCCAACGAATTTGGGCGAGATCCATTGTGCTTGGGGTATTGTACACATTCAGGTTGACATTGTGCAGTGCAGTTGCTTCTTTCAGGTGTGCTAGCCCTTGCACACCACTGTCAAACACAAGGGGTCAATCTCATTGGAATCAAGGCAGCACATTGATACATTGATCCGCGAATGAGGGGAGGCACAGAGGGGTGCTTTGGACCCAATTCAGCCTGAATTCCACTCCCTTGTCACACGGGGAGATTGGGTGTGGGTATTGCAAGGTGGTGTATCGACAATGATTCAGTTCAGGGGTGCTTGGTCTCTTCTCCATGGATGCAGCGCTGCCCATGCTGTGCATGTGGAGGTGGTTGCTTTTTTTTGGGGGCGCCCGTAGGGACCTTGTCAGCGGGATGAGACATCACATCATGTCTTGTGGGCGGGCAAGGCTGAGCGCATCAAAGATGTGAAAAAGCCTAGCAAACGAGCTCTTCACGGGCCCTGAGCCGGCTGCACAACACTACTACTCCTACAAATTCAACCTCGGGGTGTGCAATGCAGGTGCCTCCTTCAGTGCCGCAAGGGCTTGTGCACCAATGTCTCCCATGATACTGTTCGTGAGATACAATGTCAAAGTGCGCAGTGTTGGGGAGTCCTTCAGCCCACCAAGGGCTTATGCACCAACGTCTCCCACGTTACCGTACATGAGAGACAACGTCAGGGAGTGCAGAGCGGGTGAATCCTTCGGCCCTGCAAGGGCTTTTGCAACAATGTCTCCCACGTTGTTGTTCATGACAGACAATGTTAGAGTGTGCAATGTTGGAGACTCCTTCAGCCCAGCAAGGGCTTGTGCACCAACATCTCCCACGTTATTGTACATGAGAGACAACGTCAGGGAGTGCAGAGCGGGTGAATCCTTCGGCCCTGCAAGGGCTTTTGCAACAATGTCTCCCACGTTGTTGTTCATGACAGACAATGTTAGAGTGTGCAATGTTGGAGACTCCTTCAGCCCAGCAAGGGCTTGTGCACCAACATCTCCCACGTTATTGTACATGAGAGACAACGTCAGGGAGTGCAGAGCAGGTGAATCCTTCAGCCCTGCAAGGGCTTGTGCACCAATGTCTCCCACGTTCTTGTTCAGGACAGACAATGTCAGAGTGTGCAGTGTTGGAGACTCCTTCAGCCCAGCAAGGGCTTGTGCACCAATTTCTTGTTTTTCTGTTGCTGACATCAGAGTGAGTTCAAGGCCATCTGGCCTCCGGTGTGCGTGGGCATTCGGGCCCAGTGAGTATGTACAGCATGAATTGGGTAGCCTACTTCATGCGGGCGAGGCATGTCCCCATGGAGGGGACGCATGCAGGGGGGCGGGGGGGCAATTCGTAGCTACTGCACACTTTATGCACTAGTGTAGGCTGCCACGGCTTTTTCAAGCCCACCATTCAAGATCCGAGAGGTTGTTGTTGGGGACAATGTCATGAAGGGGACAATGTCATGAAGGGGGGGGGCAGGACAGGGCGTGGTTCTTGGGAGAGGTGTCGAAAAAACTTATCCTCGGGAGGTAGTATCTGCTTAGATATCCAGTCCAGTATCATCCCATCGGATGGGAGATCTTGTAAGTTGGATGCCATCCATGAAGTGCAGAGTTGGACGTATTGGGGACCCCGTGAGTTGTACTGTGCAGGTGTCCCCGTGGGGATTGGTGCAGAGACGTCTGCCACGCATGCTCCTAGACGACAGGCCACATTTGTGTTTGAGGAGGAGGCAGTGGATGATGTCGGATTCCACGGCCAGGTGGCGTTCCTTCTGAGACCAAGCATTCGTCAACCAGTGGTCTGTTAGCGTCTCCAACCGCACTGCCTGATTCTCCAAGTGGTGTTTGACGCTCGCAGCAACCAAGCGGGAGAGGAGGGACTGTTTCTCGCTTCCTGCCTCCATGTAGCTCTAGTGGCACGAGTCCCGCATTGTGCGGTTATAGTCCTCCCACACTTTGCGAGAGACTCTGCGGAAAGAAGCCAAATATGCCTCTTCCACTCCTTGGCAAGCCATGCGCATCCATTGATTGTGAGCGCGCATGTAGTGTGTCACCATGGTTGCCTAGTTGAGGTATTTCTGGTGAGCCATCACTACATGGTGTAGCGTGGCCCCACTGATGGTCCGCACCTGCGCGGCATGGACCTCGAACGGTTTTCCATGGAGGAGGAGCACGGGGAGGTACGAGTGGGCATAGGAGTGAAGCTGCAGGAGGGGGTGTGCCAGTTTCGTTTTCAGGGCCACGGAGGCCCGGGCCACAGAGTGCCAAAACGACACATGGAGGGCGAGCATAGTGATGTGCTAGGCGTGCAATGTCTTTTTCAGCCAGTGGGTGAGCCGGCTTGCCCGCGTTGTGAGATGGAAGTGCGCTCTGGCGTGGCTAGCCACATCCTGCCTGACCGCGGTCCACAGGCGGCGGGTGTAGGTGACTCCATGCATGGTGTACAGGGGTCCTGATTCCTGGTGCTACTGCAGAGATCCTCCCCGGAGGGGGGGGGGGTCCAACACTCATGGAGAGGATCCGCTCCTGCACTTGGTGGCTTTCCAGCGGGGGAAAGTGGGGGAGAAGTCACAGGAGCGCGCTGGCAGTGTCTATGGTGACGGGGCCTTGGAAGAGTTTGTGTGCCTTGGTCGCCGGGTTCCAACATTCATGCTTTGGTCCCTGTGCGTGTTTGTCCCGTCGTTTTGGCTTATAATTAACCTGTGTGCGTAGGGTATCGTCTTTGGGGTGTTGTAGGATTGCCTTGCGCCGCAGCAACATGTACCATATGGGGGTACTAGCAGTGGCGATTTTGCGTGTACCTGGCGCGTTAGGGGGCATGGTGAGGGATTGGCGCAGTAGAGTTGTGGCGTGAATCATGTGGTATTGATGCCATGCTACCCTGTACCGCAAATCCCTGGTCTGGGGGGAGGGGACACTGTCCACTAGGGATTGTGGGACACGTAGTCTGGAGATATGGTTCATGTCGTAAGGCGAGGCTGTAGTGAGCCACTGTTGGGTGAGATCTGCCCATGGTCCCCACGTCCGCACCCAAGCCTGAAGGAAGACCGGGCGCCAGGCAGCACAATGAACCAATTTGTGGATCACTTGGTGGATGTTGTGCTTGTGTGCAATGAAGTAGCGTACGTGTCGGTGCTGCAACCACTTCCACATTGCACTACACACATGGCTGCATGTTGATGTCCCTTCGAAGTCACAAATGTGGTGCAACATGTCCAAAGACAAATGATGAAAATTCATCTTGCACAGGAAGAAATGGTCTACAAATATGAAGCCCAATGGAAATCACAGCAACTATCCCCCCCCCCTTGTCCTAACACGGACAAGGTTGTGGTTCTCGGCCCAAAAGGGCAAAAACACGGGGTCGCCGTGTTTTGGCATGCCTGTGTTACCGCGCGGCACGTACCACGGAACACACGTTGCAGATATAAGCCAACCCTACACCCAGCCCCTAACCCATCATACACCCCAAAATACAAGAAAAACACATTCACCTGCATGAACACCCCGGTGTGTGTCATGGCAAAAGCTCACAGTTGATCTTGGTATTCTCCCAAGGGGGGGAGCACCCTTGCCAGCGGACGTTGCCCCAAAGCCACTGGAGCCGCACTTGGCGGCGGCGTGCCCGCAGAGGTAGCCATGTGACCCAATGAACCCCTGGATGGGTCGAGTACGGGCACAATGCTGCAATCCACTTCTTGGCCGGGGTGGGCACTTCAGTGCCTCCCAGGGAGATGCTAGAGGGGAAGGTCGGAGTGTAGAGCGGCAGGGCTTGTGCACCAATTTCTCCCACGTTATTGTACCTCGGAGACAATATTAGGGAGTGCAAAGGAGGTGAATCCTTCAGCCCTGCAAAGGCTTGTGCACTAATTTCTCCCACATTGTTCCGTGCAAGATCCAACATCAGGCGGTGCAGTGCGGGTGCCTCCTTCAACCCTACAAGTGCTTGTGCACCAATGTCTCCCATGTTGTTGTTCGTGAGAGACATTGTCAGAGTGTGCAGTGTTGGAGACTCCTTCAGTGCCGCAAGGGCTCGTGCACCAATGTCGCCCACATTGTTGTCCGCGAGAGACAGTGTTAGAGTGTGTAGTGTTGGGGAGTCCTTCAGCCCTGCAAGTGTGCACCAACATCTCCCACATTGTTTTGTGCGAGATCCAACATTAGGCGGTGCAGTGCGCGCCTCCTTCAACCCTGCAAGTGCTTGTGCACCAATGTCTCCTATGGATTGGTTCAGAAGCACTAAAATCAGGGTGTGAAAGTGAGCTGCTTCATTCAGTCCTCCAAGCGCTTTTGCACCCATGTCCCCTAGTGTGCTGCCCTTGAAATTCAAATAAACGATGCACATATTCCTCTTGCTGCAGGGTTCGAACTGGCGACTCCACAGTGACAGGCGGCTGCACTGCCACTGCACTAGGAGGCCAAAAGCTAACCTTACGGTTGGCAGTTTTCACGGAAGCAACACACAGGCATGATAGGTTAGCACAGTCTAGTATCATGCATCACTGAGGCTGGGCCTACGGCCCCCTCACACACCGAACCAGCCATCACCACACCCCGTGCCCAGATTTGTTACATGTGCTGAAACTTTAACATGTCAAGGTCATGGGTAAGGCCGAATGAGTGCCATGCGTAGCAGCCCGGAGACAGAGGATGTGGTGGTATATAGCTCGTCTTCAACGAGCACTCCAAGAATGGGTTCAGGTGCTGAACAACAGTGACCAGGTAGACATGATGCAGTGCCCATTGTACAGCCGCAGAGCAGTCCGCATGTACATATGATAGTGGAGCACCCCAAACCAAGAAGGGGACACGCGCCACTGTGTGTTGATGACACTATTGGAGGACGGTTGTGCAGGGAAGTGGTGCTGCTTTTACATCCAATGATAGGAGATAGTCCTTTTCCCTTTTGATGCGGAGAGAGGTGTTGATGGTGCTTCTGTCCTGCAATTGAACTTGAGGCCACCCCGCCTCCCATCGTCCTAACACGGGCTAGTCCAAACATGGCAACCCCATGTTTCCACACTTTTTGGCCTTTCGTTTTTGCGGTTCCAATCTGATAGAGAATGTGGTTGGTAGCTTTGTGCAGGCTGCTAGAAGTGTCAAAACCCCGTGTTTGAAGAAATTGGGCCCACTGCCCAATTTTTTTGAACTGTAGAGCACAGGCCAGCTGAAGGGTCAAGGCACAACAAACTGTGTATGTTGTGCTACGTGTAATTTTTTTTGCGGTAATTGTGTGTAAACCGTAGTCGCGTTTACCGCCAAAAAAAATTACACAATATTTGAATTTTTTGTGTGCTCGTGTCTGCCTTTTTCTCCGCCTCATTCCAAACAATTGGACATGCTTGCCCTTCGGAGTGAGTTCGCGGCGGGTCGAGGCACGGGTTTGGGCTTCCTATGGCTGAAAATCACATAAAAACACACAGCATGGGGTTGCAATGTGTGGCACAATGTTGTTATGAACAGACTGCACAATCATTGACGCAAATAAGCCCCTCTTTCCCTCTACAAGCGCGCCACCAACACCCAAGCCTGCACTCAGGACCACAAAACTGCACTCACCAAAAAATCCTAAAAACAGTGGCACAACACCCACTCTGTGCTTCGACAAGTTTGTGCTTCCGCAAGAGGGGGGGGGGGGTACTTGAAAACCATGATCTACACTTTTTGGCTTGAAAAAGCTGTCTAAGACCACCTGCTGGTGACATGGTACAACATTGTTGGTTCCAGGGTAGCAGGGGAGGGGGGAAACCAAACAAAAATTTGAAAATTTTTGGATTCCACCCCCCCCTCCCCCCTCTTCTGGTACATGTTTGGTCTGCCCCCACCATCCTCCACCATCATCCAAGTTTTTCCCTGCTTCAGCAACTGCTTGTCTCTACTCTCAGTCGTCAGCAGTGCTGGTTCCAGTGGAATTGTGCTTGCCTACTTTTGTTGCCCAACAATCATCAATTTTCAATGCAGAGTTCTCAAGGGCGTCAGCAAGGCAAGACAGCACTGGAAATTCAATACCATGTCTGAGGTAAGAAGAAAAATCAACCACATATGGTGAAGAGAAAAGCCTGCAAGACTAAGTACAAATCAATCTGCTGCCAGTGCTGTTGGCGGATGCGGGGTGGGGCTGAGAGAGCTATCGTTAATTTTGGAGGGTGGCCTACCGTATTTTCTCATTGGACTGGAGGAGAATGGGGGCATGCGCTCTTGCTATAGCCAGTGCTTTGCACACTGCCCAGTGCTTTGAAAGGGACTGGGTCCTGATGAGTCGAATCTGATGATGCTTTTGCGTGGGCCAGGCCACATATATTGAAGGTGAGAGGGCAGGCTTCAGACCTACCTGTTTCCGGAACGTTACCTGCACTTATCCCTGGAATGGGCTGATTTAGGAAAAATGGGGGGGAATGGGGAAAAGTGCGGGAAATTTTGGATGCTTGGTGGAACAATGGGGAATTTTGGGGCTGAAAAGATCAAAAAACATGGTTTTGATTTAGGCTATGGGGGGAGGGGTGCATTGGTGAAAGCTCCCGAGGAAAAATGGGGGGAAATGGGGGAAATGGGGGAAAATGGGGGAAAATGGGGAAACCAAACCAGTCAACCCTAGCCCCACAAGTTTTGTTATTTGCCCCCACCTCCCCCCATAACACCCCATTTCTGCCCATTTCCCCCCACTACAAAAGACAAAACGCCGCAGCACCAGCACACCAGGAAGTGCGTCGTCTGAGTTTTGTCCACACCTGGTACATGACTGTTACACCGCTGGGTTATTTGCTTTATGCCATTTCCCATTTGTACCCCAGTGTCCTCCATTTGGGCCAGACACATCTGGCACCTGCGCAGCAGCTTCGCAAGCATGCGGTAGTGGGGGTGGACAACTCAACCCTCCATAAAATGATGGCTACCAGTGAGGAGGCTCCCTGGGGTATCTGTCTTCTGGAGTATGAGGCTGACAGGTGGTGGGTTGCGGTGCGGGACTGGGGATGGTGGTGGCAGTTGCGCCGCTAGGTGGTTAATGATGTAGCGCCAGGTATCCCTGACCCCGCGTTTGAGGGGGAATCCTTGCACTGCGCGCGCACTGCGCGCTACTTTTAGAGTAGGTCCTCCCTAAAGAACCCCAAGGTACACCCCTTCCAAATGCCCCCAAATTTAGGTCACCCAAACTGCCCTAGCTAAAGACAAATGCAAGCTACCTTCCCCTCACATAAGACATCATGCAAAATGCGGAAAGACACACACATATCCTCTTTTCTGTTCAATTGTCAATTGTCAACTAAATACAAAATCAGAATGCTTCGGAGTGGCGGCATTTGAAAGCTCACTCACCCTACCAGCTAGTGCCAAGGCCTCATATGTGTCCACCTCATCCTCAACTGGACCGGGGGGCAAAGTGGCTTACTGGAGGGAATCCACGTCAAACTCCGGTTTCCACTTGTGGTACAACCACGCATCCTTATCAGTAGTGATGCGGCCTCGCATAGGGCATTCGACCGGGGAGTCTGTCACCCGAACTCAAGGGCCCACACCA
Source organism: Eutreptiella sp. 'Long Island Sound 2002' (assembly GCA_964036045.1). Lineage (NCBI taxonomy): Eukaryota > Euglenozoa > Euglenophyceae > Eutreptiales > Eutreptiaceae > Eutreptiella > Eutreptiella sp. 'Long Island Sound 2002'. Next base: position 8,663,797 of record OZ038391.1, read on the forward strand.
AAGTGTGGGAGTCCATGGTGGGGATGAGCAGAAAAGTGTGAAAAGGGGCGGAAATGGGTGAAAGTGGGTGAAAATCCAAAAAATGCCATATCCCCAATGTGGAAGAAGCATCAAAACCTACGCTAGGGGCAACAATGATGCCCCCTAGTATCACAAAGTATGGGTCTCCAGTACGGCTAGACGTCCAAATAGTTGCACTGCGCCCGCACTGCGCGCGCACTGCGCGCGCACTGCGCTTAAAGCGCCCCCTGAATGCCCCTCTTCTGGTACAACACCAACAAGAACAGCATTGTGTGGCATGTCAGCATGGAATACGTCTCTGTCTGGCTCCCAAACCTAGTACCACACGTGTTCGATGGCATCCCGTGTGGCAAAAATACTCGGGCAGCAACGAACATCACTGAAAACGGCGATCCCATGACGAGAACTGTTCACAGTGGGCACAGGACCACCAGGCTAAAGACGCAGCTGAGCAACGGCACTCAAAAAAGATGCAGAATACCATAGGCAGGTAGCGGAAAGTGTATGCAAAACCCTTATCTGGACGTACAACAGAGGAGCAGCTACTGTGCTTACGTCTGCACTATGCTCCACGACATCCCATGACAGGTGATGCGGTCCCGCTACCGTTCCCTTAGATATTTTGTGCTCCGCACGTTGTGATCCCGTCCAAAGCAAACTGTGGTACTGAACCTGTATGTTGCGGTCGGACGCCCCAGAATGGTTGTAAAGGAGTGGGCCGTATGTACAATCATGCAACACAGAGACATATTCCTTCGTTTGCTGAAGGATAAGATTAGCAAGGCCCAGCCTTTGCTGCAAAAACCGATAATCAAGCATCGTGCTAAAAATGGAGTCCTGAACAGACTCAGGTGCAAAATCCACTCCCCAAGCATGACAGAACACCGGATAACAGGCACGGCCCCAATGTAACCCATCTCATTCAATCGCCCCGGTGGGCTGGTGCGCGCGTGCGTGCGTGCGCGCGCGCACACACACACACACACACACACACACTATGTGGACATGCCAACAGCCGAAACCGCCGTGCATTTGGCACAACGACATGCATTTGGCACACCGACAGGCAGCCACAGGGCACGAAGACTTCTCTTGAGGTCTTGGGTTTGCGGTGTGTCTCAGGGAGGAGATACACGGGACTTGACAGCGCTTCCTCCCCCCCTCCTCTCAAGGCGACTTAAACCTTTGTGAAAGCTGCTTGCATACCTGTCGCCAAAGAAATTTTAGTGTCACCGACACCGAATTGGGTCACAAACCAGAGGTAGTAGACCAAGATTCAACCTGTTGCTCCCTTCGCTTGTCTGGAAGCTACCATGCCAAGACCCTGTCCAGAGGGGGTCGCAGGCCTTGGCGGCTTGGGGGGAACAAATACCCCGACATCTGTGTTCAGCATGGGGAACATTTAAGATTGACAGAGGAGGAGGAAATTTGGGGCGGGGATACTTTTCGTTTTTGAGGAAGGTGGTGTTGCAAGGAAAGGGTTGGGTGGGGAAAAAGACTGTTGCACCCTTTTCCCCAGCCCCTTTTCCCCACGTTTTTGACATATTTTGCAGTACTTCTCTAGGGAAAAAAAAAGAGGACTCAAACTGCATTTTTTGGCACAATCGGTTCCACTGGCAATCATTTTTGTTAAATTGGTTCCAGTTGCAAACATTTTGGCGGCAATGAAATATTGCTCATCCAACAGTGACCCCTGAAACCAATCCAATGTCAATAGCACAACCCACCATAAGGCATTGACAGCATGTTTGGCAAGTGTGCAGGGGCACATTCATGGAAACAGACACCACGATGACTGACTTGCCTCCCAACCCAAGTGTTTGCCACTCCAATGCACGGTGGGCCTTGTCCACGAATCACCATGCACCTTGCACGCTACCAAATTGTGCTCAAGATGTGCCGACAGGGGCAGGAAATGGGCCGAGGAGATCCTTTCTTTTTTTGTGCAGGTCAGCGACGATGGGTGGCTGTCCAAAACACAATCCCGACCCGCAGCGTCACACGAACGGTCTGAGTGACCCATGCAGAACACAGCTGCAGGAGCTTGAAGAATGGGACATAATACTGCACTTCTTTGGTGCTGTTCATTGCATACGTAAATGCACCATGGTACACTCACTCACAGTGCGATACGCGGACCTCAACCATCCCTGCTCCTAGGATACCCCAAATTAATGTATTATTGCGCGGTTTTGCAGACCATCTTTGGATTTTAAGCCCAGTTAGGCTGAAAAGTCATTCAGGGTTTGTATTCTTTTTCATTGCGAGAATGATAAAAAAAAACATTACAGGGGTGGATTAGTTTTGCACTTGTGAATAATGGCACAGTGCTCGGGAGTCACAGTCAAAGGGGGAGTCATTCGGGGTTTATATTTGTTTTCATTGCGAGAATGATATAAAAAAAAACATTACAGGGGTGGATTAGTTTCGCACATGTCAATAGTGCCATACTGCTCGGGAGTCACAGTCAAAGGGGGAGATGCAGCGATAAGAACGACCACGGATGACACCCACCAGAATCACTCCCGGAAATCACTCTCATTGTATTGTCAGGAGCATGGCGAAGGGGGAGGATACATGGACAAGCGGGGTACATCACACATCACCCTTCGCATTATGTCCTTGCACACACAGCTGGGCCTCCACCCTGTTGCAGTGGGAACAATAAAAGCAGGCGAACGAGGAGAAAGTTGTGGTGGAAGTGGTTTTCCCTAATTCCTGACCCTTTCTGAACCCCCAAAAACCCCCTGAACCCCCAAAACCCCCTGCAGCCCCGCACATGTATGCAGCAATATCTTTCGAAATCCCGTCTGGATGATGGTTTTTTTTGGCTGACTCAACGCGTTCCACTTGAGTGCCCAAGAGAAAGTTCTTGGAAATGGGCAGATTCCACCTGGTGATGTGCCATCAGTGCACTGTTGCCTTGATGTGCTACGTTGCCTTTGGCACGGCGGTCACCTACCACACTAGAGATCTCAAGTAAATGCGGCAATGGTGATGAGCAGAGTCCTTTTGTGGGGGGGGGGGGTGCGAGGGGCGTTCAGGCCCGGCAAAACCCTCCCCAGTAAAGCAGGACTGTGGGTGCCTGGTAATGGGGACGCCATTGAGCAATCGCCCTGTATTTACACGCGGGGGCGGGCGGGGGGGGGGGGGGCAGGGTTTTGCTTAATGGATGGGGCATTTGAAGTCACGAGCATCCCCCTCCAGTCAAACCCGGGGGCCTCAGTGGTTGGCCTTGTAGAACGCCTCCGCAAATCCCGGGCACGCGGTGCTACGCCGCACGCTGCGGGGCTTGCGGGGGGGCGGCCTCCGGGGGCGCTTGAAGAAGCCCCACACCTGCGTCTTCTTGGGGCAGTCCGCGCCCAACTCCCACGGCTCAACCACCAGCGCCGGGACGCCAAGGATCCGCTCCAGCGGTCCACGCGGGGCCTGCAGGGCCCAAAAGGAGAGCCGGCCGTGGAGCTGACAGTGCCGAATGATCGCCATGCAGCAGTCGACCGCTCGGAGGGCCCCCTCGAGCTCGTCCGCAGCGCAATGCCCGGCCCTCGGCACCTCCGGGGCCGGGGGGGCGGCGAGGACCCCGTACACGTTCGAGTACAGGGCCCGCTCCTGGTAGCCCTGCCACGTCAGCACGTCGTGCTCGGGGCCCGCGATGACGCGCACGTCGAAGCCGGCGCGGGCGTACGGCCGCGCCCAGCCCCCGGCCGCGCCGCACAGGACGAGGATGATCCGCGGCTCGCCGCTCCCCCACAGCGCTGGCGATGGCGTGGGGAGGGCCCCACCACAACCACTGCCACTGCCACTGCCACTGCCACTGCCACTGCCACTGCCACTGCCACTGCCACTGCCCCCGCCACTGCCACTGCCACTGCCACTGCCACTGCCACTGCCACTGCCACTGCCACTGCCACTGCCGCTGCCGCAGCCGCCCTTTGGGCGCCCCAAGGCCCCCCGGTGGCCACCATCGCGCGCCGCCCCCGGGGCCGCCTCGTCCGCCGCCGCGCCGCCGCCCGCGTCGTCGCCGCGCCGCCGCTTCCCCGGCCGCGGCCCCGCCCCTCCCCCGCCCGGGACGGGGTGGTCCCGCAGCAGCCCCTCCACCGCCTCGCGGCACGACCACTGCACCCACGGGTCCCGCAGCGTGAACAGCATGGGCCCCGCCTTCTCCCGGGAGAAGAGGCAGCGGCACCAGTACGCGTCCTCGGGCTCCGGGTCCGGGGCCGCCGCGGCGAAGTACACCGTCGCGGTGTGCACGATCGCGGAGGGCGGCACGACGTCCGTCTGGGCCCACCAGTAGAACACCTCCCGCCCCCCCACGGGGACCGCGCCCTTCGCGAGCTGGTGCCGCCGCGCGGCGTCGGGCGGGAAGTCGACGCCGGCCTTCAGCAGCCACCGGACCGCGAAGTCGTCCCCGCGCTGCGCGACGATGTGCGCGACGCAGACCTGGTTCCCGGTGGGCCCCTCGACCAGGACCTCCACGAAGCCCCCCACGACGAAGCGGCAGTCCGGGCACCGCCACTGGCCCCCCACGAAGTGGTCCGGTCGCGCGCACTGCGCGTGGCACCAGTCGATCCGGCACCACGCGCAGAGCCGCGTCCCGGGTCCGCCGAGGCTGCCGCCGCACACGGTGCACGCGCTCGCCTCCTTGTTCACGTCGTCCGCGTCCGGCTTTACGCGGACCTTGAGGTACTCCCGCAGCGCGTCCGCTGAGGCCTGGCAGCGCGTGCACTGGCCGCTGCGGAAGCTCTGTTGCGCGCACTCCGGGTGGTACGGGGCCTTGCAGCGCGCACACGCCACCGACGGGCGCCGGCTCAGCTCGGTGTCACAGACGGGGCACACGGCGCCCTGGAAATGTTGCGAGAACGGGGGACGAGACACGGAGATCGGGTGGAAAGTCCCGTGTGATGGGCAGGGGCAGGAGTTGGGCTGGAATCTGGGTGGAGGGGAGAGTGTGAGAGCGAAGGATTGCAAAAACAGTATGGCAATGAGGCGTTCGTGGCGCTAGCGTTTCGTAAAACCGGTCTCGTGATTCGGCCGAAAAGCGTGGCCGTCCAAGACGCAGTTGCATGCGTCACGTTGTGTGCTGCACCAATCACACAGCGATCGTGACGATTTCTGACATAGCGTTTGATTCAATTGTTTGGGCCGTCGCCCGTTGTGCACGAGAGTCCACGCCGCCTCGTTTTCAAGGGGAAGCGCGTGTTGTTGGCAACGCAATGCTAACCCCCTCCCCCTCTTGCGCCACGACCGCATGTGCAGAACACCGAGGCATACCCCCGAAAGCGGGGTCAGAACGTGCAGCCCTGGGACTCTGTCATCGCTGTACCCCTTGTTCCCTTGCGAGAGGAACGGGCAAAAGCACTGAAAATGCCGGAAACAAAATCTCGTTGTTGTGAAAAAGGCGTCGTTTGCGCGCACTATGAAAAAGCACAAGCAGCAACGCACTGCATCATTGAGGCCCAGATAGCCATGTCTATGGAGGTGCACCAAAATCAACGTGCTGAAGGGACGGGCAAAAAGTGGCAGGACAGTTGAGCAGCATCCGTGGAAAAGCATCCCCAGCCCCAACTCGCAAGAAAAACTTGATCTTCATGGACAACCAGGAGAAGGAACCGCCGGGTCCCGCGGTTCCAAAACGGTGCCGACACGACACCTTGTGTTCTTCTGATGTGGTTCTCGCAAGGGGCCATGAACTCATTCGAATGCTGCTCAAAGGGCGAGGGCCGTAACATTGCAGCAAACCACGTGTTCGTGTTCGAATGCCCCGCTGCAACGCCCTGATCTCAGGTCTGGAAGTAACGAGCCCGTCAAACTGGGCTACCACAGGAGTCTTCAGCCGGTTCTGCGATAGGAACTGTAGCTCTCTGTGACGGCTCATGACCCAGTCCACAGAGGCCCAAAAAAATGTCCGGGCGGGTTCATTGGTGCGGGTTATCCAGCCCTGGAGAGGAGGTGGGGGGGGCATGATGTCAGGTTTTGAAATAGCCCGCCTTATCCTGACCTCCTGCCAGACATACTCAGTTCAACACTTCTCAATTGTACCGCAATCACAAAGTGTTTTGGGATTGCGGTACATTCCAGCGCAAACCAGACCAGCTCCGAATGTTGCCTTGAGGCCACCGCACTGACACCGCTATCGAGCGTTTCCTGGGCCGTCTGGGTCAGGTGATCCCCCTCCCAAGGCTCCGTGGAGACCCCCACTATACCAGACCTGCTGCAAGGGGGGATGAAGCGCCGGATGCTTAGCCTTCATGTACCCCCGGGACACAGGTAAACGATCATTGTTCTTCAGAAAAGTACCGAATGTTGCCTTGAGTTCACTGCCACAGCAGTTATTGAATGTTTCTTGGGCTGTCTGGTCAGCTCATCCCTCCCAGGGTGCCTGCTGCAAGGGGGGGGGGGGGTTCATGTACAGAACTCCAAGGAATATCCTCGAAAGCGGGGACAACGAGGGTTCAACCCTGGGACTCTGTCACCTCTGTAAGTAGACTGCCCAGAGAACTCCTCGGCTGGTGTGGGCGGGCGGTTGGCTTACTGGCGCGGATTCTGGGCCGGGTGGGTGGGTTGTAGTCCTTGGCGGGTGGGTGGAGCTGAGGTGTGAGGAGCGCAGTTGTCCAAGGACAGCAATACAAAGGGGCACAGCGCACCTGGCTGGGCGCAGCATCGTCGGAAGACCCTCCAATCGATGTGGTATCCGCCGTGAGGTCATGGTTTGACGCCATTCAAGTCCCCGTTTGGCCACGCTTGGTGGCTCCCCCAGTGTTGTACTTTCCGCTCAGCCAGTGCTTCCTCCCAAACACCCGTTCAACGTCACCGGAGTCGCTGGCAACGCAACCAGAAGACCCTTGAACAGGCAGAAGGGGATTCACAGTGGCACAGCAACATCAAGGATGAGCCGCTCCACCATGACTCGCTCACACATGGCACTTGACAATTGTTGCAATCATTCATCATGGACAGCCATGTCCTCCAGGCATTCCTTGCCCTCCTCCTCCTCCTTGTCTTGACCATCCTCCTCCTCCTCCTCATCCTTTCTTCAATGGCACATAGGGGGAGTTGTCGCACGGTGCGCGCACGGTTCAATGTTTTTGGAATGTTCACCCAGCTTCTACCCCGTTGAACAGCCCCCACATAATCACACCCAGGGTCCAATTTCTGCACCCTGCAGCCCTTGCCGGCATCCCACGAATTTTCGTTTTTTGTTCTGATACTTGGCACAGGTCCCAGGGTCCTAATTTCTGCACCTTGCAGCTCTTGCTAGTAAACCAGAATTGAACTGAAATTCTCCACAAACACCTGGCGTTCCGAAGGTCGGGTTGCAAGCATTTTAGGTTTATCTGGTTGTATAGAAGCAGGGAAATATGCCCTGGCCTGATGCATGAAAGCCTTGCCCCACACAGTGAAGGGTTGTGCCCAAGCGGGAGGGGATAAGACGCACAGAGAGGGGTTCATTTTCAGTGCAGTCTCCACCACGCTCTCTCAGACCCTATGAGTGCCACGGCATCATCTCGCACCCACCTTCTAGGTGAAGAACCCCTCCCCTCTTACCGGAGCACTCAGCCAACAGAATGCACCGTTTAATAGAAAGAAAGGAAAATTTAGAAAAGGAATTTTTCAAAAAGGGGGCAACCAATGTCAACCACCAGCTGAATAGCTGTCCTGCATCCACAACAACCATGAAGAACCCAATTTTGTGGAAAAAAATCAGGCGTTCTGGATCTGGGTAATAAACAATACCCAAAAGTATGCACGGTGCGCGCACAGATCAAGCAACACCCCCATAATGGCAGCTTTTGAATGAAATAAATGAATAAATAAATAAAATATGTAAATGAAACCAACCCTAAATTCTCAATGAAACCCCTAACCTTAAAAACTTGAAATCTAGGCTGCTCTTCACTATTACAAGACCCCCCAACATACCCACAACATTGCATGCAACTCTCAGTTGGAAGCCGCATTTTGTTTTTGGTTGCATGCCAAGCCATTTGAGTGGCCATCATCATGCAAATTCACACATCTGAATGAAAATCCTGAAATCTACCATGAAAGGGCGCCATGCAAAGAAAAAACTTCACACAGAAAAGAAAGAGGAAGATGGTCATAAGGATTTTGCATGGCCTTTATGCGTCCTTAACATGCCGTTGAAAATCAAAAAGTTGACAAACTACATGTTAGACCACAAAGCAGTAACAATAAGCTACACAAAAACTGATTTCAGCAGCACAGTGTCGGAGAATACAATCCTTGGTTTTGCATGTTGACCACCAAATGTGCAGTGAATTTCCCTCTCCTCAGCCTCCCAAATGGAGACATTGGCGCTGCACAATGGCCAAAAGTGACCCCTCAGATGGCCATTTTCATCCTCAGTTTCAGGATTTTCAGGATTTTCGTTTACAAGTCTCAAACAGCCATAGTGTAGCCACTTAATCGACGGCATACAAAACTAAACAGGATACACATTCCTGTGAAGTTTTCCATGCGATGCTGGCATTGAGACATCTCGGGGGAGTATCCACGCCGTGCGCGCAACTACGGTGGGTAAACCCGGAATGGGTTGGCATTTATCCACTCCCAAAATGCCCCCAATGGAGAGCAAACCCTTGTATGAACATCCCTCCTTGCAACAAACATTGCAGAAGCAAACATTGCTTTCTTCATGCAACACAGAGCATACGCTTCACCATCATCCCCTTCATCGTCACCATCAATCTCCTCTCATACATCCGCCCACACATGGGCGGGCACATGGGGCCATAAGGATGGCACCCACCTTGGTGCCGAACACAAAATTGGGTTAGGCACCACAAGATACGAACATCCCCAACTCAAGGGGCCACTCAATTTGTCTCCGAACGGGTAATCCTGGGTGCTTGGTTGGGCCACACTGCCTATTCGCCAAACTGCGTGTGTGCCGTCAAGGGTTCCCCCCTTGACAAAAATCCTGAAAACCAGACAAAAATGTTACAAATCTTGAAAGTCAAGTTAAAGAGGCCCATTGATCAGGAAAATGCTGCGCCACATGGCTAGAGACCATACTTTCTTTTGCAATCCCGCTCCATTTGCATTTCTCTACAGACACTCTCTAGCGTGGTACCGTGGGGCTCCTTAAGAGTGTTCCGTAAGTGTTCCGAAACGGCAGTTTTGCAAAAAGACCGCGTAGCTCATTAACAAAAAAAAAACCTAGTTCCTAAAGGAACCCCCTAGCATGGTAGGTGACCATCAGGCCTCACGGCAATCTATTTTGCGGGTATCAAGAAGTGTGTTGTAGTGCATACCTCAATCTTGTGTGGCACACTCCCAAATCACACACATTTCTGCCATTGTGGACCACTTGGTGCCTACAGCACAGCTCCTCATCTGTTTCCTAGGATCCCCAAAGAAATGTGCCGTGTCCTCTTGGGGGGCAGGGCTTTGTTGCAAGTGTCGCTCCCTTTCCGCCATCCACAAGCTACAAATAGTGAGATCCCATTCAGCCCAGTAGTGGTAACGGGTTCACACTGGGACTAAGAATTGAAGCCACATGGCGGTCCAATGTGCCAACCGAATGAAACTATGTCGCTCCTGGAGGAGGTTGTTGCCCTCGCCAAGAACTGCCTGATGGGATGCATGTTCAGCTCTGCTCAGAAACACGCTCTGTGTGCCACTCTTTCTGGCGGGAGCATTTGACTCTGAAGAGCTGCACATGCTCAGCAGAGGCCACGGGTATGGGCTCTCCAGCTGCCGACTTGGCTGCCACCTGGGCAACACTTCAGTGTTTCGCAATTTCAGCCACGGATGTTGATCATATTGACACGTACCCAGCTGGTGCTGTTGTCAATTTCCAACCTTCTGGGGCAGTATTGTGCCTGCCAACATTGTACTTGCCACAGGGGCTGGAGCCCACTTCCAAGCCCCCTGCCAAGCCTGCTCCCAAAGCTGCCAAACCTCGTGCCAAACCCTCAACCAAGAGTGCAGCCAAGCCTGCTGTTCTGCATGATACAGGTGCAGTGGAGTGCCTTGGATGCAAGAAATCTGAAGTACACAGCAATGCACCAATAATACCACCTTGTCCAGCCAGCAAACGCACAGGAGAAGCTGGGTATTCGACCTTCTGAGTAAATTTGCAAAACAGGAAGTGACAGTTCCCTCGCGCCCCCGCTTACTATGCAGGGGTGATTACTATGCAACGGGGATTGCTTGCCTTTGCCATGGTAAACTGTCACCAAACCCCCACTTCCGCCTCTTTATGGGGGTACCACAAAGTCCCAAAGGCCGCCAAAAACATGTTCCGCACCGGTCAACACAAAAAGAAACAGAAACTACAAGCACACATCCCACACTGCTGAAGCAAACCCCACAGACTTGGGAGCCGAAAAACAAATTCGTGCGCAAAATGGAAACTTGAACCAAAAAAATCTTTTCCGGTTCATAAGAAGGGAAGGGGGGGGGGGGGGTAAATCCGGTAGACAACATTCACGGAATGAAGCACGAGGAGATCACAGTGTGACCCGATCGCACAGACGGTTCGCTTGCGGTGTCAGCTCCAGCCAGGCCACCAATTTGGCGGAAGTATGCTCGGCCAGCAGTGGCTGGCGCTCCCCCAGCCCCTCCACCCTGCAACCTGACATTGTCCCCGGCACAGCACTTGCCTTGTGGTGGGGGTGCTGTGCAGAAACGACCCCTCATTGTGTGTCGATTCCGTGGATTGCAATCGCAGAGTTCACATCCGTTGCCTCAACAGCACCATCAGGAAGTCTGCACAATGAGCTTGGTGAGGAAGGGAGAGGGTCAGCCCCCCCCCCCCCCCATCTCAGGCACCCTCCCCCCGTTGCACCCCCTTCGGTCCCCCCGTTCAAGCACATCCTTTGTCACGCCCTGGCCTCTACTGAACGCCCCTGGCCCTCGCCCTGTTGCATATCGCCAACCGCCCCGAGCGCGAACGAAGCTGCGGGGCCGACCCCTGTGGCCTGCGCTTGCGCTCGCGGCAACTCCTGCGTGTCTGCCAGCCTGTGCAAACGCGGGCGCGTGCGCATCTACAGTGATGTCCCACAGAAGTGTGGAAGAGACAGAGCTGGCCTCTTAAGCATGCGTCTCGGGGGCAGCGGACAGGGGAACATGCATCATGGTATATACCTGTGGCGCCACTGCATTCTCATCACTGCATTCTCACTTCCAGGCGACTTAGAAGGGGAGGCGGGGGGAGGGGGATGAATTGGGCGGGGAGGGGTTGGATACTGGGACCCGGGGAGGCTGACCCTCCTTCCACTTTTCCCCTTCAAGCACAGCCCTGGGAGAAGGACAAAATGGTCTCAGAAGTGGTTGCAGCCGTTGGCGGTTACTGGCGGTTGGAAAGCGGTTTCTAGCGGGTACAAACCTGTTGAAGGGGCGGGGGGGGGGGCGGACGAAAGCTGTTGATCCGGCGAACGACCATCCCCAAGAAGGACCTGAGTTGGATATGCGCCCTTTAGGAGGTGGAGGCAGAAGGTTAGTTGTAAGGGCATGTTATAGTAACCCATTTGGGCAGGGCATTAGCCAGCTCATTTCCTGGGAATCCCCCGTGTGCCTTAATCCAGGCCAGTTGCGGGGTATTAAGAAACTTCTGCAATTTAGTGGTGAATGCCTTTATCCAGCAATCCACTTTGATTGTGGCACGCTGAGGCTTGCGACATCAGAAGGTGGTTCGAGTGCTTGCACCGCCTTTTCAAAAGCCTCCACGACCTCTGTGTTATCACTGAGTATGGACTGAAAGAAGAAAGAAGAGGTGGTGAACGGTGTTGGTGACACCAAGGCAAAGGGTGGCTTTCCAGGCAGGAAGAAAACTGCCCCTGGGCCTGTGAGTGAGGTTTTTCGGATCCATTAAGGTAGACCCACAGTGTGGATGGTGATGAGTGCTGCAATAGATGAAGTGCTTGGTGGCACCCCCACTCTCTTAAATGGCGTGGTGTGCCATGCTCTGAGTGTGTGGGTAATGCTGCTTTTGAGTTGGTGCGGATGGCCACTGGCGGTGCACTGCCTGAAGGGCAAGGGCTACGGAGGCGGCGCTGGAAGAAGAGGCAGGAGACTGGGGCTGGCAGGCGTCTCTTCAGGGCAGCTCCTCCAACACTGCACTGGCATGTGGCTTCCTGGGACCTCAACGCCCGCAACAGTGCCGGCTGCCACAAGGCGCATCGAATGCCCCAAATTGTGCAAAAAATTTCCTGGGGGCAACCTTCCGCAATAAACCTGAAACATGAAAATTTCCCTGCGAAAGGGATCCCTGCGGAAAATTACCCCCTCCCTGTCGGCTGATGCCATCGGTGGTCAGGCTGTCTTTTGGGATTTCTGTCGCACTTGAGCGTGCTCGTCTCATTGATTTTGGAGTGAAATGCCATTGGAGGTAGGACCCGCCAGTGGAGGGGGGGCAGGGGGGGGGGGGGTTGGCACGAGGCCATGGTGTTTTTGGGAATCCACACTGGATACACAAAATCAGTCTTTGGGATACAAAGGATACACAAAAAAATACGAAATTGTATTGCCTTCGGCAGTGCACCTCGAAGAGAGGCTGACAGTCAGCCAATCAGTCAGTTAGTCAGGCAAGCAGTCAGTCAGACAGTCAGTTGGGCAAGCAGGCAGGCAGACAGAAACACATAGTTTGGGAGACAGAAACACATAGTTTGGGTTTATTCAGTGGCAGACTCGGCTTCAAGCAGTGGGGAGCACACAAACTGTCAGACCAAGCCGCGGTGGAATGGTAATGCAGCCGATCGCACACGTACAGGTCGGCAATTCAGATCCCGGTCGCCCGACCGCCAGCGGCGCCGGCCGCCCGGTCATCGCTGGTGCGTTTCAGCACCCGCATCACTGTGATGACCCTCTTGCTCTTCTGATGAAGTTGGGACCTTGTTCACTCACAGGTCTGGGGAATGGAGACCTGGCACCATGTACACCCTGAGCTACAAGGGCGGGGGGGGGGGGTATTTTGGCAGGGGAAATCACCTCGAAGAGAGGTTGTTAGATCAAGCGCAGGTGCGGGCGTCGTATAATCCCTTTTTGGGGGGTCATTCGCATAGCATACCCCAAGGCATGATATTTGATGTCCCACCCCTTGTAAAATCATTATTTTGCCCAATAAGACCATCCCCCAATGGAGTTTTTGATTCCCAGGCCTCTATTGCCTGAAACTGCATATCACTTTTGGGGGGGGGGGGGGTGGGGGGGGTCAAAAGTTTGTGCTCAAAGGTTTGTGCTCAGAAGGGTTTGAACGAGGGACAAATTGGTACACGCGCGCATCGGGCGCGTCAGAGGATGCAACGCTTTAGTGCAATGTGCACCCTGTTGGAAGGTAGGCAGGGACGCAGAGAAAATACATTGAAATGAAAAACTTTTGTGCATGCATCATCACCACTGCCCCCCCAATAATGCCCCCAAAGCGTGTTTTACCCATACACACCAATAGCATCACCCAACCATTGCATACAGTGCACACTGGCCACGTTTCAGCAACTTTTAGTGTGAGCATATCTCTCGGGGACATTCAGAATATGCCAACGCGGAGCAAATTCGTGTATTTTCAGGGTTTTCTCCATTTTTCGTCCAGAGTACCAAAATTTCATTCCGTAGGGGGGGGTATGTGTATACTTTTTGAAATCTGTGAGAAAAGGCCATTTCAGAAATGCATGGGTCAGAGGCATTGCCCAGAGACCATCTGTTGTGAGGTCAACATTCCGTTGCTTGGTCAGCCTCACCTTGCGCCACTCAATGGACTCGCTGTACCCTGCTTTCATCCAGGTAAAACCAGGGTGAGGGGAAAGGCTGCCCTCATCAGGGGTGGTGCCAAAATCCAACCACTTGATTTTGTGGTCCCGAATCGACGTCGATGCAGGTTGCCAGAAATTCGTGTTGCGAAGCCTTGGTGGGGTGAATCTTTTTATCCCAAAACTGGGCTGCAAAAGCCGCGGCCTCAGTAGTGGATAAAATGTCGTGCTCTGTGTGGGCGCATGCAGGCTGCTGTGACCCACCTGTACGAGGCTTTTTGGCGCGCGAGTCAGGCCGCCGCGTCACCTGCACCCAATTTTCACCCCCAGATCGCGCTCTTTTTCGCACCAAAGGTTTCAGTGGCGCATCAGGGGAAGCAACAGCACGTTGTGTGAATTTGTATGAAGACATGGTGGCTGCCTGTTAGCAAAAATAGGCAGCAGGCAACACAGGCACTGTCCAAAGCGGACAAAAATCTCAAACATGTCGTTAGCACAGCATGCAAACCTGGGGTGTTCCGAATAGCCCATTTCAAGGGCTTTCCGAATATGACCCACATACCCCCCCCAACCGGACACTCAGCGGGCACAAATGAGACCACAAAGGCACCAACCCCTGAAAACGCTCCGTGTTGGCATGAAACCGCACGTCCCCGAGAGATATGTTGTGCATGCCGGGCTGACGTCGCATGGCGCGCCGCGCTGTGCGCACCGCGCGGTGAGCACCCTCTCAGGTTTGCTCTCAGGTGGCCAAGCCCATATCCTGCATGGAGCCCATGAGGCAGTCTGAGGTCCTGCACATCCCGCTCCGGACACGTCCTGTGCAGCGTGACGCGATGGGTCCGCAGGGTGTGCGGCTCGACTCGATTGCAATACAGTCCGTGAAAAATCACGCTGTGTGTGTGTGTGTGTGTGTGTGTGTGTGTGTGTGTGTGTGTGTGTGTGTGTGTGTGTGTGTGTGTGTGTGTGTGTGTGTGTGTGTGTGTGTGTGTGTGTGTGTGTGTGTGTGTGTGTGTGCGCGTGTGTGCAGGCTATTGCTTAAGGACCTGCACGGGGGGGGGGGGGGTTGGGACCCTGGCCAGCCCGCCGGCCGACCCACCCACCCACCCACCCACCCACCCACCCACAGCAGAAAAATTTTTCTCCGAGAAAAATGAAATCTATCAAAGGGCCCGGAAATTTGAGGCCGAACACAAACTTTTTTTGGGCCTCTGACCCACCCCCCCATTCGGGGTTCTTCTCTAGCAATAGCCTGATCACACACTGCGCATCCTGAAGTGAATTGAATCACGAAATACGACGACCCTGATCGGAGTGACGGGCTGGTTGTTCTGTCTTCTTTGGATTTTGTCGGTCCGTTGTTCAGAGGTGCACGCTGTTACTGATCCTGCGTCATAGTGGTTTAGGTTGTAGCTGGTCAATGGTGAAAGGGGGTATTCCGGTGTATTCGGGTGCGCGCGGGTCAGGGCCGACAGGAAAGGCGGCAAACAAGTGTACGGACACCGGAACAAGCACAGAATACCAAAGGCACTGGCTTCAGTGGACTCGCAAAAAACTGCTCCCCAAACCGAGCCCTGATGGCGAGGGACTCATGCAAAATGCACGCCCCCCTGATGACGTACCAATGGAGGTGCTTGTCATCAGCATGACAGGCCAACCAAAGCCTCAAGAGCGCCGGCAGCGCGGGAAAGGAGGCGGGGGTGCGATTGCCTACATTGCTTGTCCCACGCCACCGGGGAAGAGCATCTCGGGTGGGTCAGAGTGCGGCCGTCGTCCTTCTCAGAAGAAGAAGCGCTGCTTCTGCCCCTTGGCTTCACAGTCCGTCAGCCCCATGTGAAGTTTGGAGGATCACCGCAGATCCAGCACGAGGGCCAGAGGTTCCGGATCACCATGTGCTACGCATCAGTGGTGCGCCCAGGGGGGGGGGGGGATAGAGCCCCCTTGGCCGGACCCATCCCCCAAAAGAGGCTCAATCTACCGGACCGCTGGTGGCACCCAGATGCTCTCACAGTGAACTCGGACCCCAACAGCAAGGGGTCCAGACACACACACACAGAGAGAGAGACACACACAGACACACATAGACACACACAAACACACACACACACACACACACACACAAACACACACACACACACACACCCACTTCGTCACAACCAAAACAGAAGTGCCAAAAAAAGAACAAGTCTCACTCTAGAACAGATGCTCCAGAGTACAGGGACGTAGTCAGCAGCACGCAACCCACAAACAGAACGGGGTAAAGATCAGCCCAGTCAAACACATACGCGCAGCTTGCGGGAAGCAAAACTGACAGAGTACACAATTGGCGATTGGTGCTCTGGGCCTACTGCAACTTGGGTTCACCCAAGTCATCCCTCTCCATTAGCGAGCACCTTTGGTGTGATGTCTCACTGACATCGCCAACTTCTTGGAGGGTTGGCCGCTGCACCAAGGGTCGAATCCCTCATACAATACACGTGCAACAAACACACCGAACCCAGTATGCAACGCGCCACACACACCTGCGCACACACACAATTTGTGATGCACAGCACAAAGCGTTGTTGGCTGAGTGAAAAATCCTCGTCACCCCCCCCCCCCCGCAGCACAATTGCAGCAGCTTGTGCAGCAGTGCATTTTTGGTTCTTGGTGTCCTTTAGTCACAAACACACACACACACACACACACACACACACACGGTAGACGGGACAAACAAGGGACTGAGCAAGGCAGCCTGAGTGTACTAAGTCTCGTCAGGTGCAGCATCCAAACAAAGACATGTTCAAGCGCGGCACTAGGCGCCTTTCTGCGGTGCAAGGCCAGGAGATGAGCCCAGCCCGAAGTCGATCCCAGCAACCGGTACAGCCTCTGGCAACAGCAATGGACCAGAGGCCCGCAGCAAAGTGAAGCAACAGTCAGCACCCTCCCAGACCCCGGCTACTGTCATGTCATGTCATGGAGCACCAGATCCATCGTCCGCTGGTCCGCCCTGTGGGGCGTCCATCGGCAGAACGTCTAGCCGTTACACACACACTCACTCCGACGAAATGGGCCCCAGGTGAGGGGGGGCCGAGAGCACCATGCATGGCGCGAAAGAGGAAGGTGCCCGGGCCAAGAAAGGCCCACCACGGGCAGGTGAGCGGACGCTCGGGACACTAGTCCCGCCGGCAGGCCCCGGCGTTCTGGGAGCTAGTGGGTTTCACCTCAGATGGTGGACGCGCGCACTCGCTGGGATGTGTCGGTACCGCTGAAAGCCTGAGAAACGCACACACTCAGAGGCCCAGAGAGGGCACCAGCCGGTAGAGAAGCTACCTGACCCAGACAGGGCTTGAGCTGGGGTACTTGGTATGGCAGTGGTACCTCTGCCTCATCCGGATAGCACTGTCCCCGGGAGGAGCGCCCCGTATTGGCTGGTCCCGGTGGTGGGGGCCCGCTCCGGCCCATCCGACTCGAAGACCCCGGCTACTGGGAAAGTCAGGCCTGAACCTCCCTGCCTCCTGCACAGCATGAGATTCCTCGGGGAGGGGTGTTCATCTGGAATTCAGGTTCGGGTACGTACCATCATCCCTTCCCAGGCTCCCATCGGTACCTGGACGGTGATAAACCAAAAATGCATCTTGTCTCATCATGCAACAGACTGAACGCCCCGTACCCGGGACGCTACACACACACACGCACACACACATACACACATACACACACACATAGTGAGGGAAACCAGAACCATGAGACACCCAGTGCGGACACAAATACAGGTGATACAGCGGACACAAACACCAATGCAAATACACACACACACACGCACACACACACACACACACAAAGACGATCGAGAATTCTTGTAAATCAAAGAAAATCGGCATCGCATGGGAGACACGGGGCACTATTGAATACATAGTGATATCCAAAGACCAACATTCACTAATCGAAACAATAATAATCCTGCAGAACAAACTTCAAAAATCCGACAGCGAAATAAAATATCAGTCTTACTTAAATACTCCGAATATAATCCATCAATTGGCTTGATATAATCAACGAAAACCACCCATTAAGTTCGTCACGGGGTGCGGGATCAACTGGGGTCTGCCCAACAATTCAGCACTTGAAGGGGGGATGGGCGTCGACAGAGGGAGGGTCACAGCTTGGACACCAGACATGGAGCAGACAATTCTGCTGAAGGGTCCCTCGTTGAGGTTGTGTGGTACCCCGCCCCCCCCTTGCGCAAGCACCAGCCAGGTCAGGAAAGTGACGGTCAGACCGGGTCCTGGTGCTTAGACAAGGCGGTGCAACCGCGCGCCACGCGGTACCAAAAGAAAGCATGTCCCAAAAACCTGCCCCTACCTCACCCTAAGCACAATAGTCGCAACAGGGCCCTAGAACACCATGTGCAGGCAAATTTCAGCAAGTTCTGGAAGTCCTCACTGCCCAGAATTGTGCATGTGAAGGGCGAGGAATTTGCTCGGTGTCCTTCAGGTGTTTGGTCTTTTCAATCACCCCTGGAGCAAAGAGTTCCTCCATCTCAATATTCGTTTTTTTGCTCACCTCATGCTTGTCACATGCCTGAGACCCAAGCAGAATGTTGTTATGAGCGTGAGGACTCATCACAAGCATGAAACAGCCCCTTTCTGACCGTAAAAGCCGTGGTCAGAAAATTTGGGAAAAGTGACGGTCAGACCGGGTTCTGGTGCTTAGGCAAGGCGGTGCTTGCGCAAGGGGGGGTTGGGTTGGGTTGGGCTGGCGGCCTGGTGCAGGAGCAGGCCCTCGGGTGTGGGCGTCCTTCCCTGCCCCACCACGAGGCTGAACAACCTGACTGTCCGGTTCCAAGGCCGAGCGGACTATCGACAGCCACCAGACCCCACCGAAGCGCTGGTGGGCGGAAGATACCGTCGTCCTGTGTGTAGGCGTGCGCGCGGGCAGGGCTTGGGCTGGGCTGTCGGGTGCGGAGCGCGCGGGGCACGGCGCCCTGGCTGTCCTCAGCGCATGCCGGGTCACACGGACTTGCCGCGCCTGGCCCACATGCCCTGGGCGCCGGGGCTCAGGGTCTTCGGTCTCACGTCGCCCCCCTTCCCCGTCTGTGTCTCTCGGGGTGGAGCGTTCCCGGGGGGGGGGTGTCCCCGGGGGGGGTCATCTGGCTTCCTGTCAGGCAGGCAGGCAGGCGGCACACACACAGCAGGCACAACGCGGGGGATGCCTCTAATTTCTTTACTGTCGAGTGTTCACGCTGTGGGCGGCAGATCGCCGCGCAAGGGCCAAGTGTGCGGTACTCCAGGGCTGACGTAGAGCCACAAGCCCCGGATCGGGTGTGGCTGCATAGGCTCTAAGAGAGCCAGCGCCGCGCTCCCGGGTGATTCACCTGTGAGGAGGGCATAGCCCCCGGAGGAGCGCAGGGCGGACAGGTCCGCCAGCTGAGCCAGCGCCCAGGGCAGGCGCGCGGGCGGTGCCGCCACCAGGGTAGTGGCCTCCGCCGGGTGCCAATCGGGCTCGACGGGCAGGGCCACCTGGAGGGGGCCTGAGCAGCGCACGCGCCACTTGACCAGCCCTCGCACCAGCAAGGCCATAAGTATAGAATATTCCCAACTTAGTTTATCTCCAGAGCGGTCCGCTGACACTGGGAGGTGCTGCGGCGTGCGCAAGGGGGGGGGGGGGGGGACCCTGTTGAAACTGCTCAGGGCCAGCGACGGGGGAGGGGGTGGTCTAGTCAAGGGATGGGGTTCGGCAGCCACCAGGCACTGCGTGGACTATGGCGTGCCAAACAGGACATTCGGCCCCGACCGCAGTGGTTCCAAAGGCCGTATTTCTGCCTGTTTCTATCTTCTTATCAGCCGCCTTCGCCTTCCTTACCACACTGATAAGACCCAAAGGCGGCCGGAACCAAACAATTGCTCGTTGCTGGCTCAATCTACAAGCCCTGTGAGCACATTGTGCAAAAGGCGCTGCCCAGTCGAGAGACGAGGCCGGAGAAGGGGGTTCAAAGTACTGAGTCCTGACTGTGGGAGAGCACTCAGAGGCTGCCACAGTCATTCATCACGTTTCGCTGAAGGGCTTGTGCAGGGACGTGCTACGGAACGCAGCCCGGAACTGGACGAGATCCATCACTGTGTCGGTCGGTCTCCACCCACTCTTGCCCATATGACACCGTATCGCACACCACACATCCGATGAGACCGCTTTCTGCGCGCCACAGGCCTACAGAAACCCGGTTTCTTGCGGACTGTCGGGGAAGCAAACGTGATAACTAAGGAACAGTGCACGTTGAGCTTGTGACACCATCGCTCCATCAATGTGAAGACTACGGCCGCAGCTCAATGAGCACCAACAACTTCAGTGCAAGTCACATGGGCGTTAGTTTTTAGGTCAACCATGTAGGAACTGCAGTATTCCACAATTAAGGCAGGATTCCCAAACTGCGCGCCGCAGGCGTGCCACAGGCGCCACAGGAAAAGCGTTCTCTATGCAGACCACACTAAGGGCGCACACCAGACATCCGATGCAGACCACAGTAAGGGCGCACACCACACATCCTACGCACGCATGTTTCGGCCTCAATGCATCCCCTGGACGTCGCAAGACAATTGGAAAGTGGGCGGTCTACGGCGTGGAGCTCGGCTGCTGCTTCCGGCGCTGTGGTCAGACAAAAGAGATGTGGCAGAGGGTGTGCAGGGCACAGCAGAAGGGGAGGTTAACGGGAGGAGGGCAGTGGGAGGTCATCACACGGTGCCCCTGGTGTTACGCCATCTTCGGTGGCTTCAGCTCACTTTGGGGCCCAGCCGTGCCAGGCTACGTTTGAAGATGCCGCAAGCCATGTAGGGCAGTTCGGTACAGTTCTGGATGCCAACACCCGCAGCATGAGGGGGGGCGGGTTTCGGTTATTTTTGACACGGTTGAATCCCCCATTAAATTCTAAGCAGGCTGACTCCACCGAACTGTGGGGTAAAACAAGCCTGTTCACAACCCAACTTAAGCGGAAAAATGAAACAGGAGATTCTGGCAGACGCATAAATGAACCTCCTCGAGCGCCGTCATGTTGTTGTCGGCGTGAAGTTTGGAGGCTGCTCACCACTACAAATGATGTGGGAACCGAAACCCAAGGCCAGAGGGTGGGCAGGGGAGGAGGCAGGTGTTCAGGTTCCCACTCGAACGGCCAAACCAACCGGTCTCCCCCACCCCTGCCCCCGCCATGCCCCATCCCCCAGGGTCACAACTGCAATTGGCCGCTTGGCCTCCTGGGCAAGGCCTGGCAAGCACAAGTTGAGTAGCCCAGGCCTCATCGTAGGTTTCGTTCCTGAGACCATGAGTCTACTTCAGGCCACAGCTTAGTGTTACCCGGGTTTGGGGGGGGGGGGGGTTGGCACAAGGCCTCGGTATCTGATTGTTTGCCTTTGGCGGCGCCTATTGGCCTCTCGCCACTGCTCATCCTGACCCTCTGTGGGTCCGAACATGTTGGGCAGAGGCCAAAAAAAATTTGTGTACCTGAAATCGACCTCCAAGTTCGGGGCCTTTTGATAGATTTCATTTTGTTCCCGAGGAGAAGGGCGGGTGTATGGGTCAGGTGGAGGAGCCCAGGCTGCCATTCCGCCCCCCCCCCCCCCCAACCAGGAATCCAAATCAGGAAAATTATCCTGCAGATGCACACCCCAGCGCGCTCAAGTCAGTGCTGGAGTCAGCAAACCCAGCATGGACTCGGAGTGTGCATCTGGATGCACCTGGTCAACGGCATGGGCAACAGCCCGTCTCCGTGACAGCCGACCCTGGAGTAGTCAAACAGGACAAGTCATCCAGGGGCTCCGTTGACACAACCAAACCCCTGTCCGCCGGGTTGCTGTTCCTTTACCGGGCCCTGGACAGTCACCCGTTCTTCCCTCCGCGTGCTGCGTCGGGTTGCCCCCCCCCCCCCCCCCTTTACAGGTAAAATTCGCGACTAAGCCGTGGCCTGCTATGGGATTTGTGAAGAGAGAAGGGAGCGGTACGCCAATTTGACCTGAAACACGTCTACTCTTATGTCAGAATCCCTCAGATGTTCGACACTTTTTTGTTTCGGCACAATTACCCAAACTGTGTGCCGCATGTGCCGCAGGCGCCACAAGAAAAGCATTCTGAGAGCTTCCAGTGACCCTGCGTGTTTTAGGCCACCACGACCAGACCACGGTGCCCAACAACATACCTTCGGCTTGTGGCACCTGCAGTGCCAAAAAAAAAAGGTTTTCTCTCTGGGGAGTTACGGGTCATCTCAGGGCATGAGTCTTATTTTTGAGGACCACTCGCCAACACCCTCGGCACGAGTGGGCAGCATCAGTCCCATATCCACAAGCGGGTGCTGGTGGTTGGTGGTGGAGGGCCGCCGCCGTGGGATCTGCAATGGGGGGTGGGGGGGGGGGGGGTGTCTGGAACCTAAAATTCCAAAAGTTTGTGTACCAAAAAGAGCCAAATCAACATCTCCTTTTGTAAAATTGCATTTTTCCCGCTATGAGTTCCGGGTCCGGGGGGGGGGGGGGGGTGTTCGACCCCCCCCATCCCGCAGGAGACGCTGAGTTGTTAAGCAAAACTCGGGTGCTCACCCTGTGTCATCGGCCAGGCAGCCTTCGGCGGCTCCGTTCTCAGGCCGGGGGTCCTTGCGGGCACGGGCGTGGGGAGTGGGTTGCCGCAAAGGCTGATGCATTGTGCAATCAACACCTTTGACCCTGGATTTGGCTGACAATTTGCACGTGTGCAACGGTTGCCACAAAAAAGAGGCGAGTTCGCTAGAGGAATGAAGATTGTCTCACCAAACGCATGTTCAAATGCGATGGAAATCACAATCCAAAAAGATGTAGACAAACGCACTCAGACCAAAGGATATTCAGAGCCAGTTTTTGCCGCCTTCGGGGTGGTTCTCCAAAAAATTGGGACCCCACTTTTTCTCCCTCCAAAAGCAGGTTTTCAAGCGGGACATGTGGACGTGTGCCTGAAAAACAAAGCGTCAACATCACTTTCTAGTCAGGCTATCTGGTGCTCAACGCTCACTGTGTGCTGGTGGGTACCCCCGGATGTATGCGCTGGTTTGAGTTCTGAGGCATCAATTGTTTACATTGCTTGTCCCAAGCCCCTCGGGATAGGTATTCTTGGTGGCTGAGAGTGAGACAGTGGTCCGGGGGGGGGGGGGGTGCTGTATTAGAAGGGGGGGGGGGTTTGAAGGGGGGAGGGGGGGTTTGGCTGGGACACCCCTCCTCCGAGGGTCCCCCTATGGTCCCCACCGAAGGCGGGCCGAAAATTTTTAAGCTTAAATCCTCTTGGCACCGAAGGCGCCGAAGCAAAATTTTGGCGTTCAGCCTCAAACATTGGAAGGGGAGGAGGGGGGGGGGGGGAAGGGGGGTCCAGGGGGGAGGATTGCCCCTCCTCCTGCGGTGTACGTCCGGGGGGGGGGGGGGGCTTGCACACTGACATGCACAGGGCCAAGTGGACAAGGCACGTGCAGCGGGCTCTCACCTGCCCTTGGGGCTCATGGGTTGGAGCTGCTTGCGGATGTTGTTGGCATGGGTTTGCAGTGAACTCAGGGGATGGGCGATGGCGGCGTGGTCAAGCAGCGGGCTGAACGCTGCAAGAGTCTGCTCTGCACTCGGGCCCATAGGGGCGATGGTGTCCGCGAGTGGGAAGAGTTGCTGCAGCGGAAAGGGGGGCGGAGGGTCATGGGGGGACGGGTCGAGCCATTGCCGGTCCGATTGCTGGTGTGCAGGAGCCCCGATCAGCAATGCGACTGCGGTCCGGGTGCGGGCGATGCAGGACGGGCCGTTGTCATTGCATTTGTGACGTGGGGCAGTTACGGCGGCGGGGGGGGGGGGTGCATTGGAATGCCCCCCCCCCCCTCCAGGCCGCCCAGCCTGTACCCAGCCACTGTCTCCCTGATGGCAAACGCCAACTTCAACGGCAGTTATAACCGACAGTAACCGCCCCCCGACTGCTTTGGCAACCTCCTCCAACCGCCTACCAAAGCACTTGTGGGGCGACCTCGAGGTCCCTTTCCTTCTAATGCACCCCTCACAGGGGGCAACTGTGGGAGTGGGTGTGGGTAGAGGGGGTCCTGGAAAGGCAAAAAGGAGTAAGTGCGCTGGCAGGTACCTCCCGGTTTGGCCACTGGTGTGAAATCTCGAGAGGAAAATGCACAGCCCAAACCAGGCCAGCACCGAATGTTGCCTTGAGGTCACCGCACTTCCGCGGCTATCAAATATTTCTTGTGGTGGTGGGGGGGTAAAGGTAAAGGTAAAGTGCTCGGGCGCTCTCCGAACTCCAGCGTAACCGTGATCCCTACCTGTGGTGGTGGGGAGGGGGGGGGGGGGGGGGCTGGGGGTTGGGTTGGGTTGGGTGTGTGTCCACCACCAGTCTTGACAGGTCCTGAAGCGCCTTCCCCAGAGGTACTACGGCAGACCTGTCGGGTCGTCTCAGGCTCCGCCGCGTTGGACTCGGGGCTACAGGGCCACCACAGACCCTGGGCGGCCCCGGCGCACCGAAGCCTGACACGTGCCCATGCCCATGCCCATGCACACGTGCCCACACCACCACGTCAATTCATGGTCCTGACCGGGGGCCCTGAGGCCCTACGCAAAGCAGTCGGTGGAGTGTCTGCGCTCACCCCCGCACACAGCGGCAGCCACCGCAGGTCCCGCAATGCGCCCCGGAATCGGAGAGGCACGGGTGGTGCCGCACAGCCCCGGGACACGATGCGCATGAGAATGCTTTTTGCGCGCCGCAGGCGCACCGCAGGGTTTGAGTTTCGCGGTTCCATTGCACAACAACTAAGTCAAATGAATCACAAATGATGTCCGCCGGCAAGGAATTGATTTATGGCACGCATGTTATCTGGAGCATGATGTGAGAGAAGTCATTTTTAAGGTTAGTGTCTGAGCGGGGTTTGGCTTTTGGCGCGCCGCAGGTGCCGCAGGCGCCGCAGGAAAAGCGTTCTCCATGGCCAGGGCCACGCCACTGGACCACGGGACCGGGTCTGCAGAGGCTGGTGAGGCGTGCCAGAGGACATCGCACTCACCGCAGCCCCTTGGGGGGGGGGGGGGTGGAGGGGGGGGGGGCCTAGTCAAATTGGCGGGGGGTAAACTTGGCTGCGGGAAACGTGGCAATAGGTCCCAGAACCACTGCAGGTGGGCTGAGACACTGAGCAGAACCTCTGTGAGGCCTCCCTCCTCCTGTGCTGAAGCCAGGCTCTCCACGGGACTGTAACAGGCTACCCCTACTCCATACACTTGGCATGGCAGTGGCAGAGCTGCCCCGGCTGGATGACACTTTGCGTTGCAACGGCCATGGCAAATTTGCCGGAACACCACAAATCTGACAGCTCAACCCCCCCCCCCCCCCGCGCGACTTGTACCCTGATTGCATTCCGGGTGCTCGACCTCCTGCTGAGGACGTGTTTTTACTTTTTTTAAAAAAAATCGGACTGTCCAGTAGCCAGCTCAGTAGTTAGGCGCACGATCGTACGGCACGTGTAGGGCAACCAACGACGGTTGCAGCGGAACCAACGGCAGACCGAATCCTGTGCGCAGTGATCACCACTGCGGCGGCTGCGCGTCGATTTCCCATTCCAATGCAGTCTTGTGGAGTGGATTTGCCCCCTGTGTGACATTCCGTCTGGTTGTTGCTCCTTTACGGGGTCCTGGACGGTCACCTGTTCTTCCCTTCGCATGGTGTGTCGGGTCGCTGCTTTCTGTCGGCCGCTGCGGCCGGTGCTCTTGCTGGTGTCGTTTCCGCGTTCGCGGAGCCCAGTAGTTGGTGTGTTGGGGCTGTGCTGAATGTGGCGGGATGTGCCGTTTGCGTGTCAGCGGCGCCCAATAATTGGCGTATTGAGGATGTGCTGGTTGTTGCCGGGGTCGTTTGACTGTTTTTGCTGTCCACACACCTCTGTCCACAGGCCGTCCATAGCCTGCCTGGCTGTGTTTCTGTGCGGCCCAGGTGCCCTGTTCCTCCACGCGCTGCCCGGGCCGTCCACCATATGTCCTTTTCCCCTTCACGGTTGGTCTGCCCCTGATGGGCTCCCGCTCCTGTTGCGCAAACAGCCCATCTGGGCTGCGGGCTGCCCCCCCCTTGAGGCCCAGGCACGGGGCTTAGTCTTTGGGGGGTTCTGCGTCCAGCACCTCTTCTTCGCACACCTCAAATCAGCCGAATCAACCCCCAGACCGGTCCTTAGGCCATCGGATGGCAGGTGACGTATGTGTAAGTTGGCTGATTGTGCTGCAAGGCCCGGCACAACGATGTGGGCCTGAAGGCGGGCAGGGGAACCCGCTCTCACACGCCCCCAATCCCCCCCCCCCACTCCCCACCGCGGCGCGCGCCCCCTGCTCCTGCTTCTCAACGATCCCTCCTTCCCAGACTTGCCGCTAGTATCCGCCAAGCTGGACACAATCGGGCGTGGCTGGGTCCTACAGAGCCATGTACTGAACGCAGCAGATTCCTACTCAGTGCTGGACGTTAATGGGGCGAGTATTACTGAGTGGTACACTTTATGAAACCGATTCTTAACAAGATCCGAAATCCCCGCCGGACTCTAGTGGCACGTCTGCTCCTTCCTTCGCGATCCTACGGTCCGGATGCTGCAGACCTGTGCCACTCGGGGCTCCGCAACGCGCCCCAGGGATTGACTTGGGGCCGGTGCCGGCGCCAACCGCTTGGGCTGGTGGCGAACCTTCGACCCCGAACGGAACACTTTGAGGTTCCTTTGAGTCGGGAAATCCGCGTCCAACAGCGTCCCCTTCAGCACCTGCAGAACAGGGGAAGACGTGGAAGCATGTGCCAAAAGGCGAGGGGGGGGGGGGGGGGCAATAAAATGGCCAAATGGGGCATGGCTGGCGCCGCCTTTGCAGTGGGCGCTTGTGCGGGAGTAGCACCCGAACCCCCTCCCCAGTTTGGGCCGCATCGGCTGCTGCCGCAGAAACCGGGGCCGTTCTGAAGGCAAAACAAACCGATCTCATTGATCTGCGCTGACCCAACGCATGCGCCTACGGCCATACACACAGCAAAGGCTGACATCATCCACTAAATACATCCATTCGAAGTTTGTCGTTGGTACAGAGAAGACATCAGACCCGCGGTTGTAGCCGTACGCGCACGGCTGCGTACGGCTCAGCTCACAACTGCGCACCGCCAGGGCAGGCACTTGAGGGGAACCGGTCAACACCATGTCTGCCTTTTCCAGTGTGCGCCAAGGGCCGTCAAAGGTCCCAAAAACGGATCCTGAAACTCAATATTGGGCCCAAACCGGCTTGGGTTGCCATGGTGAGGGTACGTGATCACCCCAAAACCACTCAAAAAGCGGCTACGCTCAACACTGGGGTGGGGTGGAGTGGGGGGGTCTGGAACCCAAAAGTCCAAAAATTGGTGTACCAAAAATAGCCCAAATCAATCTTTCCTTTTGTGAATGTCATTTTTTCCCACAATGAAATCCGGGTTCGGGGGGGGGGGGGGTGTTAGCCCCCCCCCCCCCCTGTGTGACATTCCGTCTGGTTGATGTTTCTTTACGGGGCCCTGGACAGTCACCCGTTCTTCCCTTCGCATGTTGCGTCGGGTCGCTGCTTTCTGTCGGCCGCTGCGGCCGGTGCTCTTGCTGGTGTCGTTTCCGCGTTCGCGGAGCCCAGTAGTTGGTGCACTGGGGCTGTGCTGAATGTGGCGGGATGTGCCGTTTGTGCGTTAGCGGCGCGCAGTAGTTGGCGTATTGAGGATGTGCTGGTTGTTGCCGGGGTCGTTTGACTGTTTTTGCTGTCCACACACCTCTGTCCACAGGCCGTCCATAGCCTGCCTCGCTGTGTTCCTGTGTGCGTGAGGCCCAGGTGCCCTGTTCCTCCACGCGCTGTCCCGGCCGTCCACCATATGCCCTTTTCCCCCTCACGGCTGGTCTGCCCCTGATGGGCTCCCGCTCCTGTTGCGCAAACAGCCCATCTGGGCTGCGGGAAACACCCCCCACCTGATGCCGGTTGAGCAGGGGTTGCCCTGGCACCCGGTAGCGACGGGGCTGGCTGGCCAGGCCATCCCCTTTGTTGTCGCTGCCTCCCATGCGCACGCTCTCCCATCCCCTCCCTTCTGGTTCCCTGTTCCCGCTATTCTCGTTGCCTCTCCTGCCTTGCTGTGCCCCTCCTCCTTGTCTGCTGTGCTCACCCTTGTCGCTCCTGGTGTGGCTCCCGCGTTCTGTGTGTCTGTGTTGCTCCTCCCCCTGTCTTTTGGCGCTCCTGGGTGCCATGTCGCGCACCCCCTCCTGTCCCAGCCGCCTGCCCCCCCGTACGAGGATTTCACATCTCCGTACGGCGTGGACTGTCCCGTGCGCGGTTGGCTGGTCACGGCCCTGTTGCCACCCCCGTGGCGGGCACCTCCCGGCGCGCAGGGCGCAGCCCCCGCCCTTGTGGAGTCCGTGGGCACCTTGTAGAGGGATCCCCCCCCCGGAGATGCTGAGTTGTCGAGCAAAAATCTGCCGCCCCCCCCCCTTGTACACGCCGACCCAAGTTGCACAGAAGCGCGCATACCTCCAGAGTCCTCTCCAACACCTCCTGTTTCTGGTGCATTTCGTGCTGCTGCTGTTGGGTCTCTCTCTCTTTGGCGCCCGCCCTCGTCGGCTGCACCTTTTGCCGCTTGTGTGCCAGGCTCTTGGGAGACGCGGCCTCCTCAGGCGGACCCGGTGTGCGGCTGCTGGCGCTTTGAGGTCTGAAAGGGAGGTGCCGGGGTTGCGCACGTGCATTGCGTGTGCCACGGCTGTGCCAAGGCCGAGACCAGCGAGCGGTGCGGGTAACTCTACGACTCTTGCAGTGCGCTCCAACCTTTTCTGGCCCTCGATCGGAGACCGCTCTGGATACCGCCGACCTGGCGTCGGTTCACCTCAAACCGCCGTCGGTTACCCTTGAGCCGCCATCGGTTACATTCCATCCCCCGCCGTTTGCCGCACCTTCAGGGCCCAGCAAAGCGCAACAATCCGCCAGCGCCTCGGGATCTGCGGCGCCTTGCCTGTGGCTGGGTTGTCGCGTGCAAAGGATGGGGTTGCCAGAAAAGCTGAGTACGTACCCCCCTCCCCTTTGTATAAGCTACGCAAAAGTCCCAAATTAATACGGTCCCTACGCCTGCTGTAGCTTGGACAAGGCCGTAGATGCCCGGGTTCAAAAAGAGAAGATGGCACGGTGAGCTGGTGCAAGGAAGAGGAATACAATGCACAAATATCCCCAAAACCAGAGCTATGTAGATTCAAGTGGGCAAACACTCACCAAAAATGTGTCCATGACCGTACGTAACTGGCAAGGGTGTCACCAAACCCATGTCTTATGTGACTGCACTACATTTGGTACCGAACCAAATTCGGTCCCAAATTAATACGGTCCCTACGCCCGCTGTAACTTGGATACGGCCGCAGCTTTTACAAGGAGGGGGGGGGGGACATGCCGGTTGCTTCCTGGTGTGCGTAGGTGTTCAAGTTTTCGATAGGAAATTGTATATGTTGTGTGTGTTTGTGTGAAAGTGGGACAGTTGTCCGTCTGCTGGCAAATGCTGCGTTTGGGGCTGTGCTTGAACAGGAGAATTGTGAGGAGGAGGATCCACACCCACCCTGAGAGCCCCCGCTCCCCCTTCCCCTCAATCCGAAAGTAGGCATGCAGCGATAAAAATAAAATTGCTCCAGCGCCTTCGGTGCCAAGGGTGTCTGCCATGATGTGTGCTCCTGCGTCCACTGCCCTCAGTATGCATGACCAAGAGTACCAGTTGCATCTCTACCGACTTTAAGAACCGATCGGATTAATGGTGAGGGCCAGGACTCATCATCATCTTCTTCCTCAGGCTTCAGCCTACTGTCACTCTGGTTTCGAGTGAGGTGTATCCGACATACCATTTGCTTTTTCTGTTTTGCACCTGGGCCGCTCCCAACGGTCCGGGGTTACGAACTCCACAAGAAATCCTGATGAAAAAAAAAATTCAAATTCTTCTTAAATCCCCAGAGAAAAATATAACGAAATCTGACAAAAATCCAAAAAGAATCCAACCCCAAAACGTGAAAAAAAAAACCAAAACTTACCAACACAACTGAGAAAAATTTCCCACAATTTCCGAAAACAATTCTGACCCAAAAATTACTGAGAAAAAAAAAAGCGCAAACAAATCCCGCAAAATGCGAAAAACTCCAACTTTCAAAAATTCCGATTCATCGACGAAACGCAAAGCAGGAGGTTACCCTTCATTCTTGAGCTTCATCGCAGTCTTCAACAGTTCCTGCAAATCCGCGTTCTTGTCTGACAACAGGGCGCGGGCTTTTGGATTTTGCAGAAATTTTGCCACCGCTTGCATGGCATCCTCGAAGGAGGGGTCTTTGGCCGTTCCCGTGGAGAACAAGGGCTTGCCACAGGAATCGCAATGCTTTGGGTACCTTTACAACGCGGTGGCACGAGAAGCAAACGTGGTGTGCGACGAGCCGGACAGAAAGGTGGACACAGCAGCGGCAACACCGCATGTGAATCCCGTGCAGCACCACATCCGTGTCTGGAGAAGCACCAGCGCGTGTTGCTGGTCACCCCCACCCCCAGGCCGGGACCCCTGCCCTACCCCCTCACCCCCCTGCTCCGGGCTGCGCCCAGTCCCCAACACAACATGGTCCCTGCAGCGAGTGTAGATTAGGCAATGCGCAGCTTACATGCCACCCAATATCTCTTGAATGGGGCGTCTTTGCAGGTCAATATGCGGGATCACTAGGGGGGGGCGACCCCTCAGTGAGCACACTCCCCATTGGGGCCCATAGGTCCCCATAGGTCCCCAAAGGCCCATAGGCCCCCATAGGGGGCGTTTTCGCACAGCGCGGGCACAGCGCGGGCACAGCGCCAATTATTACGGTGATTATCCAGGTAACAACGCTGAAAACCACCCACCTGCGGAATCATGCACAATCAATTCAAAACTCAAAAATTCAAACATCTGATGCTTGCCATGGGTCCCAGGGACCTAAATTCTGCCCCCTATAGCCCCGTCCACTGCAGCAGCCATTCAATGACGTCTTTTCAATCTTCTGAACTTACCGAACTCCCGGTGGTGGAGAACAGCCAACTTTTCGCACAGCGCGTGCACAGCGCACGGTACGCCCCCATAGGTCCCCATGGGTCCCCAAAGGCCCCCATAGGTCCCCAAAGCCCCCCCCCCGCCAGGGATGAATTGGAAATGGGGGGGGTCGCCCCCCCCCCCCTCCAGGGCGCCCAGCCTATGCCCAGCCACTGTCTCCCTGACGGCAAGTGCCAGCTTCAATGGCGTTTGTAACCGACAGTAACCGCCCCCAACCGCTCTGGCACCCTCCTCCAACCGCCCATCGAACCGCCTCTGGGGCCGCCTCTGTTGCTGTGGTCAAATTTCGGAAGTCTGGTGTCACTCTTGCATGGGGGGGGGGGGGTTGCCACTACACCACACAGCCAATACACGGTGCATCCTGCTGTGCCATGTGGAACATTGGGCGGAGGCCACTGGATCACACCAGTAGTAATTGAGGGTCCTGTGGAGTCGCACCAGAGACGCGGATGCCGATGTTAGAAGCAGCGCTGCCCATCGGCCGCTGGAAGGTGCTGCACGGTTTACGTTTCTGGTGGGCACAGAATCGGTTGGACTTGTAGATGCGCCGCGGCGTGCCACGGTCCCGTTTCAGGGCAAACAACGTCGCGAGCGATTAGCGAATGTGTCGTGGGCATCTCCTGCACTGCAGCCGGTCCCTCCCCTCCCTCCCCCCAAAGACCCCCCGCACCATTCAAATGCCCCCCTTGTTTGGCAGTAATAACAACTGTCTCAGCCGTCAGTCACGTCGACCCACGTGAACACCCACATTGACATATGGTGAGCACCCGGGCCCCGTCTCCTCACGGCCATTTCCCCGGTTGCATTACTTGCCGTTTGGTGGCCATTTATGCAAAAGTGGGCTGGCCAATGGCACTAGTATCTGTGGCATTAGACCTATGCGCCACATGTCGGACAGGCCTCACAGCGCCACAAATCAAGGAGTGCAAGGAGGCTCTCTACGTCACGCAATGCATAGCCAGGCAGATCCGACCAGGCCGAACGCTAAATGTGGGTGCCCCCTGCCCCCCCCCCCTTGCGAGAGTAACGCCCTTCTGAGAGCAACAGGTGCTCATTCCGCAACTTCTGGGACCACGGAACTTGGCCGTTCCTTTTTCCGGTGGTACATGAAGATCAATCTGTGATTTGGGGCTGTGGTTGAGTTGCGGCGGAGGTCCCACAACGTGCCACGGCGTCGGAGACACACGGGCAGTGGTGCACAGTCCGAGGCATGATGCACGAGGTCGGGGCCGAGCCACCGGACCACAGGAGCAGGTCTGCAGGTCTTGAGACTGGGGAGGCTTGCCAGAGGACATCACACTCACCGCAGCGGTTGACGGTTGGCGGTTGGTCGCGGTTGGCGGTTGGCGGCGGTTGGCGGTTGGCGGTTGGTGGTCCCTTGGGGCGGTCCTTAAGGGCGGTCCTTAACGAAAAAAAAATCTGGTCCCTTAAGGACCGCCCTGAGGACATCACACTCACCGCAGCCCCCTGGGGCAAAATTCTGGAGGGGAGGGGGGGGCTTGCCTTCACTGCGGGAAAAAAACCGCTGCATGAAAGCTCTGGCTGCGGCATCCGCCCTCACGCCCGCCCTCATACCCGTCCGGGGCACAGCCCGCGCAGTACACCGCGCCACAGCCCTCCGGCCTCGGGGGGCCGGGCTCTCCATTCGCGGCCCAGGGCTTGCCCTTGGCCGCGCCCTGGCCGCCCCACTGCGGGGGCGGGCCCATCCCCCCGGGGGCCCACGTGCCGGTGCCCGACTGAGGGCCGGGGGCGCCCTTGCCGACCCACGGCTGGGGGCTCAGCGAGGGCCCGGCGCCGGCCTCGGAACTCCATTGCAGCGACTGTCCCCCGCCGGAGTGGCCGGGGGTCCAGGAGCCGCTGTGCTGTGCCGGGGGGGCCCCGTCGGGCTGGTGCGCGAAGCTGTCCTGGGGCCCCTGCCCCGCGAAGAAGGCCTCCTTGCCGCTTGGACCGGGGCGGAACTGCGACTGCGGATGCTGTGCGGAGGTCAAGGGGGCAAGTGCGGGTGTGCATTTGGCGGGCAACAGGGGGTCAAGGGTGAGGGACAGCGCGCGGGCGGCGGGCTCAGAGGCGGCGCGGTGGGATGCAGCGCAACGAGGCCAGTGGCGCCGGGATTGTGCAGCAGCTGCGCCCTCGCGCAGCAGCAGCGCACTCGGACGTGTTGCCATCACGCCTCATGATCATCAAAAGCGTGCCTCATTTCTTTGGCAGGGGCTTTGTCGCTGGTCACACGACCTCCAGCGCTCCCTCTGGGAACGGCTCAGCATCGGACCACGCACGTAGTGGAACGGCTGGCGACTGCAGGAGGCGGGTCACCCGCTCCCCTTAGACCCCGGACCCGGATTTTGTGGTGGCAATCCATTTAACGAAGGAAAAGTTGATTCGGGCCGCTTTTGGTTCTGGACCCTCCCCTCTTCCAATGCGCGCTTGCATCGGATCATCCATCTGGAGTGCCTCTGATGGCGACCAGACCTCGTTCTATGAGGACCCCCTCCCCTCGGACCCCGGGGGGGCCGAGACCTACTTAAAGAGTGAGGATTGGAATGGGATTGAAAATTGGAGGTACAGACAGACAGACAGACAGTACAGCAATACAAATTGAGGTAATGCACTCCACAGCATGGCATGGACCCTGGGGGGGGGGGGGGCGACTCCTCGGGTTTGGACGCCAACTACCCCCCCCCCCCACT
Organism: Eutreptiella sp. 'Long Island Sound 2002'; assembly: GCA_964036045.1. NCBI lineage: Eukaryota > Euglenozoa > Euglenophyceae > Eutreptiales > Eutreptiaceae > Eutreptiella > Eutreptiella sp. 'Long Island Sound 2002'. The sequence continues at coordinate 8,697,269 of OZ038391.1, forward strand.
AACCGTTGGCCGGAGGCTCCCTTAGGGGGCTGGGGAGGTAGTTGGCGTCCCAGGGCCCGCGGAGTCCCCCCCCCCCCGGGCCTTGGACCTTCCTGTTGTGGCGGAGAAGGACCGGGCTGCAGCAGGTGCCAGAAGCGTTGACCTCGGCTACGCTCGCGATGTGCTCGGAGTGCCATTGCCCCCTTTCAAGCCACCGAACGGCTACCTCTTCTTCCGACCAATGTGGCATTGAGCTCGGGGAGGACCTGGACGCAGCCTCGTTCCAAATTTGTCGACCGCTGCGATTTGAGGGCGGTTCAGCCCGTTTTGGTCAAAAACCTTTCAGTGGCACTGCCACTGTCACCGTCCGGTGGCTGCAGCGGTCCTTGTCCCTGACACCGCCTTGTGTCGCTCGAGTCTGTGCTGAACCCACGGATGGACAAGGGCGTGCACGCAACCCACGGGCAAGTGGACGGAAGAGGAGTGCAGGGGTGCAAACAAAGCCGAGCAGGGTCGCAAGGTGGCGGCAAACACAACATTTGGACACTGCACGGCCTCCTGAGTGACCAATCCAATCCTATGCAAAATCCGGCGATGGGCCCCCCTCAGTCGTTATGGCGGCTCAAGGGCCGCTAACAACACTTTGCAGACAGAAATGGAAGCCCCCAACGAGTGATCCATCCACAGCAGAGACTGGGGCTGCAACTGGGTTTGCTGGTGCTGGCTCAATGTGCCCCAATCTCGGCACAAAGGGGTCGCACAACGTTGGCCCTCAACGCAAGCAGAGATGCTTTTACCTGCGATGAACCACGGGGTCCAATACAGGAGACAACGCGCAAACTTTCTTGTGGGGTTTGGGGCCCCATTGCAGCAACATTCGCAGAACCCTCCTGCCTCACATCCAAACGAATGTCGTTCTGAGACATTCCTCAACGGGCCACTCGCGCGGCACCGCACCATCACGGGCCTTGGCCGGCCCCCATGCTGACGGCACTACCGATGCCCATGGGTATGCGTGTGCTCCTGGGGCTTCCCCTTTCATGACTCCTCCGGAGCTACGGGGGGATGAGGTGCAAGCGTTCTGGCGCGGGTGGGAGCGGAAGGGTCAGTTGTGTGGCATGCCTCCTGCGCATCGATCCCCTTGGGCGGTGGTGTTGCTGCGCACTGCACGGTGCATCGGGTGCAGTACAAAGGGAACACACATACGAACGCGTGCGCGCGCGTGCGCACACGATCGCACAGGAACAGAGACATGCACTCCAAAAGAAAGCAACCTGCTGCTCCATTAACTGCATGCGGAAATGGTCTTCTCTGGGGTTCAAGGGTGAAAGGCCTGTTTGGGGCCTCCCGGACTCATTGACGAAGGGGGACCCTTTCCAAGAGTTCCCCCGCTCCAACGAGATCTGCCCAGCCGTTCTCAGGCCCCTGCCGGCCGCCAGTCCGGTGTGTTGTTCCTGCAGTGAGCATTGTAGGAAGCAGAAGGAAGAAGAAAACACCCCGGAACTCGGTTCAGATCGACGCATACAGTGAGGGGGCAAATTTGGCACCGGGCTGTTTCCGTACGAGCAAATTGCAACGTGAGTTTTTTTCCGATGCGGTCTTAAGCAAGACACCTCAAAGAGAGGTGGGGAGCACTGAGGGACATGGAGCAGTGTGGGGGCTCAGCATCACGTTTCTTATCAAGTTCTTTTCACCAAAATCAGGACATATCTCCCAAAATGTACTTTGGCCAAAAAGTGTAAAGGAGGCCTAAAACATGTACAGACAAACATGTGACATGTGATTATTGTGGGTAATCATAACATCAAAACGAAAAAAGGTTTGCAAAGCTTTTATTTTTGCTGCTCGGTTGAAAAACTGAATAAGTAGGTGGTGCGCCAGTGCCTGGGGGAGCCCCCACCCACCCAATGGCCAAATGAGGTGGAAAAAACACACAAAGCAAGGCAAAAGCATGCTCTACATGTGATATTTGATCTTTGTGGGTGGATGCGTGGCCACGATATCAAAAGAAATCGGTTTCGGGATTTTTCATTTTTGAGCTGCTTGGGGTGAAAAACTGCATCAGCAGATTGTGTATCAGTCCCTTGGGAAGCACCCACCCACCCGCCCAAACACCAAAGGGCCAAATGGGGTGCAAAACAAAAACACACAAAGCAAGTCTAAAACACGCTGTACATATTAAAGGCATGCGAGAATTGATCATTGTGGGTGGCGGGTGGTCACAATATCAAAAAAAAAAAATCGGTTTCGGAAAGTGTGATTTTTCAGCTGTTCAGGGTGAAAAACTGCATCAGGAATTTGTATGTGTACCAGTACATTGGGGAGCCCTAGCCCAGAACAGCCCAAAACGGCCCCTTTTAAGGGCATAGGCACCATTAGATGGTGCGAATGGGTGCTACACGGCTCCCCATGGGTCTAGATGCACCCCCACTTTCACCAAATGATAACCAAAGCCCGGCCCAAGGGGTCACCAGGGGTCGGAAGAAGTCGATGTTTTCAGCCAGCCCATGTAGGCCTGAAAACAACTAAATCCTCAGCGGTGGGGCCCAGACAGGGGCCCATCTCGGGTCGCTAGAGATAGAACACAGGACCCCCACTTTTGGGTAGAGCGTCCATTTACGTCAGTTTAATGGGTCCTGCACGTGGGTCGACGCACAGTGGCCACAATAAGCCAACCAAATGTTGCCCACCATGGTGCAAAACAACCCAAAACGGCCCTTTTAAGGGCCAATAGGCCCCACTAGGTGGACCCCAGTGGTACTACACAGCTCCCCATAGTTTTACGTACTTCCATTGTCACCAAATGATGACTAAAGCCTGGCCCAAGGGTCCCCAGGGGTCACCAAAAAAAAGTCAAGCGTCACTGGCGACAGGGAAGCGTCGAAGGCACGCAGATTGTGGCGATGCCCGGAGGTGTATACAACTGAGTCACACGAGCTTGGGCACCTGAAACGCGCTGGTCAATTCCACAATCTCTGCCTGCATTTGTTGCTGCTGCAGCTCCATTTCTTGGACACTTCGGCCTTGGGGCTGTTGCTGCTCCTGCTGCTGCTGCTGCCGTTGATGACCATGCGGTTGTCGCTGTTGTTGTTGTTGTTGTTGTTGTTGTTGTTGTTGTTGTTGTTGGTGTTGGTGTTGTTGTTGTTCTCGTTGTTGCTGCTGCTGCTGCTGCTGTTGTTGTTGTTGTTGTTGTTGTTTTTCTTGTTCTCGTTCTTGTTGTTGTTGCTGTTTGGACTGCAGCAATTCCTCTTTCAGATCGGCCAGTAAAGCTGAATGCACACGGGATGTGGAACTCCAAATGTGACAAGTGGTCTTGGGGTTGGGGTGAACCAGAACAGCAAGTGAACAGATCCGCAAAACAAATAAACCGGGAAGAAAACACTTGACTGTGTTTCAGGGAGCGGTAAGCACCGCCTACACAGCGGGGAAAGGGCCGTTGGAAGGGGGATAAAATCCATCCCCGTCAAACAGAGCGCTTCATGCGCTTCTTGAAGCACTCACCCAAAGGCATAAACGACCCACTTGAAGGTTTAGCCGACTCACTTGAAAATATAATCGACGCACTTGAAGGTTTGGAGAACTCACTTGAGGGCTTAAGTGACTCACTTGAGGGTTTACCCGACTCACTTGAAGGGTCAATGGACACAAAATTGCCGTTTCGTCCCTGGGCAGAAGTACATCATCTGAAGACACTAGTGCACAACAAGCACAGCATCGCAAATTCACAGAACCAAACAAGCACAACCAACAAAAAAAAGAGACAAACTTAGAGACGAAGCGCAAAGGGCACGACAAGAACAGAATTAGACAGGACAACAAACAAAGTGGAATGCTGACAGACCCCTGATAGCCTGGGCGGGGGCGTGGGGAGGAAGACATGCAAGAACAGAAAGCGGGTGAAGTCACACGTGCGACAAACACCAACAACCAAGACTCATCCACAGCACCTTGTCCGCCCCAACCCTAAACCCCCAGGCTGGTGTCCAGGGCTGTCCTTAATGCCAAAAAAAAGAGGAAAGCTGCCGGACTCCAGTGCACCTGGACGTCAACAGTGCAGTAGCTGCTGTCGGTTGCTGGCAAAGGGGCGTCGGTGGACAATCAACCGCCGTCGGTTAAACTCCAACTGCCGTTGATCAACCGCAGCCCCATCACCCAAGACCTCAGGCTGTCCTTAGTGGGTGTGTGTGTGGAGGGGGGGAGGAGGGTCATCAGTGCAACCCCCAGGGGCCGGGCCGAGTCATGTGGACGCGACCTGAATCCCGAACGTCAGACACATGTGCGAATTCCCGGGTCCGGAAAAGTGCCCAGACCCCCAGTTTCAGTGTTAAGCGCAACCGCAGTGACCTTTTGGGAATGAGTTCCTTTTCTTTCCCCCCCTTTTGGGGGAAGCATGTGTAGAAAAGAGGAGTGGGGGGGGGGGGGCAAGGGGGCCCGGAACCCAAAAAGTTGTCGCAAACATTGGCCCAAATCAACTTTCCTTCAGGACATTTCATTCTTTCCCACTTTAAAAGCTGAGTTTAGGGGGGCGGTGTCCATCGGCCTCTCACCCCCTCATGCCCTTGATCTCCCGGTCTTGCCCATCCTGACCCCCCATGCACCCCTTTCCTTTCCCCTGTAGGTCATGCCAACGGGGGCCCCGGACCAGACCTCGTTTATAAGGGGCTGGGGGGTCAGGGGGGGTTTGAGGCACCCACCCACCCAAGATTAAGGCACCCACCCAGACCCCCCCCCCCCTTCTTATAAACATTTGAGGGGGGGTCGCGGCGCTCTCCTGGGGTTGAACGGCACTCCAGCCCCACTTGAGGTGATGCTACCACGGCCGCCGAAGCACATGGGTCTGTGCTTTTTTTCCCTTTTTTTTATTTTTGGAGTCTTTTGTCTTTGGGGCTCCCTGGGCTACTGCTGCTGCTGTTGCTGCTGCTTCCGCCGCTGCTTCCAATGTTGCTGCTGCTGTTGGTGGTGGTGGTGGTGGTGGTGGTGGTGGTGGTGGTGCTGCTGCTGCTGCTGCTGCTGCCAACGGTGTTCTGCTTCTTCACAAAAAAAGCTGAAAGCGTCTTGGTGGTTTGCTGACTTCTCAACCATTTTTGGTGTCGATCACTTTTGCAGTGCTCACGTTTGAAATGAGTGCTCCACACCCCCAGCGGTACTGGCAAGGTTGCTGCATAGCAAAACGAAGCCTAACAATGAGGTTTGTAGGAAAGGGATGCCAGCACCAGGTACCCAAAAGTGCAACACACAAACATGCAAAAAAAGCGGAGGTCCTGATGGATTGAAGACGCTCCTTGATCTACACCGCCAGTGTTTTACCACTGTACTACAACCCAGATCTGCAACAAACCTGTTTCACTTCAGGCCATTGCCTGCATGTTAAATTGGAAAAAAACAGCGCCATGCAGAGAGCCCGCACACTTCCCTTCAAGGGGGGGTCCTAGACTGCAGACCCACCCACCCAAGCCGTAATTATGAGAGGGGGGGGTCCCAAACTTTTGACCCACCCACCCAGGCTGGGGCACCCAGCCAGACCCCCCCCCCCCCTGTTTCATTAATTCCTTATAAACAAGGTCTGCCCCGGACTGTCCCTGTTCCACTGCTCTGGAGGACCACGGCCCTCACCATTGGCCACACGCGTCCCCAGGCAGACATCCCCATACCGGCGGTGAGGCAGCCCTCCTCAACGGCGGCTGTTGGGTCCTGGGATGCCCTCTTGTGGGGACCAGGAGGGGGGGGAAAGAGGGTCGGGGGGGAGGGGGGGATTGGGTATGGGATGGGACCATCACGCTTTCTGGGGGGGCCAGCCCGGGGTCACAGGCCATGCCTCCAGTCACGCCCGTGACTCCGACACGCAAACGGGCCCTTGTTGCTGAGGACCCAAAGCAGGTGCTCCTTGCGGTGCTGGAGCCCGACGCAGGTGACCCATACGACTACAGAGCCCAGAGCAGGTGCCCCTGGTCACACCGGAGCCCACCGCATATGCCCCCAACATCAACAGAGCCCACGACGACTCCCGCCAGCACACAGGGGCCCAGAGCTGCTGCACCACAACACAACTGAGCCCAAAGCATGGCCCCTGGGGGGGGGGGGGGTCTTGGCTTGCGCCAAAGGCCGTGTCCCACGGCCTGTGTGACCTTACCTCACCGGCACGACTGGGTCCCAGCCTCCGGTTGTCTGGTCTCACAGCCGCCCAGACTGCTGATGATCCCCGAACCTCACCAAGGCGCTGGCGAGAGGGAGATACCGCCGTGCCTGTGTGTGTCGGTCGCGTGCGCCCCAGGCCCGGGGGGGGGGGGGGTCAGGGGGGAGGTGTAGGGTGGATGGGGAGTACCCCCCCTCCTCTGATGGTTGTCAGCCGTTCTACCGCACCCCTTGCGAGGGCCAGCCTCCCTCTCCCACCTGGTGGCCGGCACAAAGCCAGGGTGTGTGGTTCATGTGGCATGGCCGGCCGATGTGCAGAGTCGTCAGGGACGCCATCGTGCAGACAACAAAACCTACAATGTACAACATGACACTGCAATCGCCAGCAAACAAGAGAGGGAAGTGGATCACTTTGTCGTTCATTTTGCACCAGATGCCTGTTGAAACTACCTTGAACTTCGGATACCTGCTCTGCCTTGAGGTGCTTTGGCAGTCCTTTCTCAACGCTCGCACAACACCCACGCATGCGCCCGGTACCAGCACACCACGCCACACACCAAGAGGGGGACAAAGGGGGGGGGGGAGGGGCAACAGGCACCAGAAACGAAACAGAAGCGGGGGAGGGGGGGGGCAGAAGAGAGCAGAAACGCTGCAGCAGCGGGAAAGGGGGGGGGAGGGGGGGGCGAGGCAAAAGGCAGCAGCAACGCAAGAGCAAAGGAGTGCTCCTCCCCGGGGCCCTGCGAGCCTTAAGATCAGCCACCAAATCCAAATCCAATCCAAATCCAGACCCTGTTTCTTGAGGGCGGCGGGGGGGGGGGGGGGGCTCCGCTGAGACGGCGCGGCCCTCGAAGAGACGAGCCCATGAAGCGACCCCCTCGAACGACCCCGGCATACCCTCGTCCTTGCACACGTTGCACAGGGCGAGACTGAGGCCGGTGACGTGCGCCACGACGTCCCGCAGCTGCTGGTCCACCGAAAGCTGCGCATCCCACACCGGCCGCTGCACGAGCGGCGCCTCGGCGTCGGCCATGGACCGCACCATCCCGTTGTACGAGTCCGTCAGCCGGCCGATGGCGACCTGCAGCTTTGCCAACTGCGGGGGGGGCGCCGAGGGCGGGGGCATGCCGTGGGCCCCGTTGGTCTGGGGCCCAGGCGGCGGCAGGCCACCCGTGGCATGGGCCTGGGCACCGGATGGGGCATTGCCCAAGTGTCCCGGCGGCGCGGCTGCTGACTGCTGCAGTGCTCCCCGGTGGGAAGCCTGGACCTGGGTGTAGCAGAGGCACGACTGCGTCAGAAGGGGGTGTGGCGCGTGGGGCGGGGGGGGAGGGGGGGGCTGTGTACCACAAGTTTGTGTACCAAAAATGGCCCGAAGGAAATTGTTCTTCAGTAACTTTCACTTCTCCCCCCACTCTACAAATCATGGTGATGTCGGGGGGTTCCAGAAAGGGGGGGCGTGCCATCAAGGCTCAGTAGATATGCAGGCGTGCGCAGTGGCTTCTGTTTTTGGGAATAAATTGTTCAGACTGCAACGGGGAAAGGCAGTTTTGGTGGGCGACAGAGGGACAGTCCCTCGGCTCATAGGTGCTGCTTCTGCCCCTTCGCGTCCCGTGTTTGGGGGGGGGGGGGACCTAACGAAGGTGAGCTAAGCCAAGGCCTAGGTGGAACCTTTGGTAGACTCACCTTGTTTAACACAGCCACGTACCAAGAGCTGCTGGATTGCAACCCCTCAAAGGCACATCAAAAAGGAGCAGGAATGAATATGATGAAAACAGGTGTGAGAAACGGAACGGTGAAAAATGTAACGGGTGTACGAAAAAATCGTCTAGTCGTGTAATTTTTTTTTTGCGGTAAATGCATGTATTTTTTTTTTGCGGTAAAAAAAATGATTTTTTTTTGCGGTAAGGGTGTGTAATCTTTTTTTGCGGTAAGTCGTGTGAATTATAAAAAAATTTTGAAAAATTGAAAGATCTGCAACCTTTGCAATACATGCGCAATATGTACAGCTGCCGGTTCCATACGGCACCCCATAGCGACCTTAACGATGGGACGCCGAGTCCACAAAGCACATAGTACTCTGCATGGCCACCAATTAGTTGGGACGCGGCCATTACAACATAGTTTCACATGGTGTCATTGGCACTAGACACAAAATCAGGCCCAAGAAAAGAGTCCTGACCGGGCCATGGCTAATGCTAGTGCCACCATTATAGGTCCCCAAGGCACTAGTATGGGGCCAATATAACATAGTTTCACATGTTGTTATTGGCACTAGACACACAATCAGGCCCAAGAAAAGAGTCCTGACAGGGCCATGGCCAACATCCAGTGTGCAGCACCGGCAGGGGAGTGGGCGCCAATGAGGGCAGTCGCTGCACTTGTGACCAGGGGAATAGATCTTTCACTCTTGCCCATGCCCTGCACACACACCGGGCTGTATTCCAACCCAACCCACTCCCCACACCCCCTCCCCAAACAGGCAATGATTGGGGCAGGTTTGCAACGTGAGAAGGGCAAGGAAGTATTAGAACGGGGGGGGGGGGGGGTTTGGGACCCAAAAGTTTGTGTACTAAAAATGGCCCGACAAGATTTTCCATGTTGTAAATTTCGTCTCTTCCCTATATATAGAATAGTAGAAATTCAGAAACCCAACAAATCGGGAGAACAAATCGGCGAAGTCGGCCGAATTCGGCCGCCGATTGGGGGGGGGGGGGGGTGCCATAGTCGCTTTGGTCTGGAGGGGGGGGGGGGGTCCAGGGGGGGTACCCCCCTTCCTCCTGCGGCGTATGGCCATTCTAATACTTCGCGTTGATGCTACCATCCAGTGATGCAATGATCCATTGATTGGATCCA